>QLTV01002469.1:736248-812774 GCA_003457575.1 Thermophis baileyi
CCCATCCCCTCCCCCCCCTGGCACCACTCACTCGCTCTCTTGGGGGAGAGAGCAAACCCAGAAGTAGCCACCCGTTTCCCCCCGGGGGGGGGGAGAAGAGAGAGAGAGAGAGAAAGAGAGAGACAAAGAGAAAGAGAAATGAGAGAGAGGGTGATAGGGAGAAAGAAAAAAATGACAGAGATGAGAGAAAGAGAAAAATGAGAGGGAGGGAGGGAGAGGGAGATAGAGAAAAAGAGAGATGAGAGAGAAAGAGAGATGAGAGAGGGAGATAGACAGCGAGAGGGAGATACCTATTTCCCATAGAAAACAAAACACAGGGAGCCACAAAACCTGGGTAGGTGTGGCTGGGGGGGTCATGTGATTGGGTGGGAGTGAGTGATGTCGAGTTGGCCACGCCCACCCAGGTTTTGTGGCTCCTGTTGTTTTTTTTTCTGTGGGAAATGGGCCCAAGTGGCTCTTTGAGTGTTTCAGGTTGCAGACCCCTGGTCTAGTCAAACAGGCACTATCTTAGACACAGATGAAAGAGAGAATTACTTTATTCAGGAAGCTGAATTTCTGGAAAGAAATATAAGAAACATGCAAGGCTCATATATCATATAAATGGCCCTCTAGTTAAAATTGCATCATCCAGTGTTTAGTATATTAGTTACCATTATGGGAAAACAAAACCATTACAGAGAGGCACATTTCTGGAAGACTTAAGCCAACATCATTAAAATACAATTAAATGTGACAAGCCTTGTATCTATGAAAGAATGATAGAATTTGCTATCATAATATATAATGACAGTCCTCACAAGAATGAGGTAATTTGACAAATACGTTACTCTCTGAGGATTTCTTAAGTCGATATTAAGAATATTGTCTTTTGAGTAAATTGCTAGAATGTGAATGATAATGCAATACAAGTGATTAATAACCTGTTTCACAATACCCAAACTAATTCACTGGCAGTCTAATTTAGAAGTCCAAATAACTGAACTAAGTATCAATAACAAGATTATTCAGCTAAATGTTTTTTGTAGCCAAATATTGGTCCATTACTTGATTTCTCTGTGCAAAATTTGACAGCAGATTTTTTTAATGTACAATGTTATATTTTGTGTCCAATAAGTAATAGTTGTTGTAATGTATGAAAAATTATCTGGCCAGCTATGAAGTGGACTTCTTAGGGTGCTAGAAAGTGTTATCAGGAGATACATTTTTCTTTGTCCCTCATGAAAGCCTTGAATTTGGCTTGAGGGGGTTCGTTCTAGTCTGTACAAATGATTCTTTCTTTCCTTCATTTCTTTCTTGAATTTCAAGTTCCTGGTGATATTTGGTAACTTTTTATTTAAACATGAATTGTAGAAAATGACTACCCCTCAATTAATCATGTTACTGACTTAGATTAATCACGGAAGTCTTTTAATATTCATTAGTTCAATATTTTTCTCTTTGAACAGGATTTTGCCAAATCTGTGGTTAGGGAGTTGCCCTCGTCAAGTGGAACATGTGACTGTCAAACTTAAACATGAGTTGGGCATTACAGCTATAATGAACTTCCAGACTGAATGGGATGTGGTTCAGAATTCCTGGGGATGCAACCGCTATCCAGAGCCAATGAGCCCAGAAGTTCTCATGAAGTTGTACAAAGAAGAAGGCCTTGCTTATGTCTGGATGCCAACACCAGACATGAGCACTGAAGGTAATATACACATTCCATCTCTAGGAAAGCATCCATTCAATGATATAGTTGAATAATATAGCTTTACAAATCTCGGATGTTTGCATTATGGTACTCATGGAGAATCCTAAGGATTTGAGTTCATTTTAAGCATAATAGCTAATTATGCATTGTGTATTCTTAGACTATACTAAATATTCAGCAGTGTTTAAAGGAAATACCTGCTTTATGGTAGAGATTAATAATATGATGGTGTTGTTTGTAAAATAAGAAAACTGTGTTTACTCAATAGGCTATAATTAATTTCTATCAGTGCTACTAAAAGCGTATAGTTATTTAATTTATATATATAAATGTGGTGGAGCAACATGGTGACCTAGTGGTAAAGATGCTCCCCTCCCACTCGGAAGGTTGAGAGTTCAATCCTAGGTAGCAACAGATGTTTCTCTTTTAGGGTGCAAAGAGAAAATATCTGCTGCAAACTCCACATAGGTGTCAGGAAGGGCATCTGGCCAGTAAATGCTCAGCTCCATCCAGGCGCCCTGACTCTACCCTGAATTAAGGGATTACAAGCTCATAAAATATAAATATATAAATATAAATAAATGTGGCAGCAGGATGGATCTCAAAAGTAAAATGATTTGTTTGAACACATATATTTTCTTTGCCCCAGGATATTGTCCATAAAATTATCATATAAATCACAATTAATTAAGATCATTTAATCAAGGTCACTTTTGTGCATCTGAATTATGTATTCAAAATTGCATGCTGCAATAAATGTATTATGCTCCGAAGCACTATAAGATTCTGGGTATTTGTAAGGCAACCAATTAATAGCGTCATAACTACTCCTTATAAGTTTGTAAAATGCTACATGATTAATCAATTTTACTGTATTTTCCTAAAATAGCTTTTAAACTAGATCAATATTATTCCAATAACACTTCTCATGTTTGTAATAGTCCAAATAGCAGGATCAATAAAGATGTTTATTTATCTATTACTTATCAGAATAGTTGTGCCTCACCTTGTTGAATTAAAACTAAAAAGAACAAAACAAAATTTAACTGACAGAATAGCCAGCCAATAATTAATAAGATCCCAATAATTGAGAGTAATAAAAAATTAAAAATCAGCAAAATAAATCCATAAAGAGAGCTCCAAAAGATAATCAGGTGCCCAACTTGCCTTCTGAAAAAGTATAGCCTTTATCAAGCAGGAAACTTTCCCTGAAGAATTTTAACATTTAATGCTTCTGTTGGTCATGTTGATCCTATTAAACCTATTGCTCATATTTCAATTGGGAAAGAAGAACTGGAGCACTCCTGAAATGAAAATATTAAGGTATAGAAAGCTTATATGTGGCCAGTTTTTGAGTGGAGAGTAAGGGGGAAAATATTCCCTTTATGTTTGTTGAATGCTTATCATTTTAAATTAATTAGGCTGGTATGACCTTTAGACTGAGCATTTTTTCAACAAAACTTTTATCTTCTGAAAGACATTCCTTCTCCTTGTGTTCAATTGGCTTTATTAAAGCCATGTTTTTACAGCCATGTCTGATCATGTCTTAAATGAACTATGAAGAACGCAGTTTTTGCTGAAACGGTTTCATTAGAAATAATGATACTCATTTGAAACTCTTTATAAACAGAATTTGAGGTTTTATATTTTTCATCAATAGTTTTATAGGAGCCAATAGCACATGGTGCTTTTAGTTTACCACACATTTCTACAGTATTCAAATTCCTCTTTGGGCCAGACTAGATGTTGGGCAAAGTTAGAATTAATATTGTTCTGTGTGCATTTAAAAATATTTGAAAAGCAGACTTTAGAAGGTGCATTAAGCAGAACAACACGGGTGGGAGGCTAAACCTTTTCCTTGGTCAGCTTTTTATTTTGGCTTGGAATTGTTCCTATTGCTTGGGAGTGAGGTTTTAAGTTGAAAAAGAGTAACCATGAAAAAGCATTAGGTGCTATACATTTCCTGCTTTTTCTTCATGTGTGCAGCTTTTCCATTTAAAAAAAAGGAAAATTTATTTCACATAGCTGGTTATAATGTCTAGATTGGGCCTCTTTGGAAGAGATGGTGGTCTAGAAATATGAAAAACAGATGGATGGATGGATGGATGGATGGATGGATGGATGATAGATAGATAGATAGATAGATAGATAGATAGATAGATAGATAGATAGATAGATAGATAGATGATAGATAGATAGATAGATAGATAGATAGATAGATAGATAGATAGATAGATAGATAGATAGATAGATAGATAGGGAGATGGGCAGCCAAGGGGAAAAGATGAGACAAAAATTATGCAAAGTAAAGATGCTTCCTATAAAACTTGCAGAGGTCATTCTGATCCTGTCCATTCACATAATACATTATTTTCTACTTCCTTCAACCTTGCCAGGAGTAATCATTTTTTTCTAGTCCGTCATCTGCTTGCATCACATGGCAAAAATATATGGCCTTCTGCTTGCTCATAATCAGATTCAAGGGAGCAGTCATTTTACTTCTTCAAAGACCAATTGATTGGTAATTCTTCTTGCAACCTTGGCATTCTAAGTAACAATTTTTAGATCCATAATTCTGGCATCATCAGCATAGTCAAAAACTTGCTTTATTGAGTAAAGATAAAAACTCATTCATTTAGCTCACTCTGATAAAGTCTCCATCTTATATTAGCAATGTGATCTCATGTCTCTGCTTTTTCTGAAATTTGCCTATTCATTTATCATCTCTGTTTCCATATATGACTCTATTCCTCTTTGTTAAAATTTTAAAGTAAAACTTTCATTCTTGAAGAATTAATTCAGTGGATCAGTAATACACACTTTCTTCTGCATCTTACTTGTTCTATATAGATGTGCACACTAGTCTTTTCCAAGCTCCAGGATACATCATGTTTTCTATAAGTATTGACCTATAGCAGTGATGGCGAACCTTTTTTTGCTCGGGTGCCAAAAGGGTGCGCGCACGCACCCACACCCATAATGCAATGCCCTTCCCCCCGCGCATGCACGCACAACCCCCTGCTCTGCCCCCCCACGCATGCGTGCAGGCCTCACTGAAGCCTCCGGACTTCCAGTAGGCCCATTGGGCCATTTTTCGCCCTCCCCAGGCTTCAAGAAAGCCTCCGGAGCCTGTGGATGGCAAAAAATGGGCCCAACAGGCCAACCAGAAGTTCGGAAACGAACTTCCAGTTGGGCTGTTGGACCGTTTTTCACCCTCCCAGGCTTCAGGAAAGCCTCCGTAGCCTGTGGATGGCGAAAAAAGGGCCCAACGGGCCAACCAGAAGTTCGGAAATGAACTTCCAGTTGGGCCGTTTGGCCATTTTTCACCCTCCCCCAGGCTTCAGGAAAGCCTCCGGAGCCTGTGGATGGCGAAAAACAGCCCAACAGGCCAACCGGAAGTTCGGAAATGAACTTCTGGTTGGGCCGTTAGGCCATTTTTCACCCTCCCCAGGCTTCAGGAAAGCCTCCGGAGCCTGTGGATGGCGAAAAACGGGCTCAACGGGCCAACCGGAAGTTTGGAAACGAACTTCCGGTTGGGCCGTTGGGCCGTTTTTCACCCTCCCCAGGCTTCAGGAAAGCCTCCAAAGCCTGTGGATGGCGAAAAACGGCCTAACGGGGCAACCAAACCGAGGATTTCCTGAAGCCTGGGGAGGGCGAAAACGGCCTCCCCCCGCCCTCCGGAAGGCCGAAAATCAGCTGGCCAGCACGCACATGCGTGCTGGAGCTGACATAGGGCAAAGCCTCACGTGCCCTCAGATATGGCTCCACGTGCCACCTGTGGCATGCGTGCCATAGGTTCGCCATGACGGACCTATAGTAAAAATTTCACTAATCTTTAAAGTATGTTTCATTTTTCTTTTCTTGTTAATTTTTCTGTATTTGACGTTTTTCCAGTTGCTTCTTGTTTGATGTTGAAAATCTGCATTCAATCAGTTTTAAATTCTTCTTATTGATCAAAGCCTTTGTCTTCTGTCTTTCCTTGGTTATAGTGAAAGGTAGTTCTGAAAGTCACTTGAATTTCTTTTTTAAATTTTGGGGAATATTTTTATCTGCTTTGTTTTTCATGTGATGTCTCTTACTTCTTTCCATTGCCTTCAAATCCTGCATGAAAGGCAGATATAAATCCAGTACATCAAAATAAATATTGCATTCAGACTGTATCTCCCCCAGCTGCCAGCATATCTACCGGTATATCCTTTATTTCTTTGCAAAGCTTATTCTGTATTTTGGACACCAAAATTCATTCTGCACTTAGAAGTGTTGTAGCTATTTGGATTGTATTTATCTATGTTCAGTTTCCATTAAGTAACTTGATTGTGACATTGTCCATCTGGTGATGTCCCTTCATAAAGCTTGTATTTATGTTGGCTGAAGCAGGTTTTGGCAAAAATGAACAAAGAATTCTCTCTGTAAAATTCTATTAACCTTTTTTTCCTATTCTGATGCATTTTCCAATTCAAATCCTATTAATTCCAGGTATCTCTTTTTCTCCAGCTTTGTCCATCCAATCACCCCATTAGTGGATTACATTCTTTCTGTCATCTTCTTTATCACTTCCTATATTTTTCCATATAATTTGTGTCCTCTGCCATTATATCCATATTAGGAGTATAGAACTTATTTAAAACTGATGTTTATTGAATAGTCACTGATTCTAATAGATATGGTTCTCCTAATTGATTTATAGGCAACCATATACTTAGCATTGTACTTTTGGAGAATTATTGCCACTCCAACTGTTTTGCATATTCCCTTGCTCTGAATCTCTGATAAACATCTGATTTAAAATTACCCATTCTGGTCCACTTAAACTTCACTTATTCCTAAAATACTGCATGTAGTATGCTTTAATATTTCTAGGATTCCTTGATTCGTGCATTTAAAATTCTATATTTAATTTTTTTTGCTTTGGAAAATCACTTCTTTTTCAACACTGATACCATCAATGACCAGATTTCCATGTAGCTTTGTTTTGTTGGAGGCATTTTATCACCTACAAATCTAGTTCATCATTTTTCCTCAATAGCTATAGGGAAGTTTTCTAGTCTAGGGAGGAATCTCAGCATCTGACATCCAACTTGTCTAAATGTTTATACAAATACAATGCAACAAGATAAAAGTATCTTGCTATCACCTTCTTTTTTTTTGGATTTTGGAGTTCTTATTTATTTTATTTATTTATTTGTTTGCCAAACATGTACAAGATAGCAGGTATAGGTATAAACATAAACATAATCAAAGTGAATACAGATAGATGAGGACAATAGGACAGTAGGACAGGGACGGTAGGCACGCTGGTGCGCTTATGCACACCCCTTACAGACCTCTTAGGAATGGGGTGAGGTCGACAGTAGACAGTCTAAGGTTAAAGTTTTTTGGGTTTGGGGAAGAAACCACAGAGTCAGGTAGTGAATTCCAGGCATTGATCACTCTGTTGCTGCAGTATTTTCTGCAGTCGAGTTTGGAGCGGTTTACATTAAGTTTGTATCTTATCCTAGTTCTTATCCTAAACTGATTGGTTTTCATTATACCTGTACCCACTTTCCATCTCCTTCAGTGTGGATTACTCTTTGTTCCACTACTTCCCTGTTGATGTTACTCCAGCAAGCGTTAAGCTTGAGTTAGACTCTTGTGGATGTAGGCATTGACGCATACCTACACTGCAAAGGGGTTGATGGGTAAATGTAAGTTGCAGATGGTTGCAGACAGGCTGACATACACACCTCCCAAATTTGGACTATGCATTGTGTAGAGATGCATGTCCTGCATGCTGATTGGTTGATCTGACTTTTGGGAAGTTTTCTATGCTTTGTTGTTTTAGCGCCCCCTAGCTAGAACATTAACATTCACAGAAGTATAAATGCAATAGCTAGGTAACCATCTCGGAATGACAGACCCATACATTCCCTGACGTGCAGTGACACAGAAGTCTAATTCCTGCCTTATCCTATCAGGAGGATGCACTTCCACCAGCATATACTCCCAAGGTCATTGTTGCTATTGAACTTTCCTTAGAGACATAATACTCTGGGACGAAAGTAGAATACATCTTTATTTATTTAAAGCACTGAACACTGAATAGTCCTATTCCATGTTCCTTGAGGAGTAGGGAATCAGTGACATTGTGACCCCTCACCTCAGTCTGTTTGTTTCATTCTTCCTTATGGGTTGATGTATTCATGTTATTCACTGAGGAAAGAAGAGAGGTCAACTTTACTCCATCTTGCACCTCACCATAATCAACACTTACAGGGTATTTACCTTTTGTAAGAGGCTTCAGTAGTTAAAATTTGAGCAGAGTTCCATTTTGGGGATGGGGGGGGGGGAAACTGCTTGTATTGTAGCATGATTTAAACATGGCCTTTAGTTGCAGCAGTAGTTTTTCAGTAAGATATCATGTGAATATGAGACCTCACCTCTTGCAAAATCAGAAGAAATATAAGCATTGAATATGCTCCAGTCTTCTTCACATTCTTATTATCAGACTTCAGACATTTGCCAAAGGACACTCTCTTAGTTAGGCTTGCCATTTCATTTATGTCCTCTTGCTTATTCTGTACCTCTATTCCCTTTCTCTTGCTGGCGGAGGTCTTGAATTTTTACATTTTTATTAGTGAATGTGATTCTTTTATTAAAAAATGGGCTATGCAAAAGAACGCAAGCGACAAAAGAGTTGTAGTTGAGGAAACATATTGCATTTTACTTAGGATTATGCCTGGAACAGAATTGCTTTGTTTTGGAACTATGTATGTGAATTAGAAAAATATGTACTTCATGTTTTCTATTGCCTCACGCACATTGGTTCATTTTTACATTTTCTCTGCTGAACCCCATAGTTAGCATAGTTGCTAAGATGGAACCTTTTGCTTATAAATCAGGTAAAAGACGTCTGATTTTGTAGCAACCTCATTCTTCCCTCCTTTCCAGGCTTGCCATAAGAAAATGCCCTGTATATGTTAAGTTAGATTCTATACGTTCTCTATGCTTGAAAGGTAAAGTAAATTCATGTTCTCCAAGGCTCTTATTCCTGAATTCTTGACTATATATATTCTGTGACAATTTGGTTTCTGCAAAGGGCCTTTATCTATTTTCGTAGAGAAGCCCACTTCAGATTTTGAAATCCAAAATGATCTCTCCTACCTGCAATTCCAGACCATGATTTATAAGCAACTTCAGGCAATATAGTGAATGAAATGCTACGTTTGTTGGTGAAAAGCTTAAGATGAGAAAGACATACAAATAGAAGAATGCTTTAGTTCTTTAGTTATAACTTACTCTAATTCACTAATTTACAAAATAGGCAAAGAACAGCAAATCAAATTGAATCACTGGCTAATCTGCAGGCTGCTAATTAAAAAAACATCTAAGCACTATATCTACATTTATCAGTTGATATGCTTCTTAGATTATTAAAATATAGATTTTTTTACAACATGCTGGAGAGGTAGGACATTGCCTTGGTAATATCACAGATACCATCCAATTAGCATTATGGATAATAGGTAGAATAGATTAATTACTGAAACTACTCCAGGGGTGGGTTCTAACTTACCTCGCTGCCGGTTCGCTTCCTCCCGCGCCGTGTGGCCGCGCCTCGTGGACGCACGCGCAGTGGCAAAAAATCTGAAAAAATTCCCCCCCCAAAAAGCTGAAAATAAAATGGCAACACATGCGCAGTGCCGGAAACTCGGCTTCTGCGCATGCGCAGAAGAAAAAAACCCGGAACCCCCCCCCAAAAATAAAATAAATAAATAAATAAAAAGCCAAAACCAAAATGGCAACGCATGCGCAGTGCCGGAAACTCGGCTTCTGCACATGCGCAAAAGGAAAAAAACCCGGGGGAAAATCCCCCCCCAAAAAAATCCCAAAAAAGATGGCGGCACCCACAGACCAGCACCGACAGAACCGGTTCCGTGACGTCACCATGACGTCACCAGCGGGTCGCTACTGGTTCGGGCGAACCGGGAGGAACCTACCTCTGAACTACTCCTAAATTCAGCCTTTCCGAAATATTACACTTGTCATCAGTCTGAAATCCAAATTCCTTTCATTAGCTCACCACACCATAGTTACTACAATAGAACAGCCTGTTACTGTATAAATTCATTATTTAGTACACTGTTTTCTGTTTTTCTTAGTTCTTGTGTCCCAAAGCAGTTCTCTTTCTCTGTCTCTCACACAGACAAGAGGGATAGGTAAATGAATCCTGTCATCAACCTTATAAATTGAAAAGGACAAGATACACAAGTGAAGGGGGGGGGAATCAGCTTTTGCAAGGTCAAAACAAACTGCTAATGCTGTTAGCAAGTATTTCTATCTAATACTGGCAAGTCTTCCCTTGGTGATTTTCTTGCTCCACTAGTTCATGATTCTTATTTATTTGGCTGATAGGAAGGACCAGAATGTCCTTTCTTCTTGTTTCCGCAATGTCAGGATAACTAGCAATTGGGTTGGGGCTTTGAGGCAGGAAGGGCAAAACAAGCTCCTGCTAGCTATTTTTTGTGACATGTTAGTCCCTCTCTTACAATCGTATGTCAGCCTTCCAGGCAAATGTAATGGTATGTGGGAATGATTTTGGGAGATGGGGAAGATTTGCAGCCAGGGCAATGGTTGGATAAATGGCAGCTTAGCCTGCAGAAGTAATGTGGGCACGGGACTCAGAAGGGACTCTTTTTGGTTCCATGCAAAGGCAATGGAAGAGAAATGTACTTTCAGACTTCCAAGATTCTATTAATGTAACCTTACAATAAAGCAGGGGTGTGAAACTCAAGGCCTGGGGGGTGGATCCGGCCCATGGGGTGCTTAGATCTGGCCCATGGGGCCGCCCTGGAAACAGCAAAGGACCGGCCCACGGTGCCTCTGCCAGTGAAAATGGAACTCGGGAGGGCGACCCTGCCAAGCTCCATTTTCGCTGGCAGAGGGTTGCAGGAGGCTGTTGCAGCCGAAAATGGAGCTTGCGAGGGCCGTGGGCAGCCCTCCCAAGCTCCGTTTTCACTGGCAGAGGGTTGCAGGAAACCATCGCAGCCAAAAACAGAGCTTGGGAGTCTGTTTTTGCTGGCAGAGTGCTCGGGCCATCACAGCACCCCCCGACATGAGTGACATTGAGCTAGCCATGCCCACCCTGGCCACACACCCCCCCCATGGAACTCGGGAGGGCGACCCTGCCAAGCTCCATTTTCGCTGGCAGAGGGTTGCAGGAGGCTGTTGCAGCCGAAAATGGAGCTTGCGAGGGCCGTGGGCAGCCCTCCCAAGCTCCGTTTTCACTGGCAGAGGGTTGCAGGAAACCATCGCAGCCAAAAACAGAGCTTGGGAGTCTGTTTTTGCTGGCAGAGTGCTCGGGCCATCACAGCACCCCCCGACATGAGTGACATTGAGCTAGCCATGCCCACCCTGGCCACACACCCCCCCCCAAGGTCAAACACAACCCTGATGCGGCCCTCAATGAAATCGAGTTTGACACCCCTGCAATAAAGTAAAGCTAGTTCTTCTGGGTGTCTTTCTTGTCTGGACTATCTTGCAAGGCCAACATCAATCTTGCAAGTCTGAAAGTGCATCTTTCCTCCATCACCATTAAAACCCAAGAATCTAGAGAGGATCCCTTCTGAGGCATATGCCATGCTTACATTCCTGCTGGAGGCTAAGCTGCCTCTTATCCAAGTATTGCCCTGGCTGCAGCTCTTCTCCCTGTCTCCCAAGGTCAGTCCCACCTATCAATACATAGTATGACAATAGTATTACACAATACAAAAGACTATAAAGCCTATGAATATTTAATACCTTTTGTGGATTCAGCCATTATAATAATGATGTGAACGTTAATTATGCCACAGAACTTGATATGAAGTTAAAAAGTGCATACTATATCATTTGAAATGGGGAAAACAGAATTCACAATTGTTGAAAAGCATTTCTTATGTACATCAGACAAATTAAAAACAAAAAAAAAACAAAATAATAACTTCAACCACAAGTGTCATAAGTCATATATACATTGTTTAAAACAAACTCCACAATTTTCTCACCTCCTTCTATTAGATGGAAGATAATGTAGGAGTTGATCATGGTTAATTAACATTTCGGGATTTGCATTAAGCACACAGAGTGTCTAATTTATAACTGAACAGGAAGAAAGCATTCTCTGTGCAGAGTCTTGATAATGAATAAATGTGTTAACGCATTAGCAAAATTTTTTAATTCATATATCTAAAATATATCTAATCAGCATATATTTGCAAGCAGAATTATCTTTTGAAAACTGTGGGCTGGTCATATTACTTTTGTTAAAGTAAACAAGCACTTGAGATTTGTTGGAATTATTTAGCATTAATATTATTTTTATTTCATTCTAATAGAATAGAATAGAATAGAATAGAATAGAATAGAATAGAATAGAATAGAATAGAATAGAATAGAATAGAATAGAATAGAATTTTTTTTATTGGCCAAGTGTGATTGGACACACAAGGAATTTGTCTTGGTGCATATGCTCTCAGTGTACATAAAAGAAAAGATAAGATTTTGCAACAAAGGTAGCAATCCACATATGATATGCTGCTTCCAGATTTTTTACAATGTGGCATCCATCACTAGAGATTTTGCAAGAAATAACAAGAATATGCGCATGCAAAAATATCTATTTGTATAGGTGTGTTTTATACATTTATTTAATTACATTTATATCTTGCCTGTCCTCTAAAGGTAAAAGCTACTGTATGTAGGAGTATCTTCACCCAGCCATTGCTCATCGCTCTAGCCCAGTGGTTCTCAACCTTCCTAATGCCGCGACCCCCGCCCCGCCACCACAACCCCCAGCCCGCCCCCTCCCCGCGTGCGATGAGGTGACAAAGGGGGCGTGGCGGGCTAGCGCGTGCTTAGGCGACCCCTGTGAAACGGTCGTTCGACCCCCAAAGGGGTCACGACCCACAGGTTGAGAACCACTGCTCTAGCCTCTTCCACCTAGAAGTCATTCACTTTTGCTTTGTTTGCTTTGTTCACAACGTATTTTTCAGCTAGAAAACAGGATTATCTAACAGTAAAAAGGGATCTAGTTCTGTTTTAAAATGTTAAGATGGCTAAAAGAAATTTAAATGCATTCATATTTGAATCCATAGATCAAATTGTTTCCCAAAGAAACTGCAAACCTTTTTATTACAAATTTTGTGTAGATATCTTTGGTGTAGTGCTAAGGCAACAAGGCTTGAAACCAGGAGGCTGTGAGTTCTAGTAGGAACCAAGTCAGCTGAGAGACCTTGGGCCAGTCACTCTCTTTCAGCCCTAGGAAGAAGACAAGGGCAAATCATTTTTGAAATCTTGCCAAGAAAACTGCAGGGACTTGTCCAGGCAGTTGCCGGGAGTCAAGACTGAGTCAAAGGTAGCAAAAAACTGCAGATATTTACTGTATGTAGATATTTGGAGTACTTCTACACTGCTGTTCTTCCACTTGGAGCAATTTCATTTAGGATTGCTTGTTGCTTGATTAATTTTCTTTCTGCAAATCATGTGAACAGCAGTCCTAAAGGTGCTTTTTCAAGAGGCAACTGGACTTTCTTGTTTTTCTTTGAAAACGTTTCACTTCTCATCCAAGAAGCTTCTTCAGCTCTGTGAACAATGGTTTTTCAAGCTAGCATAGACTGTTTCCAATCTGTGTGTAGGACAATTCTGCCAATATTTTTCATTCTGTAGGCAAGGCGAGGTGTGAGAGGGACAGTTAAAAGGCTGCTAAAGCCTCTATGTGGCCAATCATTGATAATATTGAATAACAATTGCTAACAGAAGTAATGAGGCCACTCTTAGCTGTTTGGCTCCAACATGCAGTGTTTTTGAAGTCACCCTAGCTGGTGGATAATCATGAAACTAAGTTATTTGACTGGAACTGGTTCTCACTATTCATTCAAGAAACAAAACAAACACACACAAAACAACCTCTTTTTATCCCTGAAATCACAATAGGACTTAGTGGGGCAGCACCTGGGTGATTAGGAAGAGACATGCAAATAATTGTACCAATGAAATATCAGAAATGATCAAAACAAAATGAAACTACAATTTTATAATTTCACTTAAATAAAAACACAACTCTTTTAAAAAGTTGGTGGAAATGTTTAAGAGCATGGAACATTATTTAAATGAATGTTTTTTCTAATCTGGCGACTTTAAGATGCGTGGACTTCAACTCCCAGAGTTTCACAGCCATTGATACTATTATTAGTTATAATATGATACTATATAATATGATACTATTAAGAGCCAAGGTGGCGCAGTGGTTAGAGTGCAGCACTGCAGGCTACTTCAGCTGACTGCTAGCTGCAGTTCGGCGGTTCAAATCTCACCGGCTCAAGGTTGACTCAGCCTTCCATCCTTCTGAGGTGGGTAAAATGAGGACCCAGATTGTTGGGGGCAATATGCTAACTCTGTAAACCGCTTAGAGAGGGCTGTAAAGCACTATGAAGCGGTATATAAGTCTAAGTGCTATTGCTATTGCTATTGCTATTATTGGCATGGTGAGGTCCCTCAATTTTTTTGTTTATGCTTGTGAAATACTTGTAGGTTGTCAACGATATGGAATGCCTATCTTGACTGAACATCCTGCTTTGTGTTCTATTTAAGTTCAAAGGTTACTTACACTACTCTGTTGTTTGAGTGTAAAAGTTACTTACTCAGCTCTTCTATTGTTCTATCTAATAGCAAAGGTTAAACTAGCAATCACGCGCTCGCTTGACATGATCTGTCTGTATGCTATATGTTAACCATTTATCTCATTGTTACTAGTTAGCTAACTTTGGGGTAAGTCAATCATTGTAATTGTATACACAAGAAATTTGCTATAAGAATAAATGCAGCTGTCCGAGCAGGCAGGGGCTTCTGAACACAGAGGCTTCTTGTTGTGGCTCGCCAGCGTCCCGTGCCGGTGCTCAGGGATCCCGAGGACGATGAGGCGGTTGTGGCACGGTACCATCGGCCCGTGCACCCGGCGCCCGAGTCAGAGAGCGAGGGGACTCAGTGCCAGAGGATGACAGCCAACCAGGGCCTTCTGCACCTCCTCAGTGGGAGCTGAGTGACTCAGGAGAAGAGGAGGAGCCTCTGCTTGATGCTAGGGCACGCAGGGCAGCTAGCAGGCAGGAGTGGCTCTGTAGAAGGAGGTCTNTGCTGGAAACAACGATTTACATTCTTGCTGCTATTATGATTTCTACGGCTTCGATTTCTGGATTCTCCTTTTGTTGAATTTAATTCATCCTGGGCTTTTTGCCAACGTCAGTGAGGCACTGATAACAGAGGACCTAATTGGCTATTTACTTTGGGGGTTTGACGTCTGGCCAGCTTTCTACCGGATTTTTTGGCACGCCGGACTTTCTTATGCTTTAATGATTTTTAATCTCTAGTTACTAAGGAGTTTATTAGTACTAAAGAATATTATTGACAAAGTGTGTGTGTGCGTCATTTTCCATAGGGCGTGCCGTGCTAGGACACAACACTTCTCAACTCAGAGAGATTTCTTCCTAGCTCGGAAAAGCTTTGCTCAAAAAACATGTCTCCGTGTCTATGATTACTACAATACTCTGTTGCTACACATGAGGGAGACAGATATAATATTTCAGATAGTTCGAAGTGGTTGTCACTTATTTTTCAATAAGGCAGTGCAGTACTTCAGATTTATCTCCAAAAAAGTGCTCCATGGTGCAAAGGAACACAAATGTGGCGTCTGTTTATACCACATGAAAGCCACTACATCTTTTCCTGTCAGATGACACACATGTGATCCTAGGAAATGACATGGCTGCTTTAAAGAGTTGTAGGTAAGGGTCACATTTGTAGTTCTTTTTAAATACATACACAGAGAGACAAATGTATCAAAAGTTTGAGAGCAATAATTAGCACTAATACATATTGAATTAGAACAGAGGAAAAAATGAAAAAGAAGTGACAGAAAAAGCTAAACATGCAATAAAAAAAGAAAATAGAAGAAAATAGAAAAACGAGAGAAATACAGAGAAAGATATAACGATATAAAGAAGTCGCTTCTGATATTCTTCACAGCAGTTATAATTCTATTTTGACTCTCTCCCTCTCTCAATTTATAGTGTGACTCTCTTCTTTCTATAATATATCCTGTCTAATCATCAAAACCATAAATTTATTTTACTACATGTTTATGCAAAAAAAGTCCATAATAGCAATAGCAATAGCACTTAGACTTATATACCGCTTCATAGTGCTTTACAGCCCTCTCTAAGCGGTTCACAGAGTCAGCATATTGCCCCCAACAATCTGGGTCCTCATTTTACCCACCTCGGAAGGATGGAAGGCTGAGTCAACCTTGAGCAGGTGAGACTTGAACTGCCGAACTGCAGCTAGCAGTCAGCTGAAGTAGCCTGCAGTGCTGCACTCTAACCACTGCGCCACCTTGGCTCTAATGGGTTTCCAGTGCTCCATTTGTGCTCCATTCGTGCTTCAAAACATGCTTTCTGGAACAGAATCAGATTGTTGCTCACAATCTTTTTCTGTTTGGCTTAGAAGGGATTCATAGAAAATAAAGATGGTCTGAAGTTGGAGGCCACTGTGTCGCTTGAAATGCCCTGCTACTCAAAAAAAAAAAAAAAAAAAAAAAAAAAAAAAAAAAAAAAAAAAAAAAAAAAAAAAAAAAAAAGAACGGTAAAAAAGATTGTTTTGCACTAACATATTTTAACATTTATTCATCTCCACTGAGGTTAAAGGCAGATGACTCAATGCCTGGGTGAGGCTTGAAAATTACTATTTCAGTACCAGCAAATCCACTTTGAAAGTTAAGACCCAGAGCGTTAAATCAGCCAAGAAGACAATGTAGATTCAGTTCAAGCAAGGCAGCTGCTGAAAAATGTGTTTTCATACAAAGGTTTTGTATGCGCATGTTTGCTTTTTAATTACATATGAATCAAACAATGAACGTGTATGCATATGAATTTTTTTTATTGCCTAATAGGAATACTGGAGTTGGGGGAAGAGCATGCATTTTGACAGTGATCTTGTTTCTAATCTTAGGAAGAGTCCAGATGCTGCCTCAGGCTGTCTATCTCCTGCATGGGCTACTGGAGAATGGGCACACTGTCTATGTTCACTGCAATGCAGGTGTTGGTAGGTCCACTGCTGCAATTTGTGGCTGGTTAAAATATGTACTGGGATGGAATTTGAGAAAAGTACAGTACTTTGTAGCCTCCAGAAGAGCAGCCATCTACATTGATGAAGAAGCACTGGTCCGTGCCGAGGAGGATTTCTTCCAGAAATTTGGGTCACTCCGTTCCTCATTCAAGCCATAGCAGCAGCAGCAGAAGAAGAAATTGCTAGCAGCATAGTCAGGGTCAAACGTCTCAGAAATCATGACCTTAACTCCAAAAATGCTACCATTGCCTGAGAAAATAGTAAGATGAAAATGTGAGTGAATGTGCGTGTAGCAGTCAGGATACATAAAGATTAGGTAGCAGTTTTAGAGAAGGAGAATTCACATTGATTACTAACACATTGATTACTATTTGAGAGGGGGGACTAATTCTAATTTGCCCACCCATTCATGCTTCAGCACTTGGCATAGCCTGAGTTAGGTAGCTAAGTAGGGTCAAGGCCCTCTTAGTACTTTGATGAAAGACCTCTGGGGAATAGGGTAAGAAGGTGGTAGCCCACCATTTCCATACCACTGCCAAGGAAACGACAAGGACTGCCGGAAGTCAAGTTCATGTTACTGCCTTTCCCAAGCATTATTGTTATTTTTTTTTTAACAGAGCTGCACATATGCATATGCAAACACAACCCTGGGAGCTAGACTAGAAAAGAAACTGCAGGTTTAGTCCCTGTTCGTGGATTATCTGGTTATGGCTAAGCATATGAAACTTGGTAAACCTCTTAGCCCAGACAGCAGATTTGATAGAGATGTGCAATGCCTCCAATGTAAATTTTAGAATCTAGATTTGTTATAAGCCTCAGCTTGGCTAACCTTGGACGCTGGGCATGATAGGAGTTGTACAACAGTTGTGTAAATGAAAAGGAACAACCCTGTCATACTTCACAGCATGGGAGGAGAACTATGATAATCCAAAAATCAGAAGGGTTTTGGTACTACATTTTTTCATTTAACAAATTTTATTAAAAGGTATAGGTTTGGCAAGTTGAATTATGTTTTACATTTGTCAATAGGGAACTTGTAATCTGTCTTACTTGTATCTTCTGTCTGCATACTTAACCTGTCTTCCCCTCTCTTCCCTCCTCTGACCTCACCCCAATTTAAATCCTGCATCAGTTTAGCCTCTCTGTGCATTTGATGAAGTGAGCTGCAATTCATGACAGCTTATGCCCTTTAATAAAATTTATTTGTCAGAAAACTCCTCCTGATTGTATGTTTCACAGTAGAAGCTGTCACTAAATCATAAATCATAAATGTTTTTTTTCTCATATATCCACATGCACAGGTTTGAGATCCCCTATAGGCCTAACCAAAGACCTTGGTTTATTACTTAGGTCAAGTCTTGTTCTGATTGCTTGAAGTTAGACTTATCCAGGCAGCCTTTCCCAAATGTCTATCTACTGTAGTTAGTCAGTAAATGTTGCTTCTTAATTTTGGTATTTTCCAAATGCCAGAATTTAGTCATATACTAAAATAGGTTATTGGATGGAGAATCTTCAATACTATAATGTTAAAGGTGTTGGTGTCAGTGCAATAAACTATTGTAATCCAGGTGACAAATTAAGTATGTGCAGGATCAAAGGTTATGCATGGTTTAAAACAGATGATTATTAATGAATGTGAATTAAATGGAAAATAGTTCAACTCGGACAAGAATATCTATGGGCATTGTGCAACAATCTTGATAAATTTGTGAAATTTCAACTGGAATAATTGCCAGTTGCTACCATTACATCTGGAAGAATGCTTAGTTGCCCATAATCACCTTACAGAGAAGATGGTATAAAAATTTAATAAATAAATAGTGCAGCTGGGAGGAAAATCCAGAAGCATTACAGGGTTTAATAAATATGTATGATAGCTTGTAGAAGAACAATTCTTCTATATAAATATTTTTTGTTTATTAACTATCCATGCATTGGTTTATTTTATTCTTTATTTTTTGTTAAAGTCATCTTGTATGCAAAAACAGCACTGAATAAGTTTTTAGCTGCATATTTGACTTTATTTCTGAATTTGGATGTTGGATGTGCCATTAAATATTTGAAACACACAATATTGACAATGAACAAGTTCTTCTGTTGGACGTCAAGATGTGTACAAGAATGACTTGCAGATCTTATGCCGCATTTTAATTATAATAATTTAAATAAGGGATAACATAAATAAGGGATTAAAAGTATTTGCTGATAAAATGTTCTTGATAATGCATGGAGAATAATTTTGACAATATGAAGGCTCCATGTGGTCTATTCATTTTAATTATGTTTATGTGTCACAGGACAAATTATAAGGCCAAATGAAAGCCAATTCATGCTAACCTGTAGCAAATTCACAACATAGAAATTTCATCTATAAGTTTCTATAAATCCAGCTTAACTGTTTTGAAATCTCTTCACGATTTCTGGCATATATTTAGTCACTGTATGAAAATGAAAACAATCCTCAAGAGGACACAAGATTGAATTTGATATCAGCGGGATCTGAATGTGACACATTGTACCTGAATTCTTATACATATATTAATATGACCATCGGTATTCCAGACACATATTAAAAGTGGCTTGGAGGTTTTTTTAGGTCTGAATAACAGGATTGGAGAAGATTAACCATTAAATGAATTTAGCAAGAGACATGCAAATAATAATATAGTATATATTCTATCAAGCCAATTAACAACAAAAAGTGATTGTTTCAAAATACTTATAAAATATTTAACTTTTCCCCAGTGCACAATAGCCTGGAATTTAGTAGTTATCTATTAAAAATCCAATTGAAAAGAAGTTAATCTGTCGGATAGATCATTAATGATCACTATACAAAATCCAATTATATTATTTAACTAAAAGGATGAATACATTTATATATCATCTCTTACAAAGTCAATCCAAAGATGCTAATACATGTTTGGAAGGAAAATTCTCATAAACTGAGAAGCCATTAGACAAACTGCAAAGTTACGGAAGAGGTTTGTTAAAAGTAGTAATTACAGCCCAAATTTTAAACCAAGAACTATGTGAAGTCAAACAATTAAAAAAGCCAGAATTATCATTGTCATCATAGCAGCAGCAGCAGCAGCATGATCTATACATGAAAAATGATGGAATTCAGATAGAATAGCCCTCCAGTTGAAAGACAATCAATTGGGATAGAGATGGGTGGCTAGAGAAATCTAATAAATATGTAAATATTTAGAACCAATTGTTCGGAAGTTGGGCAATTGTTGAATGCTGACTAAATGTGTTATAAATAAAAAATTTACAAGAGTTACGAGTTAATTTATGAGTTGATGTGTATAAACTTCTGGAGCATTTCGGTAAGTTCTGTTACTTGCTGACCACAAGAATCTTGCAAAGAAGTACAGTATGTTAACCTCTATTTCCGCCCCCCCACCGCTTAACTGTACTTTTGAAGTAGAGGCATGCATAAAACAGATTTTGCCTGAGATACTTTCTATGTGATAGTACATATTGAGATCATATCTCTGGAGAAAAACGGAGCCTTAAACTTGGCCAGATCACATATATGGCCTCATTGCAGCTTAATATTATTCTAACTATTATTCTATTCAGCTTAATATTATTCTGAATAATATTATTTCTGTTGCTCCCTCTGGGAGGAGGTTTCGAAGTATTTCTAGCAGGACTACCTAATTCTGTAACAGCTTCGTTCCCTATGCCATCTGTCTGGTAAACTCACAAGATTCGTTTTCTCGCCATGTACATATATACATCCGAACTAGACTCTGTTGTTTCTCTGTGTCATATAATATATGTGGGTATATGCATAATTTTGTATTTATTTATTTATTGTTATGTTTATATAGTGTATATTTGAGACCGGTATGCAACCAAATTTTATTTTAATGTATGCCGATTAGTGTACATTCAAAGTGACAATAACGTTTCTGTTATTCTATTCTATTCTGTTCTATTCTATTCTATTCTATTCTATTCTATTCTATTCTATTCTATTCTATTCTATTCTATTTTATTCTATTCTATTCTATTCCTAAGGCTAAGGCTAAGGCTAAGGCTAAGGCTAAGGCTAAGGCTAAGGCTAAGGCTAACAAGGGAGGCAGTCTGTTTTTGCAAATAATTAATTCCTGCTCCACTAAACTTAATATGAGAGATGAAAATCCCATTCTCTCTCACTCCAAGCCAGAACAAGCTTGGAAGTGGCATGGAATTGGCAAATTATATCAGGTTGCCTCATAATATGTATACAGGTAGTCCTCGGCTTACAACCATTCATTTAGTGACTGTTCAAAGTTACAATGGCACTGAAAAAAGTGACCTATGACCGTTTTCACACTTAACGACTGTTGCAGCATCCCCATGGTCACATGATCAAAATTCCGATGCTTGGCAACTGGTTCACATTTATGACAGTTGCAGTGTCCCAGGGTCATGTGATCATCTTTTGCAACCTGATAAGCAAAGTCAATGGGGAAGCCAGATTCACTTAACAACTGTGTTACTAACTGAATACATGCAGGGATTCACTTAACAACTGTGGCAAGAAAGATCATGAAACGGGGCAAAACTCACTTAGCAACTATCTCAGTAACATAAATTTTGGGGTCAGTTGTGGTTGTAAGTTGAGGACTATTTGTACATGCATACACAATTCTTATGGAAAGCTATTTATTTTGTGCAACAACATTACCACATTAATTTAGCATATAATTTAGCGGGATATGTAACTTGCTTGGAAGCCAGCCCCCCCCCACTCCCCCAAAACCTTTATGTAGAAATAATCACTGCTCTATGAGGAAAAATCAAGACCTAATTCTAATGGCCAAGAAGTCAAAGATGACGGGAGCTTCATTAACTACATTCACTGGGAGGCTACAATCAGATTCTTTCACACAAAACAATTGTGCAGAATTATGCCTTAATAGTTTGCTTCAACTGTCAGCTTTTACCAGACACAATTGGGGAGTGAATTTAATAACTTTCCTGCGATTGTAAGCTGGCGGTTGCAGTGGTTTTGATGTAGCAGTTAATCAATGGAACACACAATCCTGATCAGTATTTCAGTTCCTTCCATTCATTTTCATGTGTATATATGTCACTAGCGTGCAGTTCTGTGCATGACACGTGTCAGTGGTGTTGCCATGGTTTCAGGAGGAATGGCTGTCATCACTTGTATATTTTCAAATTTGCCAGACCTGCTCCATTTTTCCACTGAAAGCTCTTTGGATCCTAAGATTTCTTGACATTACCTTGGAACTTATATTTCTTGACATGATTTGGGTGCTAGGAAAGGACTACCACTGCCTTCCCTGCCAGAGAAAAAAGGTAGAAATAATGAAAACATAATTTTAAGAAAACTGACTGGGAGAAGAGTTTGGAAGTAGAACAGATGAGTTTTCAAGCAAAAAAAAAAAAAAAACAGGGAGAGGGCAGGCAAAGAAGATAAAAAAAACTTCAAAAAATGGAGGCAAAGGGAAAGAGCAGGCATAGAAGTTAAAAAGAACTTCAGTATTTGGAGGAAAAATAAGATGATCTCAGACAGCTTAAAGAATTCATGCAGAGCTGTAAACTGCAGGAGAGCAGTTTTGACTGGAACCAAGAAATGGAAAATGATGTTTTGGAGCATGGTTTTTGCTTCCTGGCGAGTGGGCATAGTGACTGGCAGAAGACTGGCTAATTCAACCATTTATATGGGAAGAATAAATTCCATCCACTGAAAGTTTAGAAGGGAATGTTCATTAAAACTGGAAATAGCATTGAAATCTTTGCATGGTTGTTGCACAGAAAGAACAAGAAAAACAAAGCATGTTATATAATCAAAACTGCATCTGATTGTTATTCATGAGCTCACTCATTTATTCAGGTTAAAATTATTTATAAAACAAAGTTTAGGGTGTTTTGTACATCTGATTTTTTTTTTTAAATGTCCAAAAGACAATTATGGCAGAACTCTGGTCTTTTCAATTTAAACTATACCAAACCGGGGGGGGGGGGGGAATGTACAGGAGAACAGACTGGATGTCTTCAGTGGAGCATACTGTCATTCTTGCCTTGGAACTTCTCAGATAATGCGAGGCACAATCCTTGAAGTCCTTCCATATCTGATTCACTGAAGGCAAATTCTACAGAAGTATTCTCAGAAGACTTTCCTGAGGGAAGAAAGCAAACTACATCATACTAAACTTACAACTGTTGGTTCCAGATATTCAAGTCAGAACTTAGAAACCTATCAAAATCAGGTTCATTATGAGAAAAAAGAGAATTTTAGATGTCTTGGGGCCTATGGCTATCCATTAGTGCTATGGTGCAGGATGCTGGCCGCTAACATTTGCTGAGGCAGCCTTGGGTTTGCAAATCTCCCAAGTGTGTATGGCTGGCATTTCTGTCCTGTTACATGGGAACGTGGTTCACTTTAATGCTGCCTCCTTTCCTGCATCAGTCTGACTGATCCCTGCCTATATCGCCAATCAATCAATCAATCAATCAATCAGAATAGAGCTGAACGGGACCTTGGAGGTCTTCTAGTCCACTCCCTTCTCAAGCAGGAGACCACATACCATTTCAGACAAGTGGTTGTCCAGTCTTTTATTTAAAACCTCCAGTGATGAAGCACCTACATTTTCTGAAGGTAAACTGTTCCACTGGTTAATTGTCCTCACTATTAGGAAGTTTCTCCTTAATTCCAGGTTGCTTCTCTCCTTGATTAGTTTCCATCCATTGTTTCTTGTCTTGCCTTTTGGTGATTCGGAAAATAAGCTGACCCCCTCTTCTTTCTCTTTGTGGCAGCCCCTCAAATATAGATCAGTTAGTTCAGCTAATCTCTGTTTTCCAGGAAACCCTTCAAAAGCCTCTTTAAAAAAAAATCTATGTTCTCTTGTCCCATTAGATAAATAAAATTGGCTTGTTTTCGCTGGAGCAGATCTTTAATTCTTATCTCCAAATTAGTTTGGGGGAATTTGAGGACTCTGTGGAGAGAGAAGACAAGAGAGGGGAGGGGAGGGGAGAGGAGAGGAGTTGGAAAGGACCTTGGAGGTCTTCCCTACACCATTTCAGACAAATGGTTGTCCAATCTCTTCTTAAAAACTTCCAGTGTTGGAGCATTCACAACTTCTGGAGGCAATTTGTTCCTCTGATTAATTGTTCTAACTGTCTGGAAATTTCTCCTTAGTTCTAGGTTGCTTCTCCCCTTGATTAGTTTCCATCCATTGCTTCTTTACTTTACTTTACTTTTATTTGCATTTCTATGCCGCCCAACTCCCAAGGGACTCTGGGCGGCTTACAGCAAATATAAAAAACTTATTAAAATATAGAAAGATTATCAAATCTTTTATTTTATTATTCTTGTCCTGCCCTCACGTGCTTTGGAGAATAGCTTGACTCCTTCTTCTTTGTGGCAACCCCTGAGATATTGGAACGCTGCTATCATGTCACCCCTAGTCCTTCTTTTCATTAAACTAGAGTTGACCTAGGATGAAACTGGAGGAACTGAGGTCCAATTCAGAAGTAGATCTCATATTTCTGATCCAACAACTATTGTCGTTTAATCATAGAATATCATCACCACTCTTCTTTCCCTCTTTAGTCTTGAGGTCAGTATACTATCTGAAACTCAACTGGACAAATCTCAAATGCAGAGGATCTAGTCTGATCTTGGTGAAACAGTCCAGATTTTATTCTTATCTACATCATGAAAGAGTAGGGATGTACTCACAAAATGAACAAGTGTTCAAAAGAATCAGTCTCCAGCTAAAAGCTTCCAATCCAATAGCCTCCAGCAATTCAGCACTCAGGATCACAGGCAGAAAATGGCTGGAAGGTGAGCTTGGAACCAAATTTTCTATGCTCTTCCCCCTGTCTGTCTCTTCATCATGCCTTTACTACTCATCAGTGCAACAATTCCTTACTCACTCACCAGCCCTGAAACTTCCTTTCCACACCACTCCAATCCAGTCTCCATTTCTAATTTTCTTCCTTCTTCCTCTATCTAGTTGGGGCTATTCCATGGACTGACTTTGGTGAGGCACCTCAAGCCACAGAAGCTGCATGTTTACCTTCACTTAACTGTGGGGGCAATAATGCTCCTCTTTGTGGATGGACTGCACTTCCAACCTCTCTTCCAGTCCTTTTCTTAGTCAGAAATGAGCTTTTGAGCCTCTGAACTCTGTACAGTGCCCTTTCCTTCCAGCCAAGCTGTGCAACCAAGCCATTATGGTCCTCTCTTTAGAAAGAGAGCCATGTAGTTTCATAAAGCTCTTTAAAGGGATGGTTCCAATAAATCTTCATCAAAGTGAACTTCCCTCACCCCTGAAAAATCGCATAGCCCTAATATAGACACACACACGCACACGCACGCACGCGCACACGCACACGCACACACACACGCGCACACACACATTGGATGAAGTTAATTAGATGAACATTAACGAGTTGACATACAAAGTGATTATTGAACTGTGGCCATGTAATTTCCCAGCTAGATTAGAGACAATTGATGTAACAGTAGGATTTAGATGAGCAAAACAGCTTTAATAGGGATTAAGCAGTTGAAATGCAAGAGGCAGAATTGTATATGTATGGCATAAACAAAATGAAACCACATAAGTACACAATGGTTGTGACTAATAATCTGAAAACAATGAGGAAGACGAGTATAAGTAAAGCAGGTAAAGTGAATGCAAATGTATTTGCATTACATTTAAGGACATAGAATTCATCTAGATTACAAGACAAGGGGAAAATGTCACACTTAGAGGAAGATAATACAGCCAATGAATGTTTAATAGATGAAGGAGGTTTAAACAAAACCAGACTAAAAATTCCCTTCGTTCATTTATGATTCACTTTTCTTCCAGAAGCTCTGGAAATATGTACAGTATATGAACCAATCACATTTTACCTTTCTTAACCCAGTAAGTTCAGTTCCCATGTTTTTAATGACAGGAGGACAAATTTTTTTCACTTTTTCAGATATTCTGAAGATCCAGCTAAGTATAACTAGCCATGGATGGCCAGATTTGAGTGGTGTACAGCTTTCTATTTATATGCCCTACCAAATAACTTGTGACTTTGTGATATTTATTTTGCAGCTTTCTATTTGACACCTGCGCTTCAAGATTGTTAGAAGACACATGTTAGAAGACACATGTTATATAAACAATTGTTAGAAGACACATGTTAGATAAACAATTCTGTGGCCAAAGGTATACTGAGAGTAATGAATGTCCCTAGCTTGAATATCATGCAATTGCCCTAAGTGAGCGGGTCTACCAATTTAGGAGGGGGAAAAGGAAATGGAGGGGGATGAAGAAGAGTTATTTTTTCAGGGTTTAAATTAATGCAGTGTTCACACACCTCATTTTCTGACATTTACAGTAAACAGATGTCTTTTTGACCAAAAGAACCAGCTGTGGCGGTAAGATAAGGCAAATAGGTGGGATCATGAGGGAGCAGAGTAGGGGCGTTGGTCTTACCTGATACGCCTCTTCTCATCAGGAGGAGACAGCATTTAGAATGGGTTGTCCTCATCCACTCAGAATGAGGACCGAGTCTGCTTTTTTTCTTGCTGGTTCCGCCTCCTCTGACCCAGTTTAGACGAGAACGAAGATGCAGACCCGACGCGGCTACCGACAGAACACAATCAGTCTCAGAAGAGCTCCCTTCCTGAGTCCAGAAGAAAAAAAACCCCGGTAGAGCCGGCAAGGAAAAAAGTCAGTTCAAGGCCAGAACCAAGAGAAGAACCACCAAAAGTCCAGCGAGGAGAAGACAAAACGGACTATCCAAGGGCGGGGCTGAATGCTGTCTCCTCCTGATGAGAAGAGGCGTATCAGGTAAGACCAACGCGACATACCAAAGCCAAAGTCCCCCGGGTGGGTCCATAGTCCGATACCGAATCAGTGCGACTCCTCGTGGACCCGTTGCAGCACTCTCCGGCCAAAGGCCGCATCCGCCGAAGCAAATTTATCAATCCTATAATGGCGAATAAACTGGGAAGGAGCGGCCCAGGTCGCTGCCCTGCAAATTTCTTCCAAGGATGCCTGGGTCATCCAGGCCGCCGAGGTGGCAGCACTGCAAGTGGAATGTGCCGTAATTCCCTGCGGCCGAGGCGCTGCTGAAAGTTCATACGCCTTTGCGATGGTCCCGTGAATCCAACGCCCAATGGTTGTGGCGGACACCCTCTGCCCCAACGATTGCGGCAAGAAAGCCACCAGCAGGGCCTCAGTCCGACGGTATTGACAGGACTGATCAATGTAGATACGCAAGGCCCTGCGGACATCCAGCGTGTGCCAGAGTCTCTCAGACGGATGGGACGGATTGGGGCAAAAGTCTGGGAGGACAAGCTCTTGAGCTCTGTGGAAAGAAGAATTAACCTTGGGCAGGAATGCAGGATCCAACCTAAGAACCACACGGTCTAAATGAAAAATGCAAAGGTCCTTCCTGGTCACATGACAGAACGGAAGAGAGGGCGGCAACTTGCCTTCGGGGAAAGGCCGCTATTCAGGCCCCGCTGTAGAAATTTCAAGACCTTCGGAAGTGGAACCTGCAACGGCGAGCAGCCCTCATCCCTGCACCAGGAACAGAAGGACTTCCAAGTAGAGGCATAAATCCGTTCCGTCGAAGGACGGCAAGATGCCTGCATAGTTAAGATGACCTAGAACTAGGTCATAGTTCTGACGCCTCAGAATTTGCCACTCAGCCGCCAGGCGGTCAGTTGGAGCCACAGTGGATCCGGATGGACCAGCGAACCCTGGCGGAGGGAGTCCTTGTCCATCGGAATGCACCAAGGCGGGGACACGGACAGAGCCTTGAGGTCCGCAAACCATAGCCTCCTCGGCCAGTGGGGTGCCAGCAGGATCACCTCCGCCCATTCCTCCAGCACCTTCTGGACCACCTGAGGAAGAATCGGCAGGGGGGGGAAGCGTAAAGAAGGCCTGGGGGCCACGGACACCACAGGGCGTTCACCCCCTCTGCCCCCTGCGAAGGGAAGTGAGAGTAGAACCTGGGCAGGTGAGCGTTGTCCGGGGTCGCGAACAGGTCGACCAACGGCTTGCCGAAGCGGCTCGACAGGTCGCGGAAAAGGGACAGATGCAGGCGCCACTCTGCATGGTCCAGGGTCATGCAACTGAGCCAGTCCGCCTGAGTATTCAAGACCCCGGCAATGTGATCCGCCAAAATGGAGAGCAGATGCCTCTCTGCCCACAGACCGAGCCTCAATGCCGCGCATGAGGGACCGTGAGCGGGTCCCGCCCTGTCTGTTGATATGTGCTTTGGTCGAGGTGTTGTCCGTGAGTATCAACACATGGGAGCCCACAATCGACCTCTGGAAGTGGCGGAGAGCCAACGACACCGCCCACAGTTCCAGGTAGTTGATTGAACATGCGGACTCTGCTGCCGACCACCGGCCTTGAGCGAACTGGTCCAGTGAGTGGGCTCCCCAACCCAGAAGGCTGGCGTCAGTCGTGATGGTCGTCCTGCGTGGCTCACGGAAGAGGCTTCCCTTTGAGAGCGCCGGAGAGCACCACCAGGACAGAGAGTGAAGGACCACCTGAGGAACCAGGACCCGAGAGGAGGAGGTGCTGCGACCGGTTCTCTGAAAGGGCAAAAGGAACCATTGAAGCTCCCTAGAGTGCAGGCGGGCCCAAGGGGTGATGGAAATACAGGAGATCATTTTCCCCAAGAGCATGGACAGGAGGGCAATGGGCACCCTACGCTCCCGCTGGACCCGAATGACAAGGTCCCTAATACTGTCCTGTCTCTCTTGAGATAGGAAGACCTTACACTCCAGGGAATCTACAATGGCGCCCAGATGAAGGATGGAAGTGGCCGGGGACAGGTGGCTCTTCTCCAAGTTAATGGAGAATCCATGCCGGTGGAGGGTGTCAATGGTTACCTGGAGATGGTGCACCGCGAGGTGCTCAGTCGATGCCTGGACCAAAATATCATCCAGGTAACATTGAACCCGCACCGGCAGGGACCGGAGATGAGCAGCCACTGGTGAAGACCTTGGTGAAGACCCGCGGGGCCGAGGAGAGGGCCTGATACTGGAAGTGCCTACCTGCATAGCAGAACCTAAGGTACTGCCTATGATGATGACTAATAGGAATATGCAGGTAGGCCTCTGTCAGGTCCAGAGAGGCCAAAAAATCCCCCTGCCGAATGCACCCCAGGATAGACTGCAAGGAGTGCATCTTGAACCGGTGGTATCTGATGTACCGGTTCAGTCGCTTAAGGTCGAGGATCGCCCTCCATCCCCCCGAGGTTTTGGGGACGACAAAAAGAATGGAATAATGACCCAGTCCCCGCTGGTCCCGGGGGACCTATTGAATGGCATGAATATCCAGCAGGTGCTGAACTGCCGCATCCATGAGGGCCCGCCTGGAAGGGATGCTGGAGGTGGGACAGCGGAGGAAAAACCTCGGGGGAAGGGAGGTAAATTCAAGCGAAAGGCCTGAGGAGATCGTCTCTAGAACCCACCTATCCTGGGTGGTCTGCTCCCAAACTGTGGAGAAAAAAGCCAAACGGCCCCCAATAGAGAGGTCGGAGGACTCACTAACGTGGCCGGCGGAAGGGACGTCCACCTTCTCCACCCCGGAAGGGGTGCTTGAACTGCCTCCCCCCCGGATCTATCCTGAGGCTGGCGCTGCCTAGATCCGAACTGACCTTGGGGCTGGGGGAAGCTGGAGCCCTGGTCAGCGACTCGAAAGGGCCGACGGGGATAGGAGGACTGACAGTATTTGCCCCTTCTAGACAGAGATGGCAGAACCTTCCTCTTCTCCCGGGTCTCAATGAGGATGGGCTCCAGCGCATCTCCAAATAGGGACTGCCCCCTGAATGGGGCGGTGGCCAGGCACCACTTATGGCGCGTGTCAACTGACCACTGGCGTAACCAGTGCATGCGCCTCGAGACCACGGAAGCAGCGATGGCCTTGGCGGCAAATCTGGAAGCGTGAAGGGTCGCGTCAGCCGCAAATTGCTACATCATGTAACATCAACTGTTACATCAGCCAAATCAACGAAGAACGGGTGAAGAAAGACACGGAGGATGACACCTTGACCGCCCACGCAGCCGCCTGGTGCGCCTTGATAAGAGATTGCTCAAGCCTCTTATCCTCTGGCCGCAAGAGCTCCTCGGGATCCCCGGGCATGCTATTAGATGTGTGCAAGGCCGCTACCAGGGCATCCACCGCCGGAACCGTCAAAATGGAGGCCAACTCGGGGGCAACATTAAAGTGTTTATGAGCCAAGGAGGATGTCATAGACCCCGAAGCCGGGGCAGCCCACTGTCGTTGTACATTGTCAATAAACAACTGCGGGGCCGGGACTACGTCCTCCTCAGGAGTGACCTCCGCGAACAAGGGATCTAATGGCTGGGAACTGGAGACCGCGGGTGCGGGAGCAGGTTCCAGGCCAGCTGCCATGCGAGCCTTGTGCAACAAAGACTTGAATAGGCCAGGAGGGAAAAGGGCATTGGAGACCTGCTGCTCAGAAGCAAGGCCCTCCTCCTCCGAAAGCTCATAGTCTCCCTGATCTAGGTCGGGGAAATGACCGCCAGCGTCCTCCTCAGACTCATCCAAATAATCTTAGGGGCTCTGCTCTCTGCCATAGGCCCTGGCCCTAGGCTGACCGCGGTCCTCCCCTAAGGGGCGCCCCATGGACTGCAGGCAAGCCGACAGTCCCTGTTGTACCGCTGTGGCCAGAAGGAGCTGAAGGGAGGCCTGGTCCAGATTAGTTGGTAAGGCCCCAGTTGAAGGCCCTGCAGATGAGGTGCCTGGCTGAGCTGGGGGGTCCAGTGCTGCTTGTTGGACCAGAGGGATGGGAGGCCTCACGAAGCTGGCCGATCCCCATATGTCCCCCGAATCTGGAACAGGGGCTATGTTGTCCAGCGACAGCTGGCCAGTCACAGATGCAGAGGAGGCCCCGGAAACAGGGGCTAAGGCGGGCTGGCCGGAAGACTGCCGAAGGTCAGGCTGGGCCTGCTCACAGAGCCTTTGAAATGCCCGATCTAGTCGGTGTTCCACCTTCTCCGAAGCCCTAGAGGCCCTGGTAGGAGGCGGGGGTTCCCCTCTGCCCTGGAGGGAAGCCCCAGGCTGCTCTGCCTCGTCGGGGAGCCAGCGATCCGACTTACGGTGCCTCTTGCCCCAAGGCTTTTCATTGGCATCAGTGTCGCCCACCATTTTGGCTGTTCGGGAAATTAAAATGGCCACTGCAGCAGATGCGTGCCAAAACAAACGGCCGCCAACGGAAGGAACAGGCTGAAAGCCCCCAATCAGGCAGGCTGAGGAGATGGGGTGTTGACGGGACAAGTCCAGATGTCGGAGCACCCCAGGCCAGGCAGAGACGTGAGGCTGGAACAGCCGCTACCAGGCCCGGCAAGCCAAGGAGAGGGAGACGCGAGACGAAGCTCTAGCGCCCTCAAAGTCTCAGAGTCAACAGCTGTCAGGCGCTAAAGATGCCGACGGGCCGTGCGAGCAAGCTCCAGTGACAGATAGGCCCTGCTCCTCACGTAGCCGACAAGAACGGGAAAAGTCCACCGTTCCGGCTGCGGCGAAATCGTCAATTCAATCCACAGGGAGGGGCGGGGGGGCATTATTAATTTGCGTAGTCCAGCGAACGCACCCTAACCCCCGATATCAGAGCAGCCACCTCCCTCTTCGGGCACAGTAGGCACAAGCCTCGGTGAAGGAAGGAGCCCGGAATCAAGCTGCGGCAGGAGCCGTGGCTCTACTGCCAAAATAAGAGTCCCGCGCCTCAGCTGAGAGAGGGCCACGGGACCAGTACTCACTAAGTGAAACGTCAATCCGAGAAAACCGCCAGAAGCAAAAGAGATTGTCAAGTCACAGTCCAAGTCAATAAGGATAATCAGTCCAAGCCAAGAGAGAAGCCAAAGGGATAGTCGAAAAAACCAGTCCAGTCAAACCGAAAAAGCGAGAAAGCAGCGTTCAGAAGGGAGAAATGGGTAGTTGCGTCCGTCCAGACTGAAGACCGAGTCTAAACTGGGTCAGAGGAGGCGGACCCAGCAAGAAAAAAAGCAGACTCGGTCCTCATTCTGAGTGGACGAGGACAACCCATTCTGAATGCTGGCTCCTCCCACGATGGAGAATGTTTCTTTCTACTGGAAAGATCACTTTTGCTGCAGACTCTCAGTCTTTGCCTTTTTAGTTCTAGAGGTGATATGCATTTTTTTAAGTTGCCTTGAAAAAAATCATTTGTCTTCCTCCTCTCTTTCCCATGGTGAAAGATGGAAGGACTGCAATATTTTTGGGTGTTGGCTTTTCAGGCAAAAAAAAAAAAGTTGGTTCTTACCATTACCATCACAGTTAGCACATATCTATTTTTCACGTTCATTGTGGTGCATACAGTATGTACGCCTGATCTTTTAAGAAATTCCTAAGAAACAATTTAGGACTCAGCCTAAATCATCTCCCAGCTTCCTTTTCCTCACTAAGGCTTCATTGCATCTTATAGCCTCACCCAACTGTCTCTGCAGTGTATTGGAGCCTATCTCCATTACTGCTATATTGACACGACAATGTTGGATGATAGTAGAAGATGTTATAAATCACTAATGTGGAAATGGTTTTTAATTTGTCACTGGGAAAACAGCAGAAGCGGGGAGCCGAGCAGAAGAAGGGGACAAATATGCAATTACTTTAGTGACATGTGTTTCGGCTTGATTACAAGCCAAGTTGCAGCAGGGTAGCCTTCTCCAATGAATGCTCTGAAACTATTTTAAATTATAACAACCATCAATTCTTGACTGAAGATGTGGTGCATTTAATCTGAAGGGTATCAAGCTGGAGAAGATTGTATCAGATGTAAGAATCCAGAGAGAAAAATGAAAATGTTTCTAAACTAAAAGAAGTTCCTGAATGAGGATTTGAAATGGGTAAGAACATTGACATCGGTAAGAATATTGAAATAGGTAAGAATATTAGTCAGTGTTCTGAGAGCTGACGGGAAGCGTCAAAGTGGCAAGGAGAAGAGGAAAGTCTTTTAAAGCATGTTTTTGGGAGTTGATGAAAGAGGAATTGGAGAAGAAAGAAGATACATGTGGCCATCACAAGATAGATGAATTTATGAAGAGTATAGCTCCTCCCCCTCCCCTTCCCCCTTCCCCTCCTCTCCTCCCACAATGTAAGGTTTACTTTTCAGATCAACGAATGCTATTTCACAGGATTGAACATAGCAGCCAGGTCCAAGTGTAAACTTATGTTCACATTAATTCTGTCCTGCCACTTTTGTTTTAGTTTCCTGCATGGACAATTGTCTTCACTGTTAGTGATAGGAGATGAAGGCAACAATATGGGGTGCTACTCGTAGAATGTAGGCAATTTTCCCTTATTTTTTCTGTTATTGGTGTAATGCCCAGCTACTGCTTGACTGTATCATTGCTGATGTGGTCAAGAAGGGAAGTGCCTAATGACCAGTGGAGCATGTGCATCTCTATGGCATTTAAAGGACACTCAGTACTTTTGGTGGCCAGCACTCAGAGTCATTCAGTGCTAGTAGGCAGACGATCATTCCGTACACTTTTGATTTTAGTTGAATTGGCATGCTCTTATTGTACAGCATTCCAGTGACCGCCTCCTACTTCAGCCATGTTGCATTAACCCTCAAAAAGTACTTTGTCATTATTGCTGCAGTCACTTTGCAGATGGGATCCTAATAACAGGAAGAGTTTGGCTTCATTTATGAAGATTATAACAACATGCCAGAGAACTCTTTGATGATTTAAATGTTAATCTACACATCCACATTTTCTTTCATTACTGTGGGATTCAATCTGAGTCGGTCTACGCATTCCGGCAGAGAGGAGTTCCCTGAGTATGGACTCCAGCATGAGTCCAAAAGCTCGTAAGAATAAACCTCTGATCCTGGTGACCACTGGATCCAGACTGGATCCAGCAACAGACTGGATCCAGCAACATCATTCTGGGACATGTATATTTGCCTTCATTCTTTCATTAGTAATATAAAAATGTAATAACCCCGAAGAGATATTTTATTACTATTTCTTCAATACTTTACTCTCATACTGACTGTTTCCTAATGTATTTGATTACATTTTTTTTCTCTGTTCAATATTCTTATAGGTGTTGTTTGTCACAATAAGAAACAAGAATATGTAATGCTGTTCCCAGAAACACTGAAGATTGAGAGAGTATTAGAATAGAATGGAATGGAATGGAATGGAATGGAATGGAATGGAATAGAATAGAATAGAATAGAATAGAATAGAATAGAATAGAATAGAATAGAATAGAATAGAATAGAATAGAATAGAATAGAATAGAATAGAATAGAATAGAATAGAATAGAATTCTTTATTGGCCAAGTGTGATTGGACACACAAGGAATTTGTCTTGGTGCATATGCTCTCAGTGTACATAAAAGAAAAGATACGTTCATCATAAGCTACAGCACTTAATGAAAGTCCGGGTACAAATAAGCAATCAAATCATATTAGGAACCAGTCAATGTAAATCGTAAGGATACAAGCAACAAAGTTACAGTCATACAGTCATTAGTGGGAGGAGATGGGTGATGGGAACAATGAGATGGGAGATGGGAACGAATGCATCATCTGCCTACAGCAGCATTCCAAGATGTTTGCCAGTTTGGGTAGATGGTAATCTAGGTTATCTAGGAGAGGAATTGATCCGCTAATATATAAATAGCCTCTGATACAGAAGTGGGAATTTGTGAACTGCCATTCTGAAAGGGAGATTCCAGAAGATCCCATGTAATGAACCCCTTTGTTGCAGCAACTCATCAGCTATTAAAATATACTTTCTAATCCTACCACAAATTGGAATACAAACTTATTATATCTTTATTAACATCACTTATAGTTATAACTTATAACTTTATTAACTATGAGGTACCTTAGCTATCTCACAGTTGATCAGAATAATGTACTCCCTTTTATTATCACCAAATTCTGCTTCATAGTTTGTCTGAAGTGGTGTAGGGTTTCCTGCCTAAGCAGGGGGTTGGACTAGAAGACCTCCAAGATCTCTTCCAACTCTTTATTTCTATTTCTATTTCTATAGTGGCAAGACAAATTAGGACCTTACTTGACCAAAATAAAGTACTCTGCCATTAACTTTGATCTTGGTTCCCTGAAGTGTTTGTTTATTTTCAGATGGAGATTTTTTAAAAATGGGAAAAAGAATGTGAAACATTTTCCCTCCTCAGCTTCTCAAGCAGATTTGTCTTGCTTCAGAAAAAAAAATCCTAAGAAACCTTCAAGTGTTAAAATTGGCTTAAAAAACACCTTTCACTGCAGGTAAGGAGATATGGTAAACATTCTTATTAAATTAGGTTGACAGTTTCTCATCTTCATCTTCATCCAGTTCAGTCATCCAAAGAGATACCTGTTTGGTTGACACCTCTGACGACTTTTAAGGGCAGTAGTTTTTAGTATCCAGTTTGATTATTGTGCTTCAGGCAATGCCTTTGTAGAACATCAGGCTGGGGAAACCTACTTCAAACTGAGGATCTGACTCAAAGGCCAACTTGAGCATAACCCCTGATAAGTGGCTCAGTGCTTTGGTGCTGAATTGAAGATAGGGAAAACAAAAAGCAATGCATTGTAACCCCTAGAGTATCAGAAATTATGTTGAGATTGGCAGACAGCAGATTTGCTAACTACCTAACACTAGCCAAGAGTTGCACTGAATACTTGTTCTCTTCTAAGCCCAGTTCAAGAACCTAGTGAGGAATTATAAAACCATGACAGGGGGTGGAGTTTAAGTTTTTTTTTGGGGGGGGGGGAGAATGCTTCTCCCTCTACCTGCCTGTGCTTTAATCTCAAGACAGATGACAGTCTGATCTCATTATCACACTATTAGTGAAGTTCAGTAAATGGTAACACAACTGTATTCTCCATGGTTAATGGAGAATATGGATAAATATGGAAGATTCTGCCTTTGCTGTAAGAAGCCAATTTTGTCACTATTTCAACAACTATGTAGGAGGACCAAACTGTTTCATCAGGTAATGAGATATGCTAAAGTCATTTCTGAGAACATCCATGATCAATCTCATTAAATTTCAACTGCAACAAACCTCCTACCCATCATTATGATAAGCCCGTGTGGTTTAATTATCATCACTATGAGGCACAATTACATAAGGCTTCAATTAATTTCTATTATTTGTTAACAGCTTCTGAATTAATTGGGTCGGCAAGGCTGTACAATGAGTAAATAACTTTACAAGTATTATGTACTATTTGATACACACATTTGATACATTTTGGCCAGATCCTCGTGTACGATTTTAAAGTAAGAATTTGTGCTATGTGTATGTTTATCCACAAAATATTTAAAAAAATAATAAAAGGAAGTAGATTAAATTCTTAGTTCTAATTATAAAAATATGTAAATATGCCACTGAACAATGACATTTTGACATGTTATCATAGATCTCAGATTTTTCATCCATTTGGGAAGCAACCTGGCATTTAAGGGGAAAGGCAATGTTTTAAATTATTCAAAATATCACATTAAAGTTGTAGAGAGCAATTTAATAAGTACCAACAGCAAGATATTCAGATTCATTTTCACTGTGAAAATTTGCATGAAATTTGCATTGACACTAAAATGGGAAAAGGCAATGGGTATATATAACATTGCTTAATCTTTTTTCCCAGAGTTAAGATTCTAAATATGCTTCGACTGCCATCATGGAGAAAGTTAATCATGACAAAAACTGCCTGTCTGATGAGACTTACTTCTAAGAACACATGATAGGATTATAGTATCAGTCTCACTAAAGTTAATTCATGAGGTAACTTAATGATCTGAACGTAAGTAATGTGAGTAGAAAATTTCTGTTAAAACAGAAACATAACAGCTTCTGTAGAAAAGGAGGCACTAGGTTCAGGTAATAAAAGTCAGTTAATGTCAAGAGAAACATATTGCTTCCCTCATCAAATGCAAAACTGTTTTTTAATCGATTTTATAATGGTTCGCCAGCCAGAGTCACTTGTCTGAGATGGGCAGCTGTAGAAATTGAATAAATAAATAAATAAATAAAAGCAGTCTTCATAAAACAGTGGAAGAAATACTGCCCACGGTTCTGTTTTACTAATTGTTGCAGAAGAGCCAATAGGAAATTCCCATAGATAAATCTGGAAAAGGTCTTGGGCCCAGGTTTGCAGAAGCCTTTGGACCAAGAAAGCCAAGTTCTTTGCTCATATAATGGATCACAAGCTCTCAGCATTTTCACTGGCCACAGAGGTTTCTTACTTCTCGGTGGCTTTCAAGCCCATGATTAAAAACAAAATTCCCTAGGTGGGATGATGAAGTAGTCTTTAAAAGTGGCAATATTATTCCTTCTGAAAGATTATCTTTGCTTTTCAGTTTTGGACACTGACATTCCTTAGGAAGCATAACCCATGTGTGATATTTCTATTTTTTCCCATTCAACCTTCTACAGTATAGTATAGTACTCAGGGGTGGGTTCCACTTACCTTCCCTACCGGTTCGCATCGTTCCGCTCGCGCATGTGCGTTCCCTCACGCAATTTCGCTTCTGCACATGCTCAGTAGCTGCAATCAGCCCGAAACACAGCTGAGGAGCTGATCAGCTGTGGTTCTGCACATGCTCAGTAGCTGAAATCAGCCCAAAACACAGCTGAGGAGCGGATCAGCTGTGCTTCGGGGGAAGGAATAAAGGTCAGTATAAACCCGGGGGCAGGCGGGAGGGCCGTTTTCCAAGCAGCAGAAGAGGAAAAACCTTCCAAACAGTAAAAAATTCACAAAAAAAGATGGCGGCGCCCACGGACCGGCACCGACTGAACCGGATCCATGACGTCACCAGCGGGTCGCTAACGGTTCAGGCGATCCAGTCCGAACCGGGAGGAACCCACCCCTGATAGTACTATACAGTATAGTATAGTACTATAGTATGTTACAGTACAGTACAGTACAGTACAGTACAGTATAGTTCAAACCAAAAATTAAAGAAATTTTGACACTAAATAAATAGACATTGATTAAACATTGTGAAACATTAAAAAAACAACATTTTAAAGGCACAGCTAGGAGTTGATTCATGTTTTTTTATTACAAACCACAGGCTCCTGAATTAACAGTATAATTCTACCATTGGGGTTCTTCTATTAGTTGAAGATCAAATTAATACTCCCTTGCATAAGCACACCATGCAATGAAAAGCTACCTCACTGTAGCCAGAGAGGAGCACCACTAGCAATGGTTGTAGTGAGGGGAAAGTTATTTGATCCAAAGGTATTTATTTTGTAGACCTGTTTTATTCCACCATTTAATTCAGACAACATTAAATCATTTGCACCAAGTGCAAAGAGAAGATTAGCATAGCAGGGAGTAAATGAGCCCAATGGTTGTGCTTGTGCCCATCAAGATGTGCCTGAGAAAGTAGAAGAAGAAAAGGGCCAAGGGGATATGGTGTGTGCCGGTAGCTGTAGTGAATCAGGTTCTCTAGCAGGAATGTCCTGGTCCTATCTGGACAATGAACCTGAGAGCCTCTTCATGCAAAACATGTATTCTAAAAAAAATCAGGAGGAAGTAATCATGAGTTTCTATGGAGATTCTCAGTCATCCAAGTCATGATTGTCCCAAAGGTGCTTTTCCAAGAGGTAACTGGACTTTCTGTTTTTTCTTTGAAGATGTTTCGCTTCTCATCCAAGAAGCTCCAAGTAGCAACTGGACTTTCTGTTTTTTCTTTGAAGACAGTTTGCTTCTCATCCAAGAAGCTTCTTCAGCTCAGAGCTGAAGAAGCTTCTTGATGAGAAACAAAATGTTTTCAAAGAAAAACCAGAAAGTCCAGTTGCCTCTTGGAAAAAGCACCTTTGGAATAATCATGAGTTTAAATCACAAATTATCTGAGTGGCTCAACTTGTTTCCAAGAAATCTTGGGGCAAAAGTACTTTAATCTCCTGGTGCATATGTTCAGAACTCATAGTGGTGTGCTTTTAAGTACCCATTTTGTCAGAGGTTCATCCTATGAAACCTCTCTCTTTCTTTTCCCCATTTTCCTCATGGTTAAATCCAAAAGGTCTTGGCTTGCCTGTGAACTTTTCAGTAGACAGCTTTGAAGAACATGTGGTTTGCCAGAACTACAGATGAACCCCCGAAGATCACACCCACCAAGTCAATGCTTCATTCATGTGAATTGAAAGGGCACCAGGCCAGGCGAGTTTATGAATTGGCTGCATATTTCTCTATAGCTGATCAGTATGCACTGATTGGTGAGACCTTAATAAATTGCAAATCCTATTCTAGCATGCAGTTAAAGCAAATGGCTTTTACCTCCAAGGTTTGTTATTAGCCTTGGCTTATATCCAGGCTCTAATGTGGTGAATATCCTTATGTGCTTAACCGTGGCATTTTTGCCATTCTTTAAATGGCATAAAACTTATAATTTGTCAGCATTGGTTTTTCATAGGAGCAGATTACCTTGAAGGATTTACTTATTTAACAGTAAATCCTACTGAGCTTAGCAGGCTTTGCTTCTATGTGTATATGTAAGTGCAGTGTTACATGACTGCAATGTTGTGCACAGTTACCCTGGAGAAAATATCTTTGAATTCAATGGGATTTACCTCTTAGGTATGGATAGGATTAAGTTGGAAACATGCAGCTCAATTTCTATAACAATATTATTTCCAGAATGAACATTTTATCATTCTTAGTATTTGCAGTGTCTCTTTGTGCTTTTTTGAGGGAGAGGGCGGGAGGGTGCCACGAGTCAGTGTTGACTCCTGGCAATTGCCTTGACTAATCCCTGCAGTTTTCTGGGAAAGATTTCAGAAGTAGTTTTATTTTTTTTTTATGTATTAGATTAGTATCCCACCTTTATTATTTTACAAACAGCTCAATATGGCAAACATACACAACATACCTTCCTCCTCCTATTTTCCCCACAACAGCCATCTTGTGAGGTGAGTTTGGCTGAGAGAGAACGAATGGGCCAAGGTGGGACTAGAACTCACAGTCCCCTGGTTTCTAGGCCAGCATCTTAACCATTACACCAAATTGCCTTTCAGTTTGCCCTTGCCTTCTTTCTAGAAAAGAGAGAGGCTGAGAGAGGGTGACCTACAGTAGTGTCCAAGGTGGGACTAGAACTCACTTTCACCCACTTTCTTGTACCTTAACCACTAAATCTATGTGATATATATTTGCTTAAAAAAATAGGTACCAAATCCCGCCACATTGACTTTAGTTTCCTTCTCTGCCTTCACATAGAGAATTATGTTTCATGAAAAGTCTGGCCTTACGTGTCAATCTTGGAAACATGATTTGTTCTTTTTAATCTCACAACTATTTTCAGTCAAGTGAATGAGGTCTGCTGATGTAGACCTAATCATACCACCTGAAAAGAATGAGAAATTCACTGAAGGGTTCTGGATCTTTTTGACTAGTTCAGAGAAAGTTCAGTCTAGGCAAATGTATATTTATGCATCTGTGTATTTCAAAGACAGGACGCCTCTGAGCTACCATTCCATGAACTTACCTGGAATAAGTTTAACCCAATGTCTGAACCTTTCCTGAAATACAAAGAAAAAGAAGAAAGACTGAAACGCTATGAGAACTACAAGAAAAACAACCCACAAAAACGAAGGAGGATAAATAGCTTTGGTTCATAACATTGGCAACATTTTTCAAGAAAAATGCTTCACTGAGGAAAGTGGCTTTTATTTTTCAGACTGAAAACATATGGAGGTAGCAAATAAGATAGGTAATAGAATAATAACATTTTAAAGCATCTCAGAGGTTTGTGCAACCCTCTATTCAGTGCAGGATCTACTAAATCATTTTGGACAGATGGCTACCCAGACTCCATTTGAAGATCTCCAGTGAAGGAGAACATCCCATTTCATAGGGCATGCCATGCTGTCTCAGGAATTTTGGGAATTGAAGTCCACAAGTCATAAAGGGGCCATAGTTCCCCACCTCTGAACTAGGTTCTAGCTGTTACCATTAGGAAATTCCTTCTAATATCTAAGCCGAGTTAACTTCCCTATAATTTCTAGCCATTAATTCTAGGCTTGGGGCAACAGAGAACAAATATACTCCCTTCTCTATATGGCAATTCTTTAAATATCTGAAAATTAAAGTAGCCCTTAAAAAGTGGTCAATGCCAGAGACACTCTCTCTATATGGGGTTTGTTGTGGTGATGTCTGTATGTCTCCTGAGAATGGATGGGATCTTTTCCATAGTTGGGAATGGGATGAAGACTTCTGTGATCATTGTGTTTGGGTGATATTTGTCTTGATTCAGGCAGGCACTCACCATGGGGTCTTCCAAAGGAGTAGGTTTCAAATCAAGGGAAGCCAAAGAAGAATTGCCATTGCAGGGCATGTGGTGCCCATCATCAAGACTGTTTATTCCTAGGGCATGATGGGCTTTTCCATGGGCTTACTTGGGTACTTTATATGCAGTTTTCAGCATCATGTCCTTGCCTAGGACACTGTACAAAACAAATAGCTACCAGCAGAGATAATTTATTGCCACAACAGTAGCTCTTCCTAAGAAGTCCTCTTGAAGCCATTGACCTCGAAAATGGTGGAAGGGTCAAATGTCAACACTGACTGAAATTACACTAAGAAACAGCCTTCAAATCATGTCATTATTTTTGTTTCCTTCCTGAGGCAAGGAATCAAAAGCAACACTTTATTGTAATGATGCTGAATGCCAAAGAGAAATATAGTTGTTCCTGAAACATAATATAGGCCTCAGAAGAAAATTATATTCCCAGTCTCCTGGCCCTAGTCACAATCCATGTGGTGAATAGTGTAGGTACTGCTATAACAATGTATGAAAAAAGCAGGATATTGGGGGGAAAAATAGCCACTAGTAATAGGGATATTGTACTGCTGTGTAGCATTGGAGCATATCAACAGATTCCTTTTTTAAATGCAAATCCTATGGGGAAGGGAAGGGAAGGGAAGGGAAGGGAAGGGAAGGGAAGGGAAGGGAAAAAGACTTTTAGCTGTGGTCATAAATCAAAGGAACAAATTGCACTAAAATGTTAATGCCTTCCTGGAACAGAAAATTAATGATTCTGAGAGAGGCAAATCTGAATGGCTATAACTCTTTTAAATACCTCCAAGAGCTGCAAACAACCTGATGTAAATGAATAATAACAAACTAAGCATAACAGCCATTAGCTATAATGACAGAAGCTCCTCTTTCAGATATTAGCCTTTGCAGGCTATTACAAATTTGCAGGAACAAAGCATCATCTTGGAAACAAAACGAAGAACTTGGGGGAAATGATTTTGTGACTTTTGGATGAACAATTATTTGGCACCTTCAGTTAATTAAGAGAAAAAATTAAAGAGTACAGTATATGGTCATTTAGATCACACCCACACCCACACATGCTATAAAAAGTTTAAAAAGATAATTTTTAAACAACATTGCTATGAAAACAATTTCAGTTTATCAGTTTTGAATAAATGTTCACATTTACCAAATCAGCCACATTTCCTGTATTTTCCTTTTGATCTTGATATTCATCCAGAAAAAAAAATTGAGCTCCAATGTTACTATAAATTATTCTAGCATGAGAATCCACGGGCCACTTATTCCAAGTTGACCCAACAAAAAACAGACTGTTTTAGATTTAATGGTCTGAAATAACTGCTTATATCTGTGATGGTGAACCTATGGCACGCGTGCCAGAGGTGGCACGCAGAGCCCTCTCTGCTGGCATGCGCACCATCGCCCCAGGTCAGATCTCTGTGGCGTTTCTTTCGTGAGCTTCTGTTTCCCTGCAAACGACGAAACAGAAGCTCACGAAAGAAAAAGATCTTACCTCTTGCCGCGCTGCTGGTGTTGGGATGCCCCGCCTCCTGCCACCCAGCTGGTCTTCGGGTCTCTGTTGTGCATGCGAAGGTGCATGTCAGTGCATGTGCGCATTCGTGCATGTCTGTGCATACGTGCATTCGCGCATATCCACACATGTGCACGTGCATGGGCACATTTGCGCGTTCACACGCGCACCTTTCAGTTTGGGCATGCGGGCCCACACAGTTTGGGCACTCGGTGCCTAAAAGGTTCGCCATCACTGGCTTATATCATCTTTATGAGTCTGGTTTCATTTCATTTTAATGTATTATTTAAATATTAAGATTTAAGTTAATATGAATAAATTCCTACTCTTGATCATTCTTCTAAGGTCAATTATTCCAGGCTATAGAGTTACATAGAACATAGCAGCATAGGGCTGGAAGAGACTTTGGTGGTCTTCTACTCCAACAGCCTGCTCAAGGCAGAAGCCTAATACCATCCCAGTCAATAGGTTGTCCACTCTATTTTTTTTAAAACCTCCAGTGGTGGAGCACCCAAAATTCCAGAAAGCAAAGTATTCCATTGATTAATTGCTCTCACCGTCAAGAAATTTCTCCTGACTTCTAGGATGGATCTGTCTTTAGCAAGCTTGTTTGGAATCCATAATAGAAACACCTAAAAGAGGGCAATATTGCAAAATCAATGGAAAATTCCAATTAATTTCTTTTAGACAGGAAATCAAAGGTGTCAGAGCAAAACTCAATGACCTGTGAAGAAATTTCTGCTCACCCATTGGGCCTTTTCTCTTGTCTCCTCATCCCTGCAATTGTTGGAGACCTTCTTCCCAAATCTCTTAAAACCCCTCACCCTTTGGACCTCTTTTTCAGAATATATAAGGAGCATTTGCAGAGGTTTCCTTCAGTTCACATTTCCTGGGAGATGATACCCATTTTTGATCCCCACTCAATTTATGCTACCTAGAAACAGAATCTGAGCGATCAGGATGTGCTTTGGTCTCTTTCCCATTTTTAAAATCCATCTTCACATTTTCAAAGCAAAAGAAAAGAAAGCCACATCCACCTGAGTTCCTTTCCTGATGCTCTACCCGTCACTGCTGTTGTGTTCCACTAGGAGGAAGGTGCGGGAAGCACAGCACAACACCTCATTAATAGTCGAGACACTAACAGACTTGAGCTGCATGAATGCTTCACAGTGAAGCAGATGGTCTGTCAGAGAAGTCTTATTGTCCTTGTCTTGCCAATAATTTCGGTATGATTTTGACATGAGCTTGCCACTGTATATTAGCTGGACTGCCTTTGAAATCCAGGATGGGTAGCTCAAAAGGAAGTTTAGCATCATGCATTCTGAGGTGGGTTGTTTTTTTTTTGGTTGTTGTTTTTGAAATACGGTGCAATTAAAAGTTGGTATCAAGGCAACCACTCTTTCCAGCAAATTGGCTGGTTTTCAGAAGCGACTGTTGCAAAAAATTCACTTGAAATAAAGGAACACGGATTCCAAAATGTGTTCACTTTCAGGCTATCTGCTAAAACAAAAACTGTAACTAGAAAAGACAGCAAAACACCATAGTAGAGATCTAGGCATGGGGGTAGGCTCTGTTTAGATTTAGAAGTCAATTAAACTTCCACTTTGCTTTGATATATGTAAGCATTTGCAGACTTTCAGATATGATTTTCCTTCCAATTTATTTTTGAATGCAAAACTGATTTAAAACGTTTTTAAACTTCAATTGGAAAGATCGCTCCAAACTCGACTGCAGAAAATACGACTTCAGCAACAGAGTGATCAATGCCTGGAATTCACTACCTGACTCTGTGGTTTCTTCCCCAAACCCCAAAAACTTTAACCTTAGACTGTCTACTGTCGACCTCACCCCATTCCTAAGAGGTCTGTAAGGGGCGTGCATAAGCGCACCAGCGTGCCTACCGTCCCTGTCCTACTGTCCTATTGTCCTCATCTATTTGTATTCACTTTGATTATGTTTATGTTTATACCTATATCTGCTATCTTGTACATGTTTGACAAACAAACAAATAAATAAATAAATAAATAAATAAATAAATTTGCCTGAATGTGGGAATTTGAATGTTGTTCACCAAATGATACTAGCCTTTGAAAACAAATCAACCAGGAACAAATGTATGGATCTTCCTAACATATATTCTTGTGGAATCATTTCATATATACACATGCAATGAATCAGCATTGACATTTAAGTTTACCCTGAAATGCTATGCAGAGCACTATAAAACTTCAAGGACAATAACACATATTTTAAGGCACCACAATGAGCCTTAATAAGCCCCTTTTTGAGGGAGGTGGGTTGTTTAGAAATATGATAGATAGATAGATAGATAGATAGATAGATAGATAGATAGATAGATAGATAGATAGATAGATAGATAGATAGATAGATAGATAGATGGATGGATGGATGGATGGATGGATGGATGGATGGATGGATGGATGGATGGATGGATGGATGGATGGATGGATGGATAAATGAGATCCACCATCGCATTTCACAAATGTAGTGTGCCATCTAGAAAATACTTCACTCTCTTTTAAAACAAGCTCTGGATTACGCCGAGTCTGATAGCAGCCCTGAACAGATTTCTCAACAGATTAATAGACGAAGGAAGTGTTCCTCAAGAAAGAAAATTTGAGCCTTCGTCCCCTCATTTTATCTCAAATGTATTCTTGATGCATAGTACATATGCATAAACACAATCACAATCACTCCACATACATATGGAAACATATGACTAGTTCCCCCCCCCCCAATTACTTGTATAAGGATTATTCTCTATACTATTCATGTTGTCTTGTATTTTCTGTTATGGATTGCACCAGTAGAGGCTAAACCAATTTTGTTGTATACATGATGTACAATGATAATAAAGGCTATTATTATTAGTAAAAAGTAATGTATAGGCATAATGGGACTATTTTTGATCATACAAATGTAGGATACAAATAATAATAAAAATAGTGACTGAATAAATTGTGTCATCACATCAATTGTACCATGTTTGGCATTTTGTGCTGAGATCCTTACATTTTGCTTCCAAACAATATCCTTGAGATACTGATAAACCCTGAAATAATTAAAGCAGGACTTACTTGCACAGAGTGGCTTCAAACCAGAGACCTGCATATACTTAAGCTACTTTGTTCCTAGTCTTGTATCTTCAAAGAAAAATGGGAAAATGACAGCTGGACTTGAGAATGTGTGAGTCAGTTTCATCTCACAAAGTCCTTTTTAAACAAGGTAAGGAAAACAACCAGCACATGGCACCTACACTACTGAGACTTCACTCTGGATCACATGACTGGGAGAGTATAGCTTTTATCAGGATTGTGAAAGTGGCATTGCAATGTCTCTCTTTGATCCTTTGGGGCAGGCAACGTGGCAACACAAGCAGATAAAATAGGGCAAAGCTTGCACAGCAATGCTGTGATGTTGCTCACCACATCCTGGCCATCATGTGTGGCGCAGGCTGGAATGAAAAAGTTGCCAACATTCTAAGCTGCTGTCCTACCGGCCTTCTCCATAGAGATGTCCCTGTAGGATTTTTTTTCCAGAATTTTTTTTTCTTCATAGCCCTAAATGAATTTGGTCCATTTTTAAACTCTAGCTTTTCTTTGGCTAGCTGTTTCTATAACAACACATTTGGTCTTTTTTTTTTTTTTTTTTTTTAATTAAGTTTCAGTTCTTTTTTGAATTTTTTTTTTACTGTCATCTAAAATGACTGGGTTTTTTTTTTTTTGAGACCTACCTAGGCTGATGTCCTGGAGAAAATCTATCTGTGTAGCTTCTAAGAGTTAACATTAAACTGATAGCTCCTCCTCCACCTCCTCCTCCTCCTCCTCCTTGTCATCCTTATCCTCCTTGTCATCTTCATCATTGTCCTCATGCATCATGCTCTTCATCATTTGGTTGATGGACTGCAGAGAGCTGGACAAAGAGACAATTTCAAGGCCCCTATACCCATTTTTTTTTCAACACTAATTTACTTTGGAAAGACTAAACCCCCAAAATAACAGCAAACTGTCACACAGTGGCTCTATTCCAACTTAATGAGTCATAGTGGAACATGATGAAGAAGATTCCAGCCTGCCTCTTCTTCTGTGAAATGCTTCTGGGTGTAATGATTTGTATGCCAGGAAGGAGTAAAAGGCTGGTTCTGCAGAGCATGAAATGTGCAATCAGAAATGCATAAATGATAATAACCCATCTGCGTTCCCAATATTAATCTATATTTTGAGGGAAAAGTACTCCATTCTGGCCTGAATTGCACATTTTTTTAACCAAGTTTAAAAAAAAAAAGCATAGTCCTTCTTGTTTTTTCTTCTTCTGTTAGAAAAAATTGGGTACTACTGCCCAATACCTGTGAAATAAAGCTAGGTCTACAGGAGTTTCTCTATTTATTGCATTGCAGGTAAGATTTGGTTTGTGCACTGGGACCATATCATAATTCATATTTTTCAATGCAGAAATTAATCTCACAGGAAAAGGGTGTACTTCTTTACGTTTGAATGGGCATTGCCCCTCTGTAAGAAGGGGCAAGTTCTTTTTGTTTCTTTTTTTAATTGGAACTTAGAACCTGCAAAACATTTCTAAAATAAGTTTGGTTTTTTTTTAGAAACTGTGATCTTGGAAAAAAGTGAAACTCATGGTTTAAGCTCATGCCTAAGTAGGAATGTGAGGGCACAAAAGAACTGCGGTAATAATCAATTACAGAGCAGAGAAGGAAATGCAACTTTTTCTGAGAAGATTTTTTTTTAAAGTATAAAAATTATCATTAAAAACTGAACTACATTGTCCTTGAACATAATGATCATGGTGATATCTACTCTCTGCTGTAAAGGGAAAACCTTTCATACAACTTCTCTCATTTTGTTACTTTCCAGCTACAGGTGGACTTCGCTTAACAATCACTCGTTTAGTGACCGTCTGAACTTGCAACAGCACTGAATGACTTATGACTGGTCCTCAAAGTTCTGGCCATCAGAGCATCCTTGTGGTCATGTGATTACGATCCCACCTCTTGGCACCCAGCTCGCGATTAAAACATTGCAGTTTTCAGTAGTCACACAATGGCCATTTGCGACCTTCACTGACAGCTTCCCACAAACCAAGCCAATGGGAAACCTGGCAGGAGGTGACATAAGGTGAAACACAATGTCTTTGCTTAACAACCCACGGTGATTTGTTTAACGATGGCAGCCGGGAAGTGCCAGAATTGCAGTTTCTCAGTGACATGGTCATGTGAAATTGCGCTTTATGTCCGCATCATATAGTGACAGAAATTCTGGACCCAACTGCCATTGTTAAACAAGGACTACTTGTATATTGGAGTTGTATGGCTGAAATGTCAGTGCATCACTGCCGTTTTCTTTTTTATATACCAAGCTGTATCTAAGCCGATGATATTAAGGAATATTGAAATTCACAGAGGGGAAGAATGAATAGCCTTAAGGCTGTATAGATTTACTATACACTAATTTTAAACACTTAAAATTGCCGTTTGTCTTTTAATAACTTAACATAGCAATAGCAATAGCAATAGCCCTTAGACTTATATACCGCTTTACAGTGCTTTACAGCCCTCTCTAAGCGGTTCACAGAGTCAGCATATCGCCCCCAACAATCTGGGTCCTCATTTTACCCACCTCGGAAGGATGGAAGGCTGAGTCAACCTTGAGCCGGTGAGAATCGAACCGCTGAACTGCAGCTAGCAGTCAGCTGAAGTAGCCTGCAGTATTGCACTCTAACCACTGCGCCACCTCGGCGCCACATCTAGTACGACATTATGATGCCATGTTCCAGTCATGATAGATTAGCAGTTCAAATATTTAATCGGTTGCCCCAAGGGTTGCCTTAACTAAATGTTTAACTTCAATTAAGACAGAGGCAGGAAAAAAAAAACAGGAAATCATTTGTTTTCAAGACTTCCCATATACCAAGACCAATTAAAGGCTGCAAAAATCAGGGAGAAACTAGAAGCTTTTTTTCTTTCACTTTGACTGTATTCTCTACCACAGGGGTGTCAAACTTGATTTCATTGAGGGCCGCATCAGGGTTGTGTTTGACCTCGGGGGTCCAGGGTGGGCATGGCCAGGATGGGCATGTCTAGCTTGACGTCACTCGTGTCAGGGGCGCCTGTGGCAGCCCGAGCGCTCTGCCAGCGAAAACGGGCTCCCAATCTCCGTTTTCGGCTGGGACGGCTTCCTGCAACCCTCTGCCAGCAAAAACAGAGCTCGGGAGGGCCGTTTTCGCTGGCAGAGGCACTGCGGGCTGGTCCTTTGCTGTTTCCAGGATGACCTCATGGGCCAGATCTAAGAACCCCGTGTGCTGGATCTGGTTTGTGGGCCTTGAATTTGACACCCCTGCTCTACCACAAACCTACAGTATATTTAGCAAAAAGAAAGAAAAAGAAAGGAAGGAAGGAAAACAGGAAGGAAGGAAGACAGGAAGGAAGGAAGACAGGAAGGAAGGAAGGAAGGAAGGAAGGAAGGAAGGAAGGAAGGAAGGAAGGAAGGAAGGAAGGAAGGAAGAAGGAAGGAAGGGAGTCTAGTAAATGTTCTCTAATTCATCTTCAGAAAAGTACGTTTAGCTCTCTGTTCTCCTTTTTTTCTGCTCAGAGATGCATTTTCTCACCATTCTTGATGAAATGAAACACATTATCAAGGTCCTGACCTTTCAGAATCATTTAAAGGGGAGTGTCAGTACTGCAGTGGTGACTGTGTGGCTGCCACTGCACTGACCCTTGCTATTTCTTTATCCCATTAGCTGCCTTGATGTCAGAACTTATCAGAGAACAATCAGTAGAAACCTCTCTCCCCCATTCATGTGTGCAACCAAGCTGACATGTTTGTCCTGAATGGTACACTGAGTGTATTAGTAGATGACACAAGAATGACAGTCTTTTGTCTGGTGAATTTATTTTCAAGAATTGGGAACAGTTTGGATGTTATTCACTCTTGTATTAGGAAGCTGCACGATTGCTACTGCGGTCATAGGTAGGAGAAGCTATGAGAGGGAGGCACCAGTGTTGGGATGGATAACGGCTTGGTCTCTATAATGATTGCAATTGCTTAAAAAAATAAAGACAAGGGACATCACCCCAGAGATGGCAGTTATACCAAATCCCATTGCCAGTTTATATACAGGTAGTCCTCGACTTACGACCATCATTGAGCCCAAAATATCTATTGCTAAGTGAAGTAGTTGTTAAGTGAGTTTTAGCAATAGCACTTAGACTTATATACCGCTTTACAGTGCTTTACAGCACTCTCTAAGCGGTTCACAGAGTCAGCATATTGCCCCCAACAATCTGGGTCCTCATTTTACCCACCTCGGAAGGATGGAAGGCTGAGTCAACCTTGAGCCGGTGAGATTTGAACCGCTGAACTGCTGAACAGTCAGCTGAAGTAGCCTGCAGTACTGCACTCTAACCACTGCGCCACCTCGGTTTTGACCCATTTTACGACCTTTTTTGCCATAGTTGTTAAATGAATCACTGCAGTTGTTAAGTTAGTAACATGGTTGTTAAGTGAATCTGGATTCCCCAATGATTTTGCTTGTCAAAAGGTCGCAAAAGGATCAAATGACCCGTGGGACATTGCAACCGCGTCATAAATATGAGTCAGTTGCCAAGTGCCTACATTTTGATCCCATGACCATGGGGCTGCTGCAATGATTGTAAGTTGGAAAAATGTCATAAGCCAATTTTTTCAGTGCTGTTGTAACTTCAAATGGTCACTAAATGAACTGTTGTAAGTCGAGGACTAGCTGTAAGTGAGTGTGTGGTGTCCAGAAACTCTTCTTGGTCTCAGAAACAGCAGTGGCCCCTGCATGGAGATATGGCAAGTGTTATTTAAAACTATGATCTGCATTCAGTCTTATTTAAGATGGTTCCATCACTCTGCCAAGCAAGAACAGCTGTAGAATCCTTTCAGCACACCTTGAAAAATCAAGAGCTCTGTCTATTTAGAATTACACTTGAGGTAATTATTCTTAAGAGGCACACAAGCAAAAGACCTGCTCTGATACTTATATTCATTTTTACAACCAAACCACAACAAAAAAAAAGAGCCGTGATGGTGCAGTGGTTAGAATGCAGTATTGCAGGCACTCTGCCCACTGCCAGGAGTTCAATCCTGATCAGCTCAAGGTTGACTCAGCCTTCCTTCCTTCCGAGGTCAGTAAAATGAGGATTGTTGGGGGCAATATGCTGACTCTGTAAACCACTTAGAGAGGGCTGTAAAGCACTGTGAAGCGGTATATAAGTCTAAGTGCTATTGCTATTGCTATTGCTATAATGATGGACCCTTGACTTGTATTGGTTTTTTTTTACTGCAAGTGAGCCCAGTAAAGAGATTAGTGCAGGCTATACAGTTCCATCCTCCTAGGTAGTACCAAATATGTAAGCTGATTTATTTTCAGATAAAAATGGTGGGAAAATTGATCTGCTCCTTTATAATCATTACTTTGTTTAAATCAGCAAATCTTTAGGGGTAAAACATGGCATTTTTAAATACCTTTATCTAAGATCTGGGATAAGAAAAAAATATAGTTCTATAGCTGATTGGCCCTGAGATGCCTTTACCAAGCAAATGTTAATAAAAGGATTGTTCTTTATTATTGTTGTTTTGTTTTTTTGCAGTGGACAGAATGCTCCATCTACATCAATGTTTGTTTCGCAGGTAGCAAATAACAGCATCTATCTGATCAATTATAATAAGTTCTTTGGTTCAGGAAGCTGAATAATACGGTAATCGTTAGTAGGCATGGGACACAGCATTGATTTTTCTTTTGTTTCATTTAGTTTAATTGGGTTATTTCCTTATCATTTCCTTTGCTTTGTCTCCTGGGTGTAAATTTGTCTGACATCATTTGAATAGCTCAATATTTTTTTACTTTGGCAATATAAACACATTGCTTACTGGACCTAATCTGGGTCAGTCACTGGGACCAGAGGTTTTGTCTTCCGAGATTTCGGACTCTTGCTGGAGCCCATCTTCAGGGAACTTCTCTTATCCTGGGACACGTATATTCGTTTTAATTCACATTGCTTACTCTTCCAAGTCCTCTCAACAGATACTTCAGCACAAGTAGAGGGAGAAATAAATGCTGTTTCCAAGCCGTTCAGTCTTCTATTTAAATAGGATACTAGAAGGCAAGGAGGGAAATCCCTAAATGTTAAAGATGTAAATCAGTGGTGGGTTGCTACCGGTTCGGACCGGTTCGTGCAAGCCGGTGGCGGAAATTTGGCCCCGTTCGCCGAACCGGTAGTGATGGCCGGCTTGCCACGCTCCTGAACTGGTTCTCCGGTCGCCGCTGCTTGAAAGCGGCTGGCAATGAACCCTCTGCACATGCGCAAAGGCTTCTGTGCATGCGCAGAGGGTCAGTACCTGGATGTAACGCGCGCACTTCTGAACCGGTAGGGAAGGTAAGAGAAACCCACCCCTGATGTGAATGTTTTACGAATTAAACCCCCAAACTTTGGAATCTCTCTGCTTTTAAGGAATTGCAGTTGTACCAGGTAAAGGAGGTTGCTGAAAGAATTATTCTCAACAATTGAGAAATTGATATTATTCCCAATTGATATGAAGGGTTGGCTTTCAGAAATCGATTTTGGAAAAGGCAATCTTTTTAACTAATCAGAAAATGAAACAATATGTTTCTCTGTGATGTAGATGTCACAATACATTACAATAGAGCAATATTTTTAGAGTTTTAAAATCCTTTTCTATTACACACTGCAATCCCAGTGATTTTTACGTTGTGTGTGTATGTGTATGATATTTAATATTGGTACCTTTTCATTTTTCCTAATTTTTAATGGGGGAGGGGGGTTCCTTGTATTCTATTTATTGGATGTATTTAGCTTTTTTGTCATTTATTAAATATCTTTTGTAATTTAGTGTTTACCTTATGAAATCTTGCTGTAAAAAATCCTTGCTGTACAATACAAGGAAGAAAAAAAAAACAATACTAGGAATTAGTTATCTGTTGAGTCTTCTTTTTCTTAAAAAAGTGGGGAGGGGGGTTTATTAGCCCATGAGATAGAGTTGCCTTAGTCACCTGGTGTCACTGTAGGTGAATGTATTAATTCAGACAAATTATTTAAGGGCAGATCCAGGTAATTAAACCAAACCAAAACAACATATAAAGCTGTGCATAGTAATGAGGGAAAATATTATTTTATGGTCCAGAGGCTTTCTAGAAGAAAACAGTTCCTTATTGTCATCAAAAAAACTTACATGGACACATTCTTGAAGTTGCCAAACACTGACCAATTACAACGTCCTTCCCATCAACAAAGCCTCCAAGGGAAACTTGTGATTATGATCACAACATAGAGAGAGATGAGTAAACATCATTTCCCAAGTACCAGAGTCTTAATCTTGATCAAGGCCGCCACCACCATCATTGCTGTCAGATCTCTTATGTTTATTTCATTGTTATCCTGCCTGCCTTGAATGAATGAATGAATGAATGAATGAATGAATGTACTTCATTTCAGAACATGCACAGTAAGATAGTAATAGTTGAACTTTTCCTTCTACTGCAGTGGTTCCTAAATTCTTTGACTCAATTCTCCCTTTTCTCAGTCTCAAATAATGTCATTAGTCTCTCCTCCCCTCCCCCCGCCCAAAAAAACAAAACCAAAACAAAACCAGGCTATTGTTTTACAGAAGTGTCTTGGCAACAACAATCCCAAACTAGATCTTTGGCTCACAAATAAGCAAATATAAATTGCTCCATTATCAGTCAGCACTGAGGCTAGAAAGGTTTTAATTTCAGCCAAAATGGGCTTAGTCACTGTCATCAAACAACTCTGGGGTTGTTTCCAGCTAAACTAAGGAAAGTGCTAGAGCAGACCACAAAAATAGAGTTGATAGAACTCACTTTCTGTTTTCTGTTTTCATTTTACATTTCACACTGCTTCCTCCCATGGCAGCACATGGGGGAAAAGATCAGTGGTGGGATTCAAATTTTTTTACTACCGGTTCTGTGGGCGTGGCTTGGTGGGCGTGGCTTGGCTTGGTGGGCATGGCAGGGGAAGGTTACTGCAAAATCCCCATTTCCTCCCGATCAGCTGGGACTCGGGAGGCAGAGAACAGATGGGGGCGGGGCCAGTCAGAGGTGGTATTTACCGGTTCTCCAAACTACTCAAAATTTCCGCTACCGGTTCTCTAGAACTGGTCAGAACCTGCTGAATACCACCTCTGGAAAAGATGGATGTAGGTTAGTCCTTCCAATTGTGTCCTCAGCACACTGACCCTCATAATATCACTCTTAAGTTTTTATTTTATTTTATTTCCTAAGCAGTTTACCAGAAACTCAGGAAGTGAAGGGTCCCAGGTTTGTGGCAGCTCGGAGGTCTGATAAAAATGGCTGTATGGTTGGGATAGTTAGCCATACATTGCCACAGCAAAAAGGATAAATACCTTTGGAGAGCAGCTAATGGGTTAGTCACATTGTGTAAATGTGGTCCTTACATTTCTCATTAAATCCAAAAAGTCCATTTAGAATGTGCAACCACCTTTTTACATTTCTCATCAGGATGCCAAAGAATCCAAATCTAGCCAGCTTTGATATGCAACTTATCTCTCGACACTGACATGTTTCTGATTTGAATTATTGTGCAAAAAAACAAAACTATTCTAAGTGCTCTCTCTTCCATTAAACAACCATCACAATGCCAGAACTCTAATTTATTGTTTATGTGTATCTGCTCCTTTCTACCCTTATGCCTTTTATTGCTGCTTAATATAAGACATTTTTCAAGTGATGTCTTCCTACAACTTATCACTATGCCAGCAAAAACTCCCCAACTAAAAATCATATGAGCTGGAACAGCTTGCAGCTTGCTACAATTAACCAAGATAGCTAGATGTAACTGGGGCACAGAAGTAGCTTTAGTATGTAACTTTGTTTTATTAGACCACAAGGTAGGTACAGATTAGCATAAAATGAGCATTTGTGCAGGTATAGACATCATTTTAGCTATGATAATTATAATAAAAATCAAAATAGTGAATATATTTGTTGAAATGTCTGCTTTTGTCAGGTGCAAAGAATCAGGACCATACATTAAGTATGAAGATTTATTGGTCATGCCTATACATAAGAATCTACCGTAGTCAATTAATAATCCACAGTAAATTAATTAATTAATTGCCTGCACTTGATAAGAGCTAATGAATTTGGGGGAGGGGCTGGACTTGGATCACTTGTGGCAACATAACAACTCCGGTCTGATTACTCTCTTAACTCCACCCCTTGGCGCTGTCTCTTCTATCATCTCTCTCTATTATCCAGGAGTTATTTGCTGATGGCAAATCCCTACTTTCCCTTACTTGGATAATTAGTTCGGCGCTCCTGAGGGGTTTTGGGACCCATCCAGATAGTTTTCTTTGCTATACTACAAAATAGTTTGTCCTGGCTTCTTTCGGGACAATTCCTCAACTTCCTAGTCTAGCCACACACTGATAATCTTTAGTAGTCTTCCATCAAAATATTAACCAGGCATCAGTCTGCTTACTTTCCAAGACCAGCCAAGGTCCAAGAGGTGTTGCCACTTATCAAACCCCAAATTGTTCCCACAGCCCTTCAAAGTGTTGACTGTCCCCTCTGTATTAGGACATAGACAGTTTAAACCTTTATGTTGCTTTAAACTTGTTGAAATGACACATTTTTTTAAAGTTAGATTAGTGACCAAATCATGCATATAGATTGTTGAGCCAAAGACAGTATTCACTTATGGAACTGGTAATGTAAGCTGCTTTGACAAAATGTTTAACACTAAAGAGACAATGGAATTCGCTTTATTGAGACAAAGAGGCAATGAGATTTACCTTGATGAAGCACTATGCATAGCCTTGAAGCCTCCCCATTTTTTCTTATCCTTTTTGATTTATAAAAGACCGTGTACAAACAGAAGATTTTTCCGTTTTTTTTCAGGGATGGGGAACCCTGTTGACTAGTAGCCTTCACTGATCATTCACTGGCTCTTGCAAAAGCCAGAAGAGACTTCTACAAAATATACACATAGTCCTCAACTTACAACCACAATTGAACCCGGAATTGGGGTCATACGTCTTGGGGTCAATAAGTGAGGCACCCACATGACTACCTTGCTCAATGACCACAATCCTGGCTTTCCCCATTATAGTTTTTAAGCAATCACGTGGGTCTTTAAGCAGAGCATGAGGTGATTCAGCGGGTTTGGGAGGCCCCAAAAGGCCTGGTCAGGTGGTGCTTCGAGGTCTTCACATCGGCAGATTCCATGACCTCCTTTGGCAAGCTCACTGTACCAGCAGGTTAACTGACTAACCTGCTGGTACAGGTTAGTTAGACAGAGCATATGTGTTGATGGGGTGGATCTTGTTCTTCCCATGAGCTGACTTTTCTGGACCTGCAGCTATCTTTTGCTGATGGATGTTGCTGTCATCTTTGACTCCTCCTCATGGTTCCCATATGGCTGTGGGATTCCAAATATATATAGCTGGGTTGTATGACTGCTATGCAGTAGTGGGTTCTAAAACCCTTTACTACCGGTTCGTGTGCGTGCTTGCGCATGTGCAGAAGCATCCCAGGTAGGTGGGTGGAGCCTCCTGCTGCCGGCGCTACTGGTTCTTAGAACTGGGGCGAATCGGGAGCAACCCACCACTGCTGCTATGTGGCCCCCATAAATCTTAACTACCTTCTCTTTCTTTGTTACCATCTGGTCACACTTCTCCAGTCCTAACACCATTCCAATGTTCTCATTGTCATTCATCTGTGCCAATTGGATTAGTGAGACGATGTCTCATCATATAATAATTATATACACTTTTTTATTATTTTTTTAAAAAAAGCAAGATAGAAAACTAACACAAACTAATATAAAGTAAGAAAAAGAAAAGAGATAAATAAAAAAAATCAAATCTTGTTAAAGGAAAGGGGGGGGAATTAAAAGAAAAATAGAAAAGAAAAAAGATGCAAAGAAGTAGCTTCCAATCTTCTTTACAGCAGGTGTAAATATAATCACAAATTTATCGCTTACTCTATGGTTACAACATAACACTCTTCTTTCTATAATCGATCCTGTCCAATCATCAAAACCATAAATCATACGTTCTTTTTTTTCTGTTGCAAGCAAAAATAAATAAATAAATCCATAAGGAGTTTCCAGTCATAGATATTGTCTTTTCTCTGATCAAAGAAATCAATTTAGCAATTTCAGCAAGTTTCATCATCTTCACTAACCATTGCTCCATTGTCAGCAGTTCCAAATCATTCCATCTTTGTGTGTACAATAATCTTGCTGCAGCAACCATGTACAAAAAAAAAAGTTCCATTAGTCTCAAAAGAAAAATCTGTGATCTCATTTGTATATTAATTTTTAAAATCCTCTGAATCACTGTGTGTATTCGAATCGAGAATTTTCTAGGTTTTTTTTTTAACCTGTCCACCAAACATAATAAAATGTCCCTTCTTGCTTTTCACATTTCTAACATAAATTTAGAGTGTCTTAATGCATTCTATACAATTTCTCTGGTGATATACTATTTTTTTTAAAGAAGATAAAAACTAATACAAATTAATGTAAGGTGAGAAAAAGAGAAGAAATAAAAGGAAAAAAGATACAAAGATACAAAGAAATTGCTTCTGTTTTTCTTTACAGCAGTTATAAGTGCAATGATAAATTTGCCTCTTACTCTATGGTTATAATATCTCTTCTTTCTATAATCCATTCTGTCTATTCATTAAAACCATAAATCGTTAGTTTATGTTTTTTGTGTTTCACGCAAAAATCCATCCAGAGTTTCTAGTGAGCAATAAATGTAAACATTGTGTTTTCTCTGATCAAAGAAGCCAATTTAGCTATCTCAGCAAGTTCTAACATCTTCACCAACCATTCCTTCATTGTGCGTAGTACCCAATCTTTCCATCTTTGTGCATACAATAATCTCACTGCAGTTATCTTATATAAAAAATAAAGTTCTATGACTTTACCTCTCCAGATGCCAGTTATAGAAATGTCTATCTTCTTGACTTCTTTTTTCATCTCATCTTTCATTTTTACAAGTATTTCATCCATTCATTTTTAAAAGCTGTCAATTTAGTATCAAGTGATTCAACTAATTTGCTGCCCAGTTGCTCAGACTTTTTGTGAAGCAAATTTGATTTAATTCCTCTCTCTGCAAGTTGCTCTCACGACATTTTCCTCCCCTCCATTTTTGCCACTTTTCTCGTCGTTGCATTATAGTATTAAAATCCAAAATTGAAAGTGTCTCAAACAAAGGAAAGAGAAAAGCCAACCTTCCCCCTTTTCTTCATGTGCGTTTAAATACTTTTATCTCAAGTAGCTCTCCATAATTACAGTGAGCATCATAGTCAACATCTCCATAGTTACAATCAGCGTAACAGTCTGGTTTATATTATCTTTATCTTTTGTCTGTACTCTTTAATAATAAACAAAAAACATTCCCACAAAGGTCCTATTCATTTGTCTAATTTAATTCCAACTTGTTTGAAAGCACTATCACCAAAAAAATTATCTTTCAAACTATCTCTCCTTTATCCATTTTAGACTTCTTTTTTGCATCGACTCCTTGTTTCTCTTTTTTGCCAAAACTTTTTAAAGTGTTTAAGATCTTGTTTCCTTTATTCCTTTCTAATCTAATCCTTCCTATCCTGCTACTTAGGAAAAATCTTTCTTTAGCTGTAAAGTTGTTACATCAAAAACTGGTTAAGAAAAAAGGCCACGTGGACCTTGTGTCCATATAGGCTACATTACTGGCTGGGAGCTTGGTTGAAATCCTTTGAGTCCCAGTTGCTCAACTACCGAGCCAACTGCAAAAAACTTAGTTCCTGCAGTCTATTCATCAGGAACAACTTGCCCAGAGTGCAAGTAGGCAATCTCATAATTTCTCCTTTTTCTGAAGAGACTTAGATGGTTAGATTTCCTTGTCTGGCTGCTGATCTAGCTGCAATGCCATCCCCACTCCTTCAGATACATCTAGTTCAGGGGTGAAATGCTACCAGTTAGGACCAGTTCGGGAGAACCGTTAGTGGACATGTGGCCTGGTTCGCTGAACCGGTAGCGACGCCTGGCTGGCCACGCCCCCGAACCAGTTCCCCGGTCGCTGCTCGCTCGCCATGCCCCGCCCAGTCTCTGCTCTGCAGCTTGCCTGCCTGAAGCGCTGCACCCCTGATCTGCCTGCCAGGTAACCCTGCAAAGTCACGGCCTACCTAGTTGCCCCTGCCCCCCCCACCATCCCAGCCTGCCTTCCGTACTCCATTCTCCACGGCCCACAGCCCCAACATGCTTGCCTGCCTTCCACCCGGTGCGAAGGCAGGCAAGCGGAAGGCCACATGGAAGGCAGGCAAGCATGTCGGGGCCGGCCGGCTGCGGGGAAGGGAGCTAGCAGCCTTCCCAGCAGTCCCCCATGCCCACTTGCCTTCCAAGGTTGGCATCCAGCCCAGCCCGGCCAGTGGGTGGGCGGGTGGCCCTTGGTGGAGACGCAGCTGCTGCTGCTCTGGGGCTGAGACTGAGAGGGGCGGCAGTGGCGGCAGCGCTCCGGGATGGCAAGTGGATGTCCCGGGGCTGCACATGTGGTGTGCATGTGCAGCAGCCCTGGGACATCTGCCTGCCATCCCAGAGCACTGCCGCCACCCCTCTCAGCCCCATAGCAGCAGCAGCAGCTCCACCAAGCATGGCAGGGCTGCAGCCTGCTTGCCTTCCCCTCCGCCTAGGTTCCCCGCATCCAGCCCATGACAGGGGATGTGCTGCTGCCGGGCCGGGCCGCCCGCCCTTCCAGAGCACTTTCTTCCTTCTCCCGCCGCCGAGAGAAAGAGAGAAAGAAAGAAAGAAAGAGAAATAAATAAATAAATAAATAAATAAATAAAGAAAGAAAGAAAGAAAGAAAGAAAGAAAGAGGAAGCAAAGGGAGAGAGAGAGAGAAAAGAAAGAGAGACAGAAACAAGAAAGAAAGAAAGAAAGAAAGAAAGAAAAGAAAGAAAGAAAGAAAGAAAACTTATGACCACAATTGAGCCCAAAATTTTGGTTGCTAAGCAAGAGCATTATTAAGTGAGTTTCACCACATATTACAAGTTGGCCATGCCCACCCGGTCACATGCCCACCAAGCCATGCCCACCAAGCCACGACCACAGAACTGGTAGGGAATTTTTTTAGATTTCACCACTGATCTAGTTCACTATGAATCCTTACCACAAGCCCAAGACCTGAGATCCCCCCCCCAAGCTTTGGGTCAGGGAGCAATATGTCCCATTTCCCAGCATTTTGTCTATAATATGTTTCAGGGGCTGGTGATTGCAATGTTTTTTTCTGCTGTTTTTTACTGAGTTATTGTACTTTTCTAATGAGTGTGCCATTCTGAGTCATATGTCACATGGGAGGAATAAAACTAAATGAAAAGGAAAAGAAAATACTCCATAGAACATTACTGGAATTTTGAAAATTAGAATCAAAAATAGTTTTTAGTGTCTGTTCTTGAAAAGCTCCATCTCTCCCCCACCTTGCTCTTCAATATTCTCAACAGGTCTTTTCAATTTCTTTAAATAAACCTCTGGGACCTTCAGCCAGCACATTACAAGATGAAGAAGACTTCTTTTTCCTAATAGCTCACATCATGGAGAAGCCACAGGCAGGCAGGCATAAATTGTACAGTGTGTTCCTTCCTTTCTATCAGGCTTATTATTTGTTTTTTGTTTTTTTAAAGTTTTAAAAATAATGTTGCAGACAAACTCTGCCTGCTGCTAATAATAATTGCTTGGAGAAAATGATTATATCCCCACAGCCAAAAATAAAGTCTTGTCCAGTTGAATAGAAGCAAAACCTCAACGTGCATGAAAAATTCTTACCAGGATAAAATTTGTATAAATTTGTTTTATTTAAAAAAAAACCTCTTATAGGATAAAACAAAAACTCTTACCAGAGGATAAAACAATTTTGTGTGCATGTGCGTGTGTGTTTGTAGAGGAGAGAGAGAGAGAGAGAGAGAGAGAGAGAGAGAGAGATTCAATTAAGAGCAGAAGGACATTACAGAGAAAAAGAGAGCAAGAGCTACCAATCCACCCAGACTCTTCATCCTTGGCATTTTAAAAGGCACCTTGAAAGCTCAACATATAAAGCATACTTTCAAAAAGCTCAGCAAAAATGCCCCAATATGCTAAAGAAGTTTTTCTATGTGCACTCTGTGTGTGGCCATATGTCCTCCTGATGTTGAGTTTCAGAGATGATGTTTTAGAATAGGGGTGTTAAACTCGATTTCATTGAGGGCCGCATCAAGGTTGCGTTTGACCTCGGGGAGCCAGGTGGGTGTGGCCAGGGTGGGCGTGGCCAGCTTGATGTCACTCGTGTCAGGGGCACCTGTGGTGGCCCAAGTGATCTGCCAGCAAAAACGGAGCTCGGGAGGGCACCGCTGGTCGGTCCTTCACTTCCAGGGCGAAGCGGTCCTTCGCTTTCCAGGGCGGCCCTGTGGGCCAGATCTAAGCACCCCACGGGCTGGATCCGGCCTGTGGGCCTTGTGTCTGACACCCCTGTTTTAGAAGATATTATTGGAGAAACATTTGTGACAAGATCACTTTCATGGTCATCATTACTCCTCCTTCAAGGAACTTGTGGGGAACTCATTATACTTAAACAATAAGCAATTAATTACCATCTGGTCTGGATTCAATTCTTGGATTCTTAATGATTTAAAGTGAAGTTACACAATTTATTTAAATGTTTAGCACTGTGGGCAGGGCTACTCCATGTCAAAGTTCAGACTATTACCAGAGGTGAAATGCTACCGGTTTGGACCGGTTCACCGGAACCAGTAGTAAAAAATGCTACCGGTTCAGGTGAACCGGTATATCTAACGATCAGCTGTGCGACGATCAGCTGTGCTGCGCAATCTAGATTAGCTACAAAGCAGGATTTTTTAGATTTTGCTAATCTAAATCGCGTGGCACAGCTGATCCCCCCCCTCGCTGTTCTACTTACCTTTGCAGACTCTGATGGCTTCAAAATGCTCCTTTTTCAGCGCTGCACTGTAGTGCCTGCGGTGTGCATACACGCAAAAAGTGCGCGCGAAGCGAACCGGTAGCAGACTTCAGAGGATTTCACCCCTGACTATTACCAACCTTTCTATTAATAGAAAGTTTCAGGCTTAGAACTCTACTTCAAATCAAACCTTATTCCTTGCATTTTATGTATTAAAAAAACAATGCAAGCTATTATTTGTGCCCTAACCGTATATACTGCCTTGAGTTCCTAGGGGCTAGATGAAATGTAACTGCCATAAAATAATTAATTGTCAGCTCACCTCTGTTCTCACCCTTTCCAGATCATCCCTCAAATTTTAATTCACTCCTTTTCCTTGGGAAATATCAGATAATACAGTTATTTGAAAGAAGTGAAATGTATTAAACAAAACCCACCTGGTTCAAGCTAGCATCCTTCATACACAAGTTTTCCATACTTTAATCTAGTTATTTCAGAACATGTCCCATAGTAATTGAAACTCAAATAAATCAATAAGTGCATGTGATCCCATTGACTTACTTAATTACAAAAAGAACGTGGGTTGCAATGAATGTTTCTGGGAAACTGAAACTCGATCCATTTCTTCTTTTGATTCTGCAATGGCAGAGAGAGAACAATAAGGTGGAAGCCATTATCTTTGCTGGGGAAATTTATTTAGAATATCCGTGATGGTTGTCAAGAATTAATGCATACCGGTAGTGGGGAAAAAAATAGTTGATTGAACTGGAAGGATTATTTTTATCTGCCTTCCTCCTATTATTGTACTAAGTTTTATCCCTTCATTTTTCATTCTAAATAGTGAATTCCTTTATTGCCAATGTCAGTGGGCTATAGAAAAATGTTTTGGCATTAGTTTTCTTCAGACTCCAAGAATAGATGTTGATAGCTTAATCTGAGAGAAAAGGGTTTTATTAGTACCACATATTCGCCCTATCTTATTTTTATGTTGATACTTAGTTTGCTGAAAGCATGTGTGACTTTGGGAAGATGGCTCTGCAAATAATATTAATCAGTACTTCCACTTGTTTAAAACAATTATTCAGATTGCAATATGTAAGAAATAACATAATCAAGGCACTTCTGGAGTCTATACAATTAATCCTGTGACTCATTTAAATAATGAGGTCTAGAGTTAAGTAGATAATACTAATTTAAGTAGATAAAACACAAAATTGCTATTAGATTCTTTAGATTAGGATTAGGCATGTTGAACTCTTTGAATACATTTTTCCCCATTTAAGATGCTGGTTGGGAGAATAAGAGTTCAACATGCTTCAAGCAGCATCTTAAATGGGAAAAAATGTATTCAATAACATATAGAAGATGACATTTACTGATCCATATTCTGATAATCTGCAAAATGTACTGCTGTGCAACATGTTGGGAAGGGTCTTTTAAGAGAGTTTCAAAGCATTTATTAGTATAAAAAGCAGACATTAGGGCTAGCACAGATTTTGCTCACATTATACCATTCTTAAAAGATCCTTGCCATTCATTTCTGCATCTACAGTATGTGTTCTTTTAGAGCTTGAGATACGTTGGAGCATTGCTAATACTAGTATTATATGATAACATATTGGCCCTGGGCCTCTGCAAAGGGTTAGAGTCTCATTGCGATGTTATAGTGCAAATGCCACAAATGGTGCAGCACCAACATCATTTGGAATATGATGAGATTGATGTGAATTACATGGTTGCAATCCTTTGTGTGATGACATCATGACATGCATCACATTAGTGTGATTCTTTTATAACTGCCATAATTGTTTTTTCTTGAATTGATGATAGATGATAGATTGGAAACGTGATATTATTTCAGATGATAAAGAATTCCTTTCAGAAGTGGGTGATCTATCAGTTGTGAAAAAAGCAGTATTTTATACTAATCAAAGCATGTAGCAATATGTCTTACTTTGGCAGTGATTTCATCATATTTTACAAAAAAACCTGTATTGATTATAGTAGTGTATGTATTAGTAAACCAGTGACTATTGCTACACATAGATACATATATTTATAGTCACATGCACATACACATTCCTCCATTCCTCTGTGTGTGTGTGTGTGTGTGTGTATAAAATGAATATTTTGTTGTAATTTCACACACACACAAATCTCTGTCATCCATCCATCATCTATCTATCTCTCTATCTCTCTATCTCTCTATCTCTCTATCTCTCTATCTCTCTATCTCTCTATCTCTCTATCTCTCTATCTCTCTATCTCTCTATCTCTCTATCTCTCTATCTATCTATCTATCTATCTATCTATCTATCTTCTACCTCTATCTTCTGTATGACTGAGTGTGTGAGTGTGTGTGCACGTCTGTGTGTATGTCTTCCTTTTTTCTATTTCGTAATCTATTTGGGGCTGTTTTGTTTTTCTATTTTTTTCCTTTTGTTTTGATTTCTATTATTTTTTCCCCTTAACATTAAAACCTTTTTCATCAATTGTGTGGAGCAGTTAGTGTACTTAGATGATTTGCCATTTTGTGTGTGTAATTTCTAAATAAAATTTGGGGAAGGACAAAGAACTGAAGGCAAATATTGTAGAGGATGAGGGATTTTCAGCGACCGTCCATCTCCTATGCCCTCCCTATGATGTTAGCATCGCTCCCCTTTGAGTGCCAGGCAGTAATATTTTTCTGTGCAGCTAGGCATTTCAAATCTAATATGAATTTAATGATTAAGCTACTGCTTTCCTTTTGGCTGATGAGTTTTATTGTACTATGCCCCACTCTGCGATCTAGTCTGATAAAGGTGCTCTTTACACGTATAAAATAAGTCAATTAATTTTGTGCATATAGCAGCTCTTTATAAATCTAAAATGGCTGCTGATTCCCAAGGGCAATGAAATGCAAAGACTCAAATCATTATTTTTGCCCCATAGTTTCCATCAAGTTAACCAGCTGTGCTGTACAGAACCTTTCTTCTGCATTGTCCTTTGGTTTGATAGAAAATCAAAGGAGAACAAATAATGGTTCTCGGTGAAGGTCCCGCTTGGTATTGTACATTCACCTCTCTGATGGATTGCCAGCTTCTTCAACTACCTCACCTCAAAATAAGATCATTTTTCAGATCAGAAAAGAGCAGGCAGCCAGGGAGTCTGTAGAACAGAGAAATCACTAAGAAAAAGAAACAGTGGCATCATCCTCCAGCAATTCTCAAGACTCAAGTGTGATACATCCCAGGAAATGCAAAACAAATGTTAAAGCACTCTGAGAATGAGATACAGTGCTAAGGGAGAAAAAGAACACCCAAGGCATTGCAGGAAAGCATATTATTACTATGGACCTCAGCTGGTAGAAACCCTCTATTGACTTTGGGTGCTTGTAGAAGCTAAGCTTGGATGTCCCAGGCTTATAATTAAACTAGGAAGTAAAAAAGAAATCCTAGAAGACAACAATACCAAATCACTTATGTAACATTATCAAACAAATTGTGCTGATGGAGTACTGTTGCCAAGAGTTGAGCTCAGCAAAACTTTGCCTTTCTTGGAGCAAATAGGTCATAGATTGTCAGCATGTTTATTATTGATGCTATTATTACAATGCCATATTTATAATGTAGGTTATGCAACTATATTACAAGATATCCAAATATGTCACACATATTGTGTTATCTTTAATGAATGGGGTGGTGGTCTAGAGGTGGAGCTATCGCCTCACAATCATGAGGTTGTGAGTTCGATGTTAGGTAGCGGCTGATATTTCTCTCTCTGGGTGCAAAGAGAAAATGTCTGCTGTGAACTCCATGTAGGCATCGGGAACGGCATCCAGCCAGTAAACAATCAACTCCATTTAATCAACCTGACTCCATCCCCATGCAAGGGATTACAGGGTCATTTAAAAATGTGTTATATTTAATAGCTAAATTTGTGGTCTTAAAACACAAATTTAATGGTCTTCTGGAAGAATAGTAACCTCAAAACAGGCCAACCAAGATCTGACAGATGTGATGGGGAGGGGATTATACCATGAAATGCCAGAGGAAGAGAGATCCATTTTCTTTCCATCTTCCTTGCAGAGTCCCGCTCCACCACTAGCCAGTCATTGTTTGAGCTGAGTTTCCTGTTAAAGTTTCTGAGCAAGAGTTGGTTTTGGAGATCTAGCCAATAAAGAGGTTTGAAAGAACCAGACTTTGGTACTACTCAAAGCAGAATAGCCTTAGAAGACAGTGCCCAGAGATGGAAGGAATTGGCAGGTCCAGATCAGCTAAAAAGCTAATAAGATATCAATCTGATTTCACCCCACAAGATTAATTTGATTTTGACTCCATTAAAATAGTTGCAGAAGTACATCTGATCATACTCATAGTAAATCTGCCACTGCTTGTTGGCTGTGTAAGATGGAAAATATTACTTTAACTCTAGAATACAGTAGCCAAACATTACTTTAGGTATAGGTTGGGACCAGGGGTAGGTTCTAACTTACCTTGCTGCCAGTTCGCTTCCTCCCACGCCGCGTGGCCGCGCCTCATGGGCGTGCGCGTGCCTCGTGGGCGTGCACGCATGCGCAGTGCAAAAAAAATAATTTTTTTTAAAAAAGCTGAAAACAAGATGGCAACGCATACACAGTGCTGGAAACTCGGCTTCTGCACATGCGCAAAAGGGAAAAAAAATTAAAAAAAATTCAAATTAAAAAAAAAAAGATGGTGGCGCCCACGGACCGGCACCGACCAAACTGGATCCGTGACGTCATCGTGACATCACCAGCGGGTCACTACGAGTTCGGGCGATCCGGTCCGAACTGGGAGGAACCCACCTCTGGTTGGGACAATGTCACAGGGACACAGAAGAAAAAGAGATTGGCATGGAAAAAAACATCATTGTAATTCCTTAATTGCAGCAGACTGGCTTCACATATGAACAGCAAAGGTGGCATGAATGTGTCTTTCTGACCTTCTTTGTAGCTTCGGTTGTAACATTGCCTGCTATTTTTATCTTTTGCTTATTGCTTTTTAATATTTGATTACTTGGTTTTCTGCAGTCCCTCCATTTCATGAGGAAACTCTGCCTTTTGCAGATGGCTGGACTTAATAGTTTATCAAATATCTTCCTTCAACTTCTTCCCGGCCTTTTGGCCTGCAAAATGATAAGATATGAAAAATAGTTCAGATCATCAATCCTGGTTGGGATCTTTCTGTGATCACCTCGATGGTGTAGGTGGAAAATGGAGCCTGTTAGTCTAAAAGTCTTGGATTTTAAGCATAACAGAGATTTTGAGAGGGAAAATATCTCCCTAAGCCAGTGGTGAAATCCAATTTTTTTAACTACCGGTTCTGTGGGCGTGACCTGGTGGGCGTGGTGTGGCTTGGTGGGCATGGCTTGGTGGGCGTGTCAGGGGAAGGATACTGCAAAATCTCCATTCCCACCCCACTCCTGGGGGAAGGATATTGCAAAATCTCCATTCCCACCCCACTCTGGGGCCAGCCAGAGGTGGTATTTGCTGGTTCTCCAAACTACTCAAAATTTCCGTTACCGGTTCTCTATACTCAAAATTTCCACTACCGGTTCTACAGAACCTGTCAGAACCTGTTGGATTTCACCCCTGCCCTAAGCCTAATGACATCTAAACCTAAATTTATAAACATGCCCAGAGCAGGAAATAAAACAATTTAGTTTGGCTTTTACCAAAATTATCAAGTGAGAGAATAATTCAAGCTTTTTCTAATTTAAGTAACTCACATTCTTACCTCATAATAAGGAAACATAAAGGAAAGGATATTAAACATTCAGGAAGGTGAAATTTTATTAATGGACAATGTAAGTATTCAAAAATCATTCTACTTTTTTTACTCATATTGTATAAAAGGCAGGAAGTTTCCCTGGAAATGATTGATGAATATTTGAAAAAACAGAATTTACCAAAAATTTTCACAATCCCAGAAACAAATTCTGAATATCCCTATAATAACCGTCAAAATATCAGAAGCTATACAAAAGATTAAAATAGAATTGGATTTATGTACTAATAATGAATGTTATTGCTAAAATGTATAAATAACTATTGAAAATAAATATAAGATGAATGTGGCAAAGATTATATGATTATATGATTATGATTTTCAAAGACTTTGAAAATAGCATAATGCTTGATAATATGAGATTATGTGACGTAAAGGACTAAAATTTACACTGAATTATAATATGAAAGACACCTTTTATTCATGATGAATCATTGGTATTTAGCACATGATAAATTGTCAAAGATATATAAGGGGTGTCAAATGTAAGTTGGAAATGTAAGCAATTTGTAGGTACATTTTATCAGCTTTGATGGACATATAAGAAAACTGAAAAATACTGGGATTAAACATGTATTTTAGTTCAGAAAATTCTCAAATTGAATGTATAATTGAAACCATTAGTTTTTCTTCTAGGTTTGATGAACAAGGAAATTCAGAAAAAGAAATGGAAAAAAGAAAAAGAAAAAAAATACATGGTAACAGCAGCAAGTCTTCTTTTGGTTCAGAGACAGAAGGACACACAGAAACAATGGACTAATGGATGGTGAAGTTAGTAGAGTTGGCAGAGATAGTGAAATTGACTGCTTTGATTTAAAAAAAAGACTTTGTCTAGCTTTGTTTCTACTTGGAGACCTCTTTTGGACTTTTTGCTTGAAATTGAAAGAAATGAAACGTTAACCTTGGGATTTGATGAGCAGAACTATTTATGACTGATGGTTTATTCTAGTTCAAAGGGTATTCATGCTTGCTTTTGTACCAAAGAGAGTCTACTTTCTTTGGAAAGTTACTCCTTCCAATAGTGTTTTTCACTTCTTGGCTGCACTCCCAATTTTGTCCCCCCCCCGCTTGCCCTTTTCCCTTTCCAATGTTTTCTCTTTCTTCTTTTATATTTTATATTATTTTGAAATCCAATAAAGTTTTGTGGGGGGGGGAAGTAGTGCCGTGACAGATAAGACAAGGGAACAAAGAAGATGGGTGTGCTACTGCTTCATATTTTCAAGAGTTCCCATCCATATCACTAGGTGGATGCAGGTAGGAGATAAACAAAAGGAGAAAACAAAAGAAAAGACTATGTAATATAGTGGTTTGGTTTAAGATGTTACACAAGTCTCTGCACACACACACACACACACACACACACACACACTTATTAACTTTAAATAAAAAGCACAGAGACAAGTTGCAATGAATAGAGTTGAACCTGTCAGCTGCAAAGCTGCTCCGTGGCTGCAGTTGCTATTTTTCCAATGACTAGTAGTGTCTGTCTATGTCTCCATAAGTAGTGTCAATGTACAGAGAGTACATAAAGAATATATTATAATAAAATACTGGGGGAAGCTGTGATAATAATTTTTAAGCAGCAGATCAGGGATAGGTGACCAGGTGTTGTCCAGATGTTCAGTTCTTCAACTCCTAACAGAGTCAACCAACATTGCCAATCGCATGAAACTGTAGGAATGATAGTCTAAAATGTCGCACAGACCCAAGATTCCTTCCTGTGGTTTGATTGTGCTAGAAGAGGCCTTGTGTGATTTATCACCTTTTTCAAAAACTAAATCTATCACTACTCCATTGTGAGAACAGCAATAGTTTTTATATTATACATATAAACTTATCTATATTACCTGTTTGAAGATTAAAAAAAATACCCTAAGTGTCCATTCTATCAGTTTAATCTATCCTTTCTAACTTTATATTTTCTAGATGCACTGGAATTGCAATCCCCAAATTCACAATTGCTTACACAGGAAGGACATTTGGGATTTGTAATCCAAAAACATCAGTTCTGGAAAAATAGACTGAGGAAACTGACTTAAAGCTTTACACAAGGCAGAGATTTTAATGTTCTTATTCTGAATTTAGATTTAAACATTTCTTTTCTTGGAATGTAGTTCTTGGAATGAAATCGATTCTGAAGAGAATTTGAAAATCTTATAGTATTATTAAATGAGTGTATATTCACAAACAAAGAAATGCCTATACCTATAATGCAGGGATTTGCCATCATGTTATTTTGTCCTACACCCAAATTCAGCTCCCCAGTTGGAAATTAAGAATGGGAGACATATAATGATAATCTTGCTGGGAGATAGTTTGAGTGCTTGAAAACAGAATTATAGAAAGGTGGGAATAAAAAGAATGTACTAATAAAGGAGAATATTTGTAGCTCAGGGTTGACATGAGGGGTCCTTGGTGCTCTCTGAGCTTGCTTATTTTCTTGCAGACGTTTCATTACCCAGACTAGGTAACATCATCAGTGCTACTAAGGAGTGCAGTTTGCTGTCAGTTTATATTTTAGTGGCTTGCCTGTCAGTGTTGGTGGGGGTGGTCTTAGAGATTCTTTGGTTGGGCTGTTTGCTGTTGGCTTCTTTGGCTATTTCTTGATTGGGATATTGTTTACTTGATTGTTGGTCTGATGTTAACCTTTAAGTTAATCTATGTGATCTGGATGCTGATTGCTGGTGGAGAGGTGCTTGGGTCTTTTTGTTCCTTTTGGGGCTGGTTGATTGTCTCTTTTGCATAGTTTATAGATGTTGTTAATGTCTCTGTGTCTCTTGATGGCTGATTTGTCAGAGTGCCAGGCTTCTAGACATTCCCTGTCATTTTTGGACTTGGCTTGGTCTAGGATGGTCACATTTTCCCAACTGAAACTATGGTTAAATCTGTCTATATGTTGTGAAATTAAATAATTTTAATCAAGCCTTCTGACTGCTAGTTGGTGTTCATGGATGTGTTCTTCTAGAAGAACATACAATATAATACATATTTTCCAACAATATCCATCAAGCTTGGAATACACTAAATAAAAGGTTCCCCTCGCACATATGTGCTAGTCGTTCTCGACTCTAGGGGGCGGTGCTCATCTCCATTTCAAAGCCGAAGAGCCAGTGCTGTCCAAAGATGTCTCCGTGGTCATGTGGCCGGCATGACTAAACAGCGAAGGCGCACGGAACGTTGTTACCTTCCCACCAAAGTGGTCCCTATTTTTCTACTTGCATTTTTTACATGCTTTCGAACTGCTAGGTTGGCAGAAGGTGAGACAAGTAACGGGAGCTCACTCCATTACGCGGCGCTAGGGATTCGAACCACTGAACTGCCAACCTTTCTGATCGACAAGCTCAGTGTCTTCGCCACCGAGCCACCGCGTCTAAATAGCCACACTTAAATATTTTGACACCAACTGGCACAATTTCATCTTTATTGCTTTACATATTTGTTGAAGGTTGGATCATAGCTACCTTTATCACATTCTTTTGAGAATGTGCAGCAGAAAATGGGGAAATCTTACTCACCTGTCCTGACCTGGTGCAAAAGAATGAAGCCATGTTCATAGCCACCTTGCTGTGATGTTCTCTTGACAATGATATTTTGTAAATTGGACTGACCTGCTCAGATAAATTGCTAAGATAATTTCCTTTCTTTCTTCCCCCAATCAGTCCTCTCAACCTTTCTTCCTCAAGAAAATTGATCAAATTCTTCAGTTGTTTATTCTATCACTGCTATCGGTAAATCAAAGTACTAACGCTGCTGGCTGAAGTTTATTCCCTTTTCAGTTATTTGACTTCCTGGAATATCTTCCCCTGACCTTCACAGCCAAAGCTGAACTGTTTTTACTCTGTCTCCATTTTTACTGAGGCACCTGCACTCTCTTGGATCTTTCCCTTCAAAATTTTGGGACAATAACAAGTACACCTCTTGCCTCTCTTAAATCTTCCAGCACTGAACTTCTGAAAAGTCCAGTTACGTTGTACAATCAATAAGAGTAGACATAAAAGCAAAAACCCAATTACTTGGGGGGGGGAATTGACTTGCGGTAACCCATTTTGCTGTGACTGAGCAACAGAACAGATACCTGATATTTTTTATTATTTTAAATGCTTAGGTGAGAAATATTTCTTAACCCCACAGAATTTGATTGCAGCTATGCTTTGAATTGATGCATTACTCAATGTATTGGGTAAATTATTATACTACAAGAAGCCCTGAAAAATGAATTGTCAGTATCTGGGAGATGTGTTTGCATTCTAGAACACCTACCTCTGCATAAAATTTTAATACGACAGGTGTCCTAACTTGCCAGATGCTTATGACCACAAATTAATATTCTCTGTCTAATACAAAAATGGATGTGTCATAAGGGCATTCTGTTTCTCATTCTGTTGCAAATTTTAATACCAATTTTTATCCTCTTTAGGAAAGAATTGGAAAATGGACAACAAGTCTATTATTTTCTGACCTAGCATACAGGAACATTAAATATTTGGCAGAATTTTAAACTTTTCCTTGGTATAAATTGGACAGTGTAATATTTTAGCTAATTTGGAGATGGGTTGCATGAATTCTTTTCTAGATTGATAAAACTGTTTAATTTTCTGTCATAATACTACAGTAGATGACATATTGATTGATTTTTTTGCAAGTGTTTATATATTTCTTCATTATCAGGTTTTAGGTGGTTTAAAAATGGAAAACATGTAATAAATGTAACTCAATTTCTCTAAATCATGTAAATTAAAACCACCATAAATCTGAATATAAATTTACAGAAATCAATAATCCAAAATTCAATAGAAAAAAAGGCAGTCTAACAGACTCTACTTAATGTCCAAATGTCTGATGAAGCAATTTGTTTTGATCAACCTATTGAGAACCAACAGTGTGGAAGCACTTTATCACTCACTAATGATAGAGCAACCACAGAGTAGGTCTGCCTTTGAATTCCTGCTTCACTTACTTCTTACAAGGTGGAACTAAGCATCTTTCCCCAGATAGACCACACAATAATGACAGACTTATTGCAAGGCAGAGTGCATTGCAATACTGTGAGCACATGTCACTAGGATTTCCCTCTTCAAGAAAGGCTGCAACATGCACAGCAGCTAAAAAAAACTGATCAAAAGTTTGTCTGGTCATGACATCCACCTAACAATCAAGCAAGCTCAATAAATCCAGGGCCTCAAGCTGAAGACACTAAGTGGATTGTGACCCTCATCTATAGTCAACTTTGGAGCCTGCTTAAGGACAAATTGCTTGGTCTTGTCAATATTCCATTTTAGCTTGTTTTGTCCTCACAGTCTTAAAACATCCAATCAGGACTCCTATTCCACTTGAGCTGAGTTGGAAATGCATAACTCAGTGTCATCTGCATAGTGATGATGCCTCATCCCAAACTGGCCGATGATTTCATCCAATGGTTTCATGTAGCCTTTCCCACTGAGCAGCCAGAGATTCTGTTGATATTTTTAAATCACTATTAGCAGGTCTTGAAGGAAGTCATGGTCAATGTTATTGAACACTATTGACAGGACCAGAAGAGCCATACTCCCTCCACCTATATCGCAATGAAGATCATCCATCAGAGAAATGAAGACTATTTTCATCTGACGCCTAGGAACTAAAGGACCAGCTGAAGGAACTAGCTGAAGCACAGATCCAGCCTGAAGGTGACGACATTTGTACTGCAAAGAATCATTTCCACTTCTCCAGTCTCCAAAGGTTCAAATGAATCCCACATAACTTTGAAAGATGCTATCCCGGTCACCTCATAAGAGTTTGCAGCTATGTTTTGAATTGATGAACAAATGTGAGTGGAAAATATTTACAAATATGTCATATTATTGATTGATCTATTAAATCTTAAATGACACACTTGTGATTTCCCCAGAAAAGAGAAAAATAAAGACACCAACTGTATGTATCAGCAATGAGGACATGCACAAAATGAAGCTTTTAGGAGTGTCCAACAACTCTTAATTGATGATCAGTGCTGGCATTCCAGTGGTGAAATCCAAATTTTTTTACTACCAGTTCTGTGGGCGTGGCTTGGTGGGCATGATGTGGCTTGGTGGGCGTGGCAGGGGAAGGATACAGCAAAACCCCCATTCCCTCCCCACTCCTGGGGGAAGGATATTGCAAAATCTCCATTCCCACCCCCCTGTGGGGCCAGCCAGAGGTGGTATTTGCCTGTTCTCTGAACTACTCAAAATTTCCGCTACCGGTTCTCCAGAACCTGTCAGAACCTGCTGGATTTCACCCCTATGGTATCCAATCATGTATGATTGCTAACATTAACAGTTATGGAATAGATGGGTTATTGTTTCAAGATCATAAAGGAGAATGTAGTTTATTGTTCTAGAACACTTACAGATGCAGAATGTCCCATCCCCAAATTGAAAAAAAAAGAAGATTGCAACAGGGTAGATATATGAATGAGTTTCAAAATATCTTTTTGGATTGGATCCTTTCAGCTATATACAGATCATAATCCATTGATTCCTTAAAAGTGGAAACATTTGGGGGCAGGTAGACAAATGCCAGAGACTTCTCCAGATGAAGAACTATAAAATTCATGTTCACTTCTAGCAAACCTGCTTCTCAAAAGAAATATTTTGTCTTGACATCCTCTAAAGCTATATGATTTATGCTCAGGGCCTTTCACCTTTTGCATTTAACTGTAGTACAGACATGATTGAGATTGCTTTCATATTGCCCATACCTCAGTCAGATTTATTTACTTATTTTATTAAATTTATTATATCCACCCAATCCAACAGACTCTGGGCAGCTTAAAAAATCCAATACAAACAATTAAAAACAGACAAAACAAAACTGCCTGGACTGAAAACAGCCATTTAATACAGCACAACAGCCCCTTCCCCCAAATATTAATCCCAGCTCTGGGACCAAAACCAAGTTTTTAGACTTCTCAGAACCTCAGGAGAGTGGATGCATTTCCTTTCTCTGGTGGAAAGCTGTTCCAGATGGTGGAAGTCATGACAGAAGAAGCCCACTTCCTAAACATTAGTGGGGAAGCATCAAACCCGAGGCACCCCATGAGCTGCTGGCACAATCTTTCTCCTCCTGTCAAGATCAGCTGGGACTGACCACCGAGGAAGGAAAAGATCCACCATAACATAAAGTGTCCCATTCCCAACTCCCACAGCTGGTTCAGAAAAATATTGATGGTATTGAAAGCCACTGAGAAATCAAAGAGCACAAGTATGGATGTACTTCCTCCATCCCATCATAGGTCTTTGGTAAGCATGACCCGTACTGTTTCCTTACTTTCCACATAGCCTGAAGCTAGACTGAGATAGGTTCTGATGATCCATTTCCTCCAAGATCCTCTGTAATGATGTCTGACCATCTTCTTCACAACCTTCCCAACAAAGGGACTTATTGGAAACTGGTGAATAATTGTCCAAAACAGAGAGGTCCAGCAATGGCCTTTTCAGGAAGGTATATATCACTGCTTCTGTTCTGACCCAGCTCCCCAAACACAACAAACACTCTGTACTTAATCACTGATTCCTTTATTTGTAGCACTAGCAGCCCGGCAAAAAGTCTCTCTCTCACAGCAAGCTAACCAGTCCAGCTGGCCGGGAGATGAATCGTTGTCTGCCACATCTATTCATCTACGCTCCCTGCCTTTTATCCCCAGAGCTAGGGTGGGGCTTTGCTAGCAGCGGTGGCTCTTCCGTCCCAAGGATTGGCCCACAGATTTCCACTGCTCTCCTCTCCTCTGCCTTCTGCACATCTGCGCATCAGGCACTGGACCTAGCTGTTCCTCTTCTTCCTCATCGACCACCTCCAGACCTGGGGCTGTTGACTCTCCATCTGAGGGCTGACGGCTGGCCCAGGTACCACCTCTCTCTCTCTCTCTCTCTCTGATAGCTCCATTCCCTTTCCCCCCTCGGAGCTCTCAGGTTGCCTTGATGCTGATCCTGACTCCCATGCCTCCTCCTCATCTGATTCAGCTGTTGGAGGGGCTGGCGGCCGACAGGCAACAACAGCTTCCTTCAAGGCCAGAAAGACCACCCCTTCCCCCAAAGAGAAGATACCACCAAATCCATCCTTTAGTCACCTCCCAGGCCACATTAACAGTTCAGTAGGGCCAAAATCTAAGATAAAGTTGCTGAGTTTATATATTTGAGACCTTTCCGCTTTTTTGGGAGCCCCGGAATCAAACTCATCCTAGATAACCTCACAAGACCATGCCCTGGTGGGCACCTCACTTGCACCTGCTCAATCAGAGTCCAACTCTGAGTGAACCTGAGCAACTTTTTCTATCAAATAGCGTGATTATTTTTTGCTGTGGCCCTGGATATGATTTTGAGGCCCGGCCTCACAACAGAGAATGGACATTTTATCTGGCATGATGGACTTGTGAGAGAGCTAAGCAATTTTGAATATAAATTCACCCAAAGTTAGAAAAGATTTCAAAGATTAACATTGTGAAGACACCAGAATCCTTCTTCCGTCGGGACTTACAGACAATGAATTAGAAAGGACTCATGGTAGATTGATTTGGTATATGGTAACTGCAGCAAGATTATTGTATGAACAATGATGGAAGAATAATGAAATCTCCACAGTGGAGAAATGGACTGTGAAAATGTCAGAATTCGCAAAAATGGCAACACTGACTAGTTAGGTCAGAGCAAAAAGCAACAAGATCTTTTTTTTTGAAAGAGTGGAAAGCTTTTTGGCCACTCAAGGCTTATCTTGGTCCTTGCACAAGCTGCCTGCTTCATGTTGCCCAGTGATATGGAAGGAGCTGATGCTACATTGGTACCCAAGACCAGTGCAACAGATATGATGTATTTTTAATCTAATTATTATATATTTGTTGAAACCACATCAGTCAGGTATGGTTACAGTCTGCCTTTGTGTATGTGTGAGAAAAAGAGAGAGAGAGAAAATAAAAACCTTGTTACAATATCTTTGCTTTCTTGTGGCAAAGAATGGAATGGAATGGAATGGAATGGAATGGAAAATGGAATGGAATGGAAAATGGAATGGAAAATGGAATGGAATGGAATGGAATATAGAATGGAATGGAATGGAATGGAATGGAATGGAATGGAATGGAATGGAATGGAATAGAAT
>QLTV01002469.1:819723-836075 GCA_003457575.1 Thermophis baileyi
CTTAAAGCATTTTTCCCAATCATGATAATAGAGACACATCTGACCTTTCTGTTTCTCTCTGTGTATATCTTTGCCAGTGGTAGCAGCTGTTCATGCGGTTTCAGTATCAGGACCTTCAAAGGCAGTGGAAACGGAAATAGGAAATAAAGTCACCCTACCATGCAACTTTGACAGTACTTCTGCAGAGATAAAAGACTTTGCCTCTTGGAGGAGAAAGTCCTTGGGAGGTGACCATACGGTAAGATATATACATATGCACCTGTGGGGAAAGTGTGATGGCTGAGCGTTTTAAGGAAACTAAGATTTTTTTCTGTCAACTGCTAGCAATAGCAGTTAGATGTATATACCATTTAACAATGCTTTACAGCCCTCTCTAAGTGGTTTACAGAGTCAACATATTGCCCCCAACAATCTGGATTGTCATTTTACTGACCTCGGAAGGATGGAAGGCTCAGTCAACCTTGAGCCGGTGAGATTTGAACCGCCGAACTGCAGCTAGCAGTCAGCTGAAATAGCCTGCAGTGCTGCACTCTAACCACTGCGCCACCTCGGCTCATCTAGGAGCCTGGAGGCCTGAAGGCTAAAACATATGAAGAACAGTTGCTGGAATTGGGTATGTCTAGTCTAGTGAAGAGAAGGACTGAGTCATGCTTGTAGCTAGCCTTCAACATTCTTTCTTTCTTTCTTTCTTTCTTTCTGTATTTCTGTATTTCTTTCTTTCTGTATTTCTTTCTTCTCTCTCTTTCTCAAGAAGGAGGCGAGGCAGGTCCTTGTGACATGGCTGGAGGGCTCACTCAGAGGGGATCCCCGCTGGGGTTTCATAACCACGACCAAGGATGATTCTTTCTTTCTTTCTTTCTTTCTTTCTTTCTTTCTTTCTTTCTTTCTTTCTGTATTTCTGTATTTCTTTCTTTCTGTATTTCTTTCTTCTCTCTCTTTCTCAAGAAGGAGGCGAGGCAGGTCCTTGTGACATGGCTGGAGGGCTCACTCAGAGGGGATCCCCGCTGGGGTTTCATAACCACGACCAAGGATGACGCGCACCTCCAAGAAAGGGAGGGAATCCCGCAAGAGGGGACCGGCAGCTGTGGCCAAAGCCTCCTTGGCGGCAGGGATGACTTTCTCTGCCTGCAATCTCTGCTTGGGCAAAGCCCCCTCAGCCTCACTGCCACCGGGCAGCATGAGTGAATGGCCATGCCCCTGCAGGTGGAAGACAAAGCCGAGCCAATGATCCCCGCCGGTGGCAGAGAAGTAGCTGGAAAGGCGGCATCTGAAGGCACTAAGCTCGGGCAGCGGAACAGGCTCCAGGCGCACCTGGGCGACTGAGGAAAAGTGAGCGAAGCAGGAGGTTAAGGGGGCAGCGGGGGGAGCCCGGCTCCACTCAGCATCCCACTGGAAAGTTTCAGATCCCCTTTCTGTTCTTCCTTCTGCCATTGCCAGAGGCAGCCAAGGCAGCGGAATCCGCGATCCTCGTTACTGGAAGCAGCAGTAGCAGCGGCATCTCCCCTGCCTTGAGTTGGCCGCTCAAGTGCACTGTCCACCCACACTGCACCTGCCTTTGATCAGCGTTCCCGGGAAGGCAGAGGAGCAAATTCCTGTGCGGCGCTTTCCTGTGTGGAAATTGCCCTGGCGCAACCTTCGCCCGCCGTTTGTTTCCCGGGCAACTTTCCCAACTGAGCATCTGAGTCCTCCCACCACCACCCCGCTGGCAATACATATGGAACGCACGGAGGTGATCTTTTTTTTTTTATAATTTTTTTATTTTTATTTCCATATAGACATTCACACTTTTATCAGTTCATTTCTCTTTTACAATTTTTATACATAGATTAACTATTTTGTATACAAATCTAATAGTTATCTTATAACATTATTAAATTCAGGGTTGCTTTTTTTCCGTCCCCTTTTCTTTTTATAACCCCTCCTTCTTTCCCTTACTCCCCTCTCCCTTCTTCTCCTCCTAACCTACTTCCCTTCTCTCTCCCCTCCTCTTCTCTACTTCCCCTCCTACTCTCTCTCCTCCTCTACACCCCTCTTCTTCCCTCTCCTTCTTGCTAACCTCGGAGGTGATCTTCTTGCCAGGGAGGGGACCAGTAGCAGCTTCAGCAGCAGTGGCTGCGGCTTCCGTGGCGGCGGGCGTGGCGGTGGCATTTCCAAAGGCAGCCCCTCGCCCGGAAACAGCTGACAAGCAGCTGCCTTTGGTAATGCCACCGCCGGGCCAGCTGCTGCAGAAGCCTCCATGGCACGGAAACAGCTGACGAGCGGTGGCTTCTGAGCCGGTGGCCCGCAGTGACCTGGGACCGGTTCGGGAGCGTGGCCAGCCAGCGGTCGCTACCAGTTCGGCGACCCAGGCCACATTACCACTACCAGTCCCCCGAACCGGTGCGAACCGGAAGCAACCCACCACTTGTGTAGCTTCCTCGGTTGTGCCTTCTTGAATTTCTGCATACCATGGGTTGCTCCATCTTACTATTTCTCAAGCTTCTGTAGTCATGGCTCACTAAATAAGCATCCATAAAATGTTTATTAATGCTAAACCACCCTAATTTTATTTTTTTAAGTGTCCAGGTAGTCCTTGACTTGTAACCATTGGTTTAGTGACTGTTCTGTATGACATTGCTGAAAAAAGTGACTTACAACCAGTCCTCACAATTATCACCACTGCAGTGAATCCTACCGTCACATGATCAAAATTTGGGTGCTTGGTAATCAGCATGTAATTTTCCAAGGTCACAAAAGTGCCATCTGCGACCTTCCCAACCAGCTTCTGACAAGCAAAGTCAATGGAAAGACAGAGGTATCGAGGGCTATAAAGAATCAGTGTTGCATCCAGGTTGGGAGGGCTTTGCCCCAAATACCAGACTTAGTGGAATAACAGTGTGAGAAAGGCACCAAACTCCACACGATCTTATTGCTTTCATTACACCATAAGCTCTGTCCCTTTCATGTATGATTGTGACATCACAGTGCATTGCAAAAAGGATGGGGTTTGCATCACAACCCTATTAGACTATTGTTGTCATTCTCCCCTCCCCCAATCCTCTTGTAGCGGTAGATGCTTTTGGAAAAGGCTATGTCTCTATCTTTTGCTTCTGAACTCAGTAGAAGTATAGATCATCATAAAAATAAATATTTTGGATTAAGATAGGCCTTGCCCTGATTCAGTAAAGCTATTATAGTTTTCTTACAAACCAGTGGTGGGATTCAATTTTTTTTACTACCGGTTCTGTGGGCGTGGCTTGGTGGGAGTGGTGTGGCTTGGTGGGCGTGGCAGGGGAAGGATACTGCAAAATCTCCATTCCCATCCCACTCCAGGGGAAGGTTACTGCAAAATCCCCATTTCCTCCCGATCAGCTGGGACTCGGGAGGCAGAGAATACATGGGGGCGGGGGCAGTCAGAGGTGGCATTTACCGGTTCTCCAAACTACTCAAAATTTCCGCTACCGGTTCTCCAGAACTGGTCAGAACCTGCTGAAACCCACCTCTGAAATAACCATTATATTCATCTCCACCAATACCAATAAAGATACTTCGTCTTTCCAATAATGTTGGAGTCTCCATTGTTGGTAGCCTTGTTTATTCTAATTAATTAAGAATTCAGCTTTTGTTGAAACCCTGCCTACCTATCTGTCTGTCCCGAAAATAAGGCACATGATATTAATAGGGTAACTGCAATCTCAATTGTGCCAAATAACTTCCTTTAAGATAAAAGGTTTGCGGCAGAAAATTAGCCCAATTCATTTAGCAAGAGTTATACTTCGGTTGTTTCCTAATTTGATCCCTCGAAATAGCTTGTCTAGTTTCTTTCATAGGAGAATTATATTTCCCCTTTCTCCTATATCATTCAAGCAAGAACATCTGTTCTAATTTTCTATTGCTTGTTTTCCTTTCTGGTCACCACAGGGATCAGCCTTTCACTTTTTTCACAATGAAGATGCACCTAATTTTCATGGTAACTGCTAACAGAGACATAGATAACCTAAGCTGAGACTTGGCAATTAGGCCTCATTGTAACATACAAGTTAAAAAAAATATATATGGAAAGATAAACTCTGGAGCATGCAAGTACATTTTCCCCCCTAATTGGATATTAATTAAAGGATTCCATAAATAAATGTTTACATTTTAATAAAAATTCATCTAATTCACACCTCTCAAGATTGTATATAAGAAACTAATTCAACACTGAAAAACACAATATAAATTCTAAATAACGCAACATCAAAACACTGAAGTCAACATCTCACAAAGGAGATGACTTAGGAAAACCTTCATTTTCAAAATAATGTCAAATCCCATTAATATCCACTAATGTAGCATTTAAATGTCTCCAGCTCAGACTCTGCCTTTTTGGAAACAAATTCTGAAACACAGTCCAGCTATTCCTTCCATCTCTCCAAGCTTTCCTGAACATTTTATCCATACGCAATTTCAATTGCATAGCAAAATAGGACCTGCCGCAGCCTGAAGTATCGTCATTACATAAAAATGATGGCCACTGTGATTAGGTGGCACTAAAATTTGGGTTCGTATCAGTGTTAAGTTGCTTGATCATAGCGTTAGCTGCTAGGGCACGGAATTGCCAAGAGGTTGATTGTAATCTTGATGCCTGAACAATGATCTCTGTGGTTGAGATGTGTTTGACTGAGGTTTTAACACATTAGAGGTAACCTTCAAGGGAAGCAAAAGTATTGTGTGCCAGCAAGAGGACTACTTGTTAATTATATTAATAGAATTTAAAAAATAATAATCCAGGGACCATCCAGGGGTGAAATTCATCAAGTTCTGACAGGTTCTGGAGAACTGGTAGCGGAAATTTTGAGTAGTTCAGAGAACTGGCAAATACCACCTCTGGCTGGCCCCAGAGTGGGGTGGGAATGGAGATTTTGAAATATCCTTCCCCCAGGAGTGGGGACGGAATGGGGATTTTGCAGTATCCTTCCCCTGCCATGCCCACCAAGCCACGCCCACAGAACCGGTAGGGAAAAATTTTGAATTTCACTCCTGGTAAAACTGCAGCTAAATCAGTTAGGTGGATCTGACTTCTGGTTAGAATCGGAAACTTTGCTGTCTTTTAGGTGATCATATAGTATAAAAACCACTACCACATGTTTTTTGATGTTTAGGGGTATTTTGAAGAAATATTGTTATTAATTTTCTTCCTTTGCTCTTCCTTCCTTTTCTCTCATAAACCTGCTTGGACATACTCTCCACATCTTTGCTACACTGGTAAGGTGTGAGTGGTTGCATTTGGAAACATTTTATAGCAAGATGCCAGAAAAATATTAATATCCAAATTGACTCTGACAATTACGGAAGAACAGATGCAGAGTCATATTGAGCAGAGCATTGAAAAATTATGGATTTCAAAATAAAGATGTCTGAGAAATTTTGATTTTTTTTTGGTGTGGAAAATATGTTCAGTAACATATAAAATATGAACTTCCATATGGATTATTTGTTGGCAGATTATTATGAAAATACACATTAACAGAACTAAGAATCAACAAATACAAAAATCAAATGAAATGAAAATACACCAGCTGGCATCTTCCTATTTGAAATTCACGTATTAACTAGAATCATGATTGTGTCTCTCTTCTAAGATACATATTCCGATATAAATATTTCTGCTTAAAATGCATACTCCAATATATCAAAACAAGTGGCATACTGTACTAAAATAAACTTGTTTCCCTCCTGAAATTATTTATTTTATTATGTTTTGTTTTATTATTTTATTATGCTAAATTAAGCACTAAAAGAAAAATACAAAGACATGCAACAGCATCAAAGGATCAAAATAACCTCAAAAATGACACTCAGGCAATTGTCAAATAATAATAAAAAGAGGGGAGTAGAAATTATATTATAAATCAAACAACTCCAAAAATGTGAAGTGAATCTGGCTTCCCCATTGACTTTACTTGTCGAAGTTCGCAAAAGGTGATCACATGGCCTCAGTACATAGCAATAGTCACAAATATGAACCAGTTGTCAAGCATCTGAATTTTGATTACATGATGATGGGGTTGCTGCAAAGGTCGTAACTTTGAAAAATGATCACATCACATTTTTCAGTGCCGTTGTAACTTTGAATAGTCACTAAATGAACTGTTGTAAGTTGAGGACTACCTGTACTTGTTCAGATATCTAAAATGGACATCTTTTGCAGCACAGACTATCAACCCTGAAGCTGGTCTGACCGAGGCCATTTTGAGGCTTCAGTGTTGCCACACTGGAGCTGAAGGATAAGGAGGGGGAATAGAGATAGTTGGGGTTTTGTAGTCAAAACAAAATACTTTCTCCTGGGAACCAAGGACATTCCCACAGGTGGTCGGAGAAAGGTGAAGTTACCAGGCAACCAGACGGCACCTTGATTGGACCATGTGACTGATTGTTTGGGGAAGGGGAAAAACTTTTACTTTTAATTAGGTGAAAAACACGGGAACATTCAGAGTCGGTTTTCACCAGCCTGTGCCAATATGATATATCCAATTAAACTATTCTTTGAGGAATCTACCTGCCTCGGAGTTCTGTTTGCTATGGATGTATTATTTGGAACCCTGACACAGACTCTACTGAGTGCCATTTGGACCAAAGCTTAGGAATGTAGTTTCTGTTTTGGGAATACAGCTGACACAACCTCTAAGCACCAGGGAGATATTTTAAAGAAACAGAAGAAAACAGAACCATATCTCAAGACTCTTATCTTTTTTACGATAGTTCTGCTACACCATTTCTACTATTTTCTTAAAAATCATTTCTGTTGTTTCAGCTAAAATGTAATCCTTACATTTTAGTCACATCCTACTTCTCTATCAAAGAATTCAGGGTTCCCAGAATTTGTCCCCTGAGGTTCCCCAACCACTATTGACTAGAACTGCTTAACGTCTTGCAAGTTAAGTTCTACCTCATGAAATTTACAATTCAAAGTGGAGATGTTCACACCAGTTTCTCATAACATACCTATGCGATAAAAGTGGAATGGATCTATCAATATCCTTCTTTTTAAACTCCAAATTAATTGGTGAAAGGCTTTGTTTCGTTAAGATTCACTGTGCATTCACCTCCACCTCCAAGTTATTGTTAGTTATTATTAAGTAGCTCTGGGCAGGAGAAATAGTGTAAGTATTCAGTATAAGTATAGAAACAAGTCCCTTGCAGTCTCATTTCCCTATTCACATTTTCTAAAACTAGCTTGAAATAATAATGCTTTTAGAATTTATATTGATATCAGATCATGGATTTCCCAAAGCTGTGCGCATTGCAAAGCCCTCACGTATCCAGATGGGCTCGCAAAGGCCTCCACAGTGCAGATGGTCCTGCTCTGCCTGTCAATATCTTTGCAGTCAGATTTTTGGAGGGGTGAGTGAGCTGTTATGCCTGAATGGGCTTCTCTTATTGGCAATTGGGCTGTGAAAAGAAATGCAACCTTGAAGTCACCACAGAGATCTGTCCTACTTTTTAGGAGTTCATTTCCTAAATGGGCACACCATGCTCCAGCAGATGTCCCCAAACCTGATACTTTCCAGAAGTGTTGGGACTACAGCTTTTATTTACTTTTTTTCCAGCGGGAAGAGCAGTTTATAGATCAGGGGTGTCAAACTCAAGGCCCAGGGGCCGGATCCGGCCCATGGGGTGCTTAGATCTGGCCCGAGGGGCCACCCTGGAAACAGCGAAGAACCGGCCCGCAGTGCCTCTGCCAGCAAAAATGGAGGATGCAGTGGTGGGATTCAAATTTTTTAACAACCGGTTCTGTGGGCATGGCTTGGTGGGCGTGACTAGGTGGTCATGTGACTGGGTGGGCATGGCCAACTCGACATCACTTACTCCCACCCAGTCACATGACACCCCCCCCCCAGCCATGGCTACCCAGGTTTTGTGGCTCCTGGTATTTTCTTTTAAACAGGTATCTCTCTCTCTCTCTCTCCCCCCCTCTCTCGTGTGTGTGTGTGCGCACGCACACAAGCCTGATGGAGGACAGAGACATCCACTTCCCCGGCACAAGAAGAGGTTTGAGACCGCGTCACGGCCCTGAGCGCCAACATCACAACTGCCCCTTCCTCTTTTCCCTTCCTCTTGTTGCAGTCTCGCTCTCTTTTTCTTTCCCCCTCCCACGCGAGCTTGCCATTCCCCTCACAGCACCTGCACAGGGCTCGAGACTTTCCCCTCTTCTCTTTCCCAAGGCGCGAGCTTTAACAGAGGGGAAGCAAAAGCGGTCAAAGGGCGCGTGTCCTCCCGGAGCAGCAGCTGCTTGGCTTGCCCTGACAGATCGCCTTTTTTTTCTCCCCTCGCCTCATTTTTTTAACTCGCTGCTTTAGAGGCAGCGTATACAGGCAAAGCCCGGGAGGCACGCGCACATGGGGCGCCCTGCCCCCTCCCCTCCGCTTTTTTTTCTGCCCTCCTTTTCGTTCAATGGCCTTTGAACACGTGCTCAGGAGGAGCAGGGGTGTCCGGCCCTTTTTCTCACTGCTGCCAGCGCCATCTAGAAACAAACGCTGCTGCCACCCTCCCCTCAACCTGCTGCTCAACCTCCCTCCAGCCTTCACCCAAACCCTGCAGCGGTTGTTTCTACATGGTGCTGGCAGTGGCGAGAAAAAGGGCTGGACACCCCTGCTCCTCCTGAGCATGCGTTCAAAGGCCGCTGAACGAAAAGGAGGGCAGGAAAAAAGCGGAGGGGAGGGGGCAGGGCACCCTGTGCGCGCGTGCCTCCCGGGCTTTGCCTGTATACGCTGCCTCTAAAACGGCTGCCTCGGGAGCGAGGGGGAATAAAGAGGCTGGGCAGGCAAAGGTTCACTCGCTTGCTTTGTTCTCCTGCCTCCGCTGCCTTTTCTCGGCTCCCCTCGTCTTGCAGCCAGTTTTCTCATTTAGGGAGGGCCGCGCGGCAAGAGAAAAGCCAGTGAAACTTGCAAGAGTGGAGATTGGAGAGCAAAGCAAGCAATGCTTCAGGCTGCCGGCTGGCCTCTTTATCCCCCTCACTCCCGAGGCAGCCAGGTAGCACAACACGAGGCTGTTTCTGCCCTCTTCTGGAGCTGCTGCTGCCATTCCAGTGGGCACGGGGGGGGGGAAGTTGGGAGGCCAGGCACTCCCACAACCATACTGGGTGGGTGAGCTCAGGCTGGCTGGCAGAGGGCGATCGTTCCTTCGCTCGCGGCCCCCCAGGGGACTGGCCAGGAGCGGCTGGTGGGCTCGGGCTAGACTGGATGGCTCATGCGGCAAGGATCACCGCTGGTGTGTGTGTGTGTGTGTGTGTGCTGCTGGGCCTGGATGTGCCAGGCTGCCCTTGCCCGGATGGCTCCAAAATTAAATGCAGAAAGCAGCATACTGCAGGAGGGAGACCCGCTGTGGACCTGCCCATTTGACCGAAGGGCTGGGAGGGGAGGGGCCATCCAGTGGTGCAATTTACCGGTTCTCCGAACTGTGCACAATCTTAACAAGCGGTTCACCCGAAGTGGTTAGAACCGGCTGAATCCCACCCCTGATCGCGTGCAGCCCTCTGGAGCTCCATTTTCACTGGCAGAGGGTTGCAGGAGGCTGTCACAGCCGAAAACAGAGTCGGGAGATGGTTTTCACTGGCAGAGCACTCGGGCAGCCACAGGCGCCCCTGACATGAGTGATGTTGAGCTGGCCACACCCACCCTGGCCACGGCCACCCCAGGCCCCCGAGGTCAAACACAACCCTGATGTGGCCCTCAATGAAATCGAGTTTGACACGCCTGTCATAGATGATCTAAAATTGACTATACAGCAGAGCTAGGTAGAGAATGGTTGCTTGAGGTTAGAAGGCCTTTGGTGAGTGAGGAAATCTGCTCACAAAACGTGGCTGGCAACTGTTTTCTATTGCTGCAGTTGGAGCTTTTCCAGCCCCTGCTTTGACACTTCAAGGACTGATGCTGAGACTATCTGCATGAAAAGCATGAACTCGGCTACCAAACTTCACCCTCACCCTCATTATTCCAGGGGCAGGAACAAACAGTTCCTAGGGGGTATGCTTTTATGACTTTTAGACAATTTGTTTTAAAATGAAGGGCAGATTATTCTTCACCCAATTAGGGAGTTAGAGAAGATAAGCACCTTAAGACTAAGGTGCTCAGGTAGCAAATACTGTTCTAGAATTTTTATGACTAACAGTTGTCTATTCCTTTATTACGGTAAAATCTTTTTCTTCAAGGAGCATTCAATAAGCAATATTGAGACCACAGTGTTCAGTTTTCCAGGATATTTTTTTTTTGTCAATGTGAAGAATAACTATTTTTAAGCTTGCCTTCTGCAGTCTGATGTCCTTCAGTTCCCAGACACATCTAGAGGACACTAGATTCGAGAAATCTATTTTTGGACAAGTCACCGGAGCCCAAACTGGACAAGAATATATTTCTAAACTGTGTGATGGGAAGCATTATTTAAAATAACATTATAAAGGACATCAAATAGCTCTGAATTACTGTTTGGGGCCTGGAGGCCTGGAGAGCCACAATAGGTGGGACATTGATGCAATTATGAGGATACTATGTCAAGTTTATTTTCCATTACTTTGTTTCCTGAGTATTCAGGAGATGTTCAGATGTTTTTCCTTTCCTTTCCTTTCCTTTCCTTTCCTTTCCTTTCCTTTCCTTTCCTGTCCTGTCCTGTCCTTTCCTTTCCTTTCTTTTTCTTTTTTTTTTTCTCCCTTGTCAACTTTAAGGCTTTTCCTGATTTATAGGGTTTCCCCAGCTAAAAATGGCTAAACATCATGTTGTTGTTCTTTAGCAATTGTGGTTGGAAAGCGCTCCAGAGTTTTGGAAATGCAGAAAGAAAGAAAAAGATACAAGGGGCTGCATATATCCTGGCAATTCTCACTACATTCAACAAAGGGCGATTCCTTGCAACAGACCACATGTTACCTATTACCTGTCTACCATCATTTGTACATCCTGCCAAAATGACTACTTGATTTACTTCCTAGTCACAGCCCATTGCACTTAACTATTTTTTTATACTTGGCCCTCATTTTTTAGCAGAAGAATCTAGAGGCAGGCACTGATTAATGCTCCGTGTACTCACTTCAGCTAGCTTTATACCCCAGTCACCTTATCTACACCAAGTCAATAACAGGCATATCCCTCTAAAATCCCTCTCCCCCCACCCCTGAAATTTAGCCACTTTCTCTTATTTAGAGGAAGCAGTGGTGGGCTGCTGCCAATTCAGACCAGTTCGCCCGAACCAGTAGTTCCGAGCACTGGTTAGCCCCACCCACCCCGACGTGAAGCGGGCGTGCGCGCACACTCACATTTTTGGCAAACCGGTTGTTAAAGTATGTGCAGCCCACCTCTGGGAGGAAGTATGGACCCCAAGGAACATATTTTATTTCTTATATCCCCAAGAATGTACAAGTGTTCTCTGCATTCCAGTAACATCTCTAGCCACACACTCATGGCCCTCTCAGAAAGGAGGAGAAGGAGGAGAAAAGTATGTCCTGTATTTTTAAGCCTGCCTTCTGCAGCCTGTTGTCCTTTGGTTCCCAGACACATCTAGAGCAGGGGTCTCCAACCTTGGCAACTTTAAGCCTGGTGGACTTCAACTCCCAGAATTCCCCAGCCAGCTGGCTGGGGAATTCTGGGAGTTGAAGTCTGCCAGGCTTACAGTTGCCAAGATTGGAGACCCCTGATCTAGAGGACACTAGATTCGAGAAAGCTAAAAGTGATCCACCCCTGCTGTAAGAAAACCTTGGATTAATCAGACACAAACAGCTGCTCATTTATAAGGGTTCCCTTTTAAGCATGGCATTTATATCCCTCATGAAGATTTGTGCTGGGAGGGATTATAGGATTATTGGTACAGCTCAGGGGTGGGTTCCGGTTTTCGTCACTGCCGGTTTGCTCAGTGGCGTGGCGCACTTTGCGTGGGCGCTTTGTGCGGGCGCAGTGCTAAAACAAAGCTTCTGTGCATGCACAGAAGCGAAAAACAAGATGGCGGTGCCTATGGTGCCGCCAAAAGAACCGGCTTGGGGGCGTGGCCAGGCTGCCATTACTGCCGGTTCGGAGAACCAGTCCCTATTTTTACTACCAGTTCTATAGTACCGGTCCAAACCGGCAGGAACCCACCTCTGGTACAGCTTTGCTTCTAAGTTAACATGCAAGAACAAAGGGCTTTATACAACTGTTGATGCAAAGAAACAGTAAAAAGCTGAAACAGAGAAATTACCTGTCTCAAGTTCTGACTTCTAATGTTAGTAGTTCCATCTGAGGAGATCATTTCTTGGGGCCCACAGTTTCTTGCAGTCTGACGATGAGGTAGAACAGCATTTCCCAACCGAACACTTTCCAGATATTTTGAACCAACGTTCACAATTGCCAGTCACCAGAACAAATCCAACCTGATTGGAGACCACTACTGAGAAGAGAGCTGAGATAAATAATCACGAGTGGGCTAAATATGAAATGAAAGGCCTTAAAGAATAAGACTGTTTCCCAGTTCCCATCGAATTCAATTACAAGTCAAGGGAAAGTGCCAGGTCAAGAAATATGAAAAACTAGACCGAATCAGACCATTGTGCCATCTTGCCTATTATATCTGACATTGAGGACTGGCAACAACGCTCCATGATTGCAAACTGAACATTGTCTATCTGGATCTAGGAATGTCAGAACTGGAACCTGGACCATTCATAAACAAAATGTGTGCTGTACCACAGAGCTATGGCCCTTTCATCAAGGTTCAAAATGTTAAAAAAAACTATAATGGATTTTCTTTGATTTTGAAATGCATTTTGAGAAATAGGATAAAGTCATTGCAAATAGTTTGGAGCATTCATCTAATCTGAGGCATTTGATTCTCATATCTGATCATTCCAAGAGCTGGAACAAATAGCTCTATTTTTTTATTTTTTATTTTGCTTTGAGTGTAGTTGATGTGACATAATTCAACTTTTCTCTACTTTTATTTCCTGAGGATAGGAATAAACTATATATTTGCCTAGGCTTAAGAAGGCAGCAAAGGCTGTTTCGCTTTGACTGGCCTTTGATGAGCTTTCATAGGGGATTATTCTGTTTTTGTTTTCTTATAAGATCACCAAAAGAAGATGAATCACAAAACTTGTAATAACTTCACAGGTAAGATAGAAATCAGATCAACGTAGTCTATTAGCCAGTGATTAATTCTATCCAAATTGTGCCTGGAAAAGAAATCTAAATAGCTTCTGTCTTGTTTGAGTATCAAGTAAGTTTGAGCAACTTACTTTGAAGGAGTTGCTCAAATAATAAATATATTGTCCAAGCTGGCTGTTTAAAAACCATTATGATTAATAATATATGAAATAAATATGCCAATTCATGGTGGGTCTATAAAAACAGGATTGCTGACCATTAACACATTATTAGTCGAATAGCCCTCTGTTGTTAAACACTTCCAAACATGGGTTACTAAACAGAGACATTAGGGAGAACCAGTACATTTCCCAGCAACAAAAACCAATGGAAAACCATTGAGACAGGAATGAACTGAGCTGTCTCATCTACACACCCATTATCTGCTCAGCAGCAATATGGTCTAGGATGCTTCATATGAAAGAAATCTAGTGGGATGACACGATTCATGTTGTAGTGTGGGAAAAAATCACTGTCTCGCCAAACCAAGTGATGTTGATTGTGACACGTAGCCTTAAAAGTTCACTTGGAAATCAATCCAAATTTGCAGATTCCAGAATGAATGTAAGTAGGCTATTCTAGCATTGCCAGTATAAACAGCGAGTGACAACAACAAAAACTACACCTATAAGATAGGTCATCATGCTGTATAGACGGTGAGTCTATACAGACCAGAGGTGAGTTCCTCCTGGTTCGGACTGGTTTGCCCGTGGACGCCGCCATCTTTTTTTCGGAATTTTTTTTTTAAAAAAACATTTTTTTTGGAATTTTTTTTTCTTCTGCGCATGTGCAGAAGCTGAGTTTCCGGCACTGCGTATGCGTCGCCATCTTGTTTTTGGCTTTTTTGGGGGGGAATTTGTTTGCATTTTTTGGCACTGCGCATGCGGCGCGGGTGGAAGCAAACCGGCAGGGAGGTAAGTTAGAACCCACCCCTGATACAGACGGTAAATGCAGCCGTAGACTTAGTATGCTTTAGCTGTACAACCCTGTTCAAAAGAAGGAGTGTCAAAATCACACCTGGGCTGTGAATTTAAAGACAGCAACAGCATCTATGATAAGAAACTTTTGGCAAACAACCTGGGGCTCCCTTGCTGAACAAGAACAAAGTTTTTATATGTAGAAGAATCTACTTCCTTTTTAGCTTACTTAAGCTTATCTATATAAAAAAATTTTTTTTTGTCGCTGGATGTCTTCTTTTTCCTCTTCATTAAACACACAGTGGAGAGAGTGAGAGAACCATTCTATTCAATTAAACACCTTTCCCCCACTGAGTGTTACACAGTTTAAAGGGTTTCCTTTCTTCAATTTCTTGAGGATGTGATAAGCCAGAGATGAGGCTGGGTAACTTTCTTGACAGTGTTCACTGTTAATTTCTGTCTCTACTTTTAGCACGACTTTCTTCCATCAGCAATTGCTTTATTAAAAAGGCCTATTGGGTTTGTCTATAAAAGTCCTTTGTAAAAATGTCACATGCTGATGAATTATTAGGGCTATTTTGGTTTGACTTTGTGACATTCTATTTCTTTCTCTGTTCACTGTCCTCAGTTCTGAGTATGCGACCTATAATAAATTGAACTGAGGGAAATGACCTTTTTTGTCATTGCTTCTTTTCATAACATTTCCCCCCAGCATTAAGTTAACGAAGTTACATACAGGTAGTCCTTGACTTGCAATTATAATTGGGATCAGATGTTCCATTGCTAAGTGATGCAACCATGAAGCACAATATCATGAGGAAAGCTAAGGCTCACAATAAACAAAGGCTTGTGACAAAAGTAAAAAAAAAAATAGAAAAAAGCTTCTTCCAACATGTTAAAAAAAAGAAAAAAGTCAAGGAAACAAGTGGTCCATTGCTGGAAGAAAGTGGCAAGAAGGTGACAAGCAACAGTGAGAAAGAAAAACTACTTAACTCGTTTTTTGCATCTGTCTTTACACAAAGGGAAAAAACAGTCCAACCTATCAAAAACAGCACCACAAAAAACAGATTAGGAACACAAGTTAAAATAGGGAAGAAAAAAGGAAAAAAAAATAGATCCAGGAAACTACAGACCTATCAGCCTGATCAATACCAGGGAAGATTCTGGAAAAGATAAGCAATGAATCAGCAAACACCTAGAAGCAAACAAAGTAATAACCAAAAGCCAAGATGGGTTTCTCAAAAACAGATCATGCCAGACTAATCTTATTGCATTCTTTGGCAAAGTGACAAAATTAGTGGACCAGAGGAATACTGTTGATATAATTTACTTCAGTAAGGCATTTGATAAAGTAGATCATAACCTACTACTAGATAAAGTAGAAAAATGTGGGTTAGACAGCAACACCACCAGATGAATTTGAAACTGGCTGACCAACCGTACTCAATGTGTAGTCCTTAATGGAACTGCATCTACATGGAGGGAAGTATGGAATGGAGTACCCCAAGGCTCTGTTTTAGGCCCAGTACTCTTCAACATCTTCATCAATGACTTGGATGAGGGGATAGATGGGGAACTCATCAAATTTGCAGATGACACCAAGCTGGCAGGAATAGCCAACACTCCAGAAGATAGGCTTAAGATACAGAAGGATCTTGCCACACGCACCCCAAACGCCCTTACCGTAACTACCAGTAAGGCTGATGGCCGCACAAAAAGAGCAGCCACAGCAAAATGAGCGGCAGGCGAGCAACACGCCTTGCACCCCACTCCTTGCCGCGCAAAAAGAGCGGCAGGCGAGCAACGCACATCGTGCCCCACTCCTTGCTGTGGAAAAAGAGCGGCCGCTGCAAAAAGAGTGGCAGGCCAACAACGCGCCTTGCGATCCACTCCTTGCCGTGGCAAAATGAGCTGCAGGCCAGCAAAGCGCCTCATGATCCACTCCTTCCCACGGCAAAATGAGAGGCCAGTCAGCGACGTGCCTCACGATCCACTCCTTGCTGCACAAAAAAAGCAGCTGCTGCAAAAAGAGTGGCAAGCCAGCAATGTGCCTCGCGATCCACTCCTTGCTGCAGCAAAATGAGCGCCAGGCCAGCAACGCACCTCACGATCCACTCCTTGCTGCAGCAAAATGAGGGGCAGGTCAGCGACACGCCTTGCGATCCACTCCTTGCCGCGGCAAAATGAGCACCAGGCCAGTGACGTGCCTCGCGACCCACTCCTTGCCGGTATCTACCACCGCCTAGGGCAAAAATGAGAGAGAATGGGGAGAGAGAAAGGAAGGAAGGAAGGAAGGAAGGAAGGAAGGAAGGAA
>QLTV01002469.1:839208-851231 GCA_003457575.1 Thermophis baileyi
AGTCTTAAAGTTGCCAAGTTTGGGGACCCCTGCTTTGGACTAATACCAGGAGATGCTAAGATGCATGCATCCCTGCAGTTGTTAAGTGACACAGTTCTAAGTCAAGGACCAACCTGCACTTAAAAGCAGGATACTCCATTACAAATAAAACATTTCCTAAAAACAATATTTGTTACAAAATTTTTTTTCCTAAAAACAACGAAATGCCCTGAAAAAAATTAACAATAAAATATCCTTTTAAAAAAACCATTAAAAGCATAAAGAAAAAAACCCAGCCACTTAGTAGCAGGCAGAATCAACCATTCTCCAACCACAGCTGCTGTGGCCTAAAGATAGAACTTTTGCCTCACAATCAGGAGGTTGTGAGTTCAATCCTAGGTAGAGGTGCCGCTGGGCTTCAATTTGAAAAAAAATAAAAATAAAATAAATAAAGCCAAAAAAAGATGGCGACCGCATGCACAGTGCTGGAAGTCACCTTCTGAGCATGCTCAGAAAAAAAGTAAAAAAAAAATCAATTTTTTTTTAAAAAAAAGATGGCGGCCCCCACGGACCGGCAACCACCGATCCGGTTTGGCTGGTCACTACCGGTTCGGGCGAATTGATCCGAACCGGTAGGAACCCACCCCTGATTCAGATCCAAAGCAATATACCTGTAGCATTATCAAAAGCATTCCATCCATACACATTTATCCTTAAATACATGCCCGCCAAGGAACATTGCACATCCTTGATTATTTCTCTTCTAGGAGTTAAATAATATTTTTCTTGGAGATTAAGATTTATATTATTTGTTTCTTCTCTTCTCTTCAAGATTAAACTATCATTCCCAAACGATCCCTAAAATATTCCTTCCAGTGTTTCTTCATTGCAGCCTCATTCCAGATTACTTAATCCTTTTTATTATTTGAGTTAATAAAAAAATTATTATCTCCATCTTTGGGAGACTCCTTGTTTAGCCCTCTTCATCCATTTCCAAAACAATTGTTCATTTATATATATATATACTAATAGCTGGATACCCGTGCTTTGCTAAAAAACTATGTGATCGGGCTTGATAAATTGACAGTAAAAGCTTGAAAATTAATGAGTAGTTACGATCGGGCTTGAAAATTTAAAGCTTGAAAATTTATGTAAAATGTGTAACTCCTTAGCATCAGAGCATGTTAATATAAGGCAACTGGCAGTTGGAACAGAGTTCCTTTCAGGTGGGGAGGGGAAGTAGAATGTCTAAACTCCCAGCCCGCAGGCCGGATGAGTCATGCGCTGGCCACGCCCATGCCCTGTTTAGCGAAGGGGTAGCGAAGGGGTAGCGAAGGTGTTAATATAAGGCAACTGGCAGTTGAAACAGAGTTCTTTTCAGGTGGGGAGGGGGAGTAGAACGTCTAACTCCCTACATCAGAACGTGTTATATAATACTGTATAAGAAATACTAATGATCTGATGGTTATTTCAAAAAATCCTTTCTTAGCAAGCACCTAGAAGCCAAGAGGAACATATGTGCCAAGTTTCAAGTTTGTAGGCTTTACGGTTCTGGAGATTTCGTGATGAGTGAGTGGTATTTGGCTTTTATATATAGAGATAAAAAATCACTCTGTGTGTTCTCTGCCAGTTTTACCCTTAATTGTTCCTTGTTTGCTGAATGCAGCCTTTCTCTTATCTTTGTGTTTTTCAGCATTCATTCCCTTGCACACATTTTTTTTCTTACCCACATCTTCTTTTACTTCATTATTTTAACAAGCATTTTTTTGATTAACATGACTGGATGACACTCTGAAACATAATCAATTTCACTCTGTTCTAAGCAGCTTCCTATCCTCTTTTCTTATCTCTCCTTTCTTTTCATTCTGTTGGGGAATTAATCTATTTTCTACTAAAGGTGCTTTTTCAAGAGGCAACTGGACTTTTTGGTTTTTCTTTGAAGACTATTTTCTACTACTATTTCACATCAGGACTCGTTCTTCCTTTTCCTGCATTCATTCTATTTTCACCGTAGTTTCTTTTACTTCTTTCCTTTTCCTCCACGTCCAGTAACTACTGTTGATACTACCAAGAAATAGTCAGTCTCCCATTTGGAATCTCACTTCATCCTTGAATTCATGCATTGTATTCATCAGGAATCCTTTTCGTCAAAAATAATAGAATAAATTGTGCTTTGCAGTGTATATAGTGAATAGCCTTATGCTTAAATAACTTATTTTTTTATAAGCAGATGCTAATCAGTTACTATTCTTTCATTGTTGGTTCTTATTCCTACCCATCAGTTCATGTTTCCTAACATATTTTTTCCCCAATCACAATCCTTCAGAATGGTGTAAAACTTTCCCCAAAAGTCCTATCTGATTCTTCCATTATGTCTATTGGAGGGCAGCATGCAACTGTTATCAATCTCTTGAATTTTTTCTTTCAGACCTACACACAATAACCTCACTAATTCATATTTTTGGACATAACATTTTAGCGATTTCATTCAGAATAACATTTATACCTTCTATTCAACAGTTTTGCTCCACCAGATCAGGTCATCTTTATTCACATCAGGGGTGGGTTCTGACTTACCTCACTGCTGGTTCGCTTCCTCATGCACCGCGTGGGTGTGCGCGCCTTGCGCGCATGCACAGTGCTAAAAACCAAGCTTCTGCACATGCGCAGAAGCAAAAACCAGCTTCTGCACGTGCGCAGAAGCAAAAAACAAGATGACGGCGCCTATGGCGCCTCTGAGAGAGCTGGTTCGGGGGCGTGTTCAGCCGGCCATCACTGCCGGTTCGGCGAGCGAGAGAAAATGCCCACTACCGGATCTATAGAGCCGGTCCGAACAGGCAGGAACCCATCTCTGATTCACATCTATTATAATATACTGTCTCCTTTCTTTCAGTTTCACAGCTCCACAACATCATTTAATTTGCTTTCATTAATTTCATTTGTTAATTTGTGCTCTTACTGTTCCTACCTTTGAAGTTAAAATATTCCATATGCTACAATCATCACCCTGGAGCCATAAATGTTTGCCTCTGATATCCACCATGGCTTTGGTCAATTAAGGGTTTTATATAATGGTTTTAGTAAGATAGAGAACAAGTAGAGTTTACCAACTTTAGTTAGCACTATTCCCTACTAATTTTAAGGATAATAGCAGTTGGTTTTGGCAAAGCTTAGCTGAAAAAGTACACATGTAACCAAAATTCAGTTTTAGTTTATTTTTCTGGCTTCAGTTCCGTTGCTTCACAAAATTGGAGCATCTCAGATTTTGCTGAAATAGACTTAACTTGGCTAACATTCTGGGGAAAAAGAGCCTTAAACATGTCAGACCCATTTAGCCAGTATATTCCTGTATTTCCCAGTCTCCAGTAGGGGTCTTTTCATACCACCTTTTCAAAATAGAGCCACGAGGGACTGAACTCGCCAAGTCTATTTTTTTTTAATCAGTGCACAAAAAGAGGTACTGAATGTATTAGTTGTAACAAAGCCAGGAATGGGATTGTTTTCCAAATCATAGAAGCCAAGTAAACATTTTATGAAACAGCATGGAGGGAGGGAGAGAGGGAGGGAATTTTGATCAGGCCAAGAAATGCTGTTTTTGAAAGCATCTTCCAAAGCTGTTTTGAGGATGGAATCCCAGACTTGGAGAAAACAGCTCTATTCCATTTTGGCATTTAGAAAGTCAACAACTATGCTTGTGACATGAGGTCATCACCTCCCTGGGATGTCTACTCTCCTCGAGCCCTTACCTGCTCTGGTGTTCATTGTTGCTTGCAAGATGACAAATTATGCTCCTGAGATATTATGCAAGCGTTCACCGGGGAATGCTTTCACAGTATTTTAATTATTACTTTCTTTCTTGTGGCAGGAAGATAGTCAAGCTTGAACATTTTAGCAGCCTCATTAGAAGGGTGCTTGAGATATAAAACCCAAGGGCTAGCTGAACCAGAGAAACTCCATTTGGAATGGAATAGGACAGAACCCAGGGGTGGGTTCTAATTTTTTTACTAGCGGTTCTGTGGGCGTGGCTTATTTTGTGGGTGTGGTTTGATGGTCATGTGACTGAGTGGGCATGGCCAACTTGACATCACTCACGCCCACGCCCACTCATATGACCCCCACCAAGCCACGCCCACAGGAAAAGGTAGGAAAATTTCCCCTCCTTTAGCGGCCCCACCCCGCCCCATCCCCTGCCCCATCTGCCACCCCCAAATTGCGCTCCACTGCGAGACACGCAGAGACTGGCAGCTCCATCACATCTCTCAGCCATTGTGTGCAGGGAAAAACCTTGCAAAGTAAAGAAAACTTCTCGTGAGGCACTCATGAGAAGTTTTTCTTTACTTTGCAAGGTTTTTCCCTGCACGCAACGGCTGAGAGACGACCTGGAGCTGCCAGTCTCTGGTACAATGTGCGTCTCGCAGCCCTCCTGCCCCATCTGCCACCCCAAAATTGCGCCCCACTGCAAGATGCGTGGAGACTGGCAGCTCCGTCGCATCTCTCAGCCATTGTGTGCAGGGAAAAACCTTGCAAAGTAAAGAAAACTTCTCGTGAGGCACTCATGAGAAGTTTTTCTTTACTTTGCAAGGTTTTTCCTGCACGCAATGGCTGAGAGAAGACCCGGAGCTGCCAGTCTCTGGTAAGATGCGCGTCTCGCGGCCCTCCTGCCCCATCTGCCACCCCAAAATTGCACCCCACTGCGAGATGCGTATCTCTCCCACCCCACCCACCCCACCCCGCTTCCCTTTTACCTTTCTTTAATGTGCCCCGCTTCCCACCCCAAACCTCAGGAGGTGGCCGCTCCCGTCCTCAAGGCCTGTGGAGGAAGAAGCCTCTGCACCGCAAAGCCCTTGCGGTGGCAGGAGGGGGAAAAGAAAAAAAAGGCTCGGCCTCTGAAGCCTCTCGAGGGAGATGGCCTTGTGTGTTTGTGTGGCGGCGCTGTGAGGAGAGCCAGGTGAAGGGAGCCCGGGAAACCACGCCGGCTGAGAAGTCGGAGAGGAAAAGGCAGTTGCTTCACCGGGTGTTTCTCTGCGTTTCCATCCCAAGTCAGCTGCAGCCGTCACCTCCCATCTGCTGTTGGGAAGGCGATGCTTGTGGCAGGATGCTCCTCGATGCACGGAGGCAGGAGGTGGCAGTTTCGTTTGCTGCCTGCGAGCTGTGGGGGGCGAGCAGCAGAGCAAGTAAGCCAGCAATCTGCCGGCTGCCTCTAATCTGCAGTTTGCTCATGAGCACCATGCTGGCTGCGGCTGACTTGGGATGGAAACGTGGAGAAATGCCTGGTGAAGCAACTGCCTTTTCCTCTCTGATTTCTGTTAGCAGAGAGAAGGAAGAGGCAGAGGTGGCGGCGGCGGCAGTGGAAGGAAAGGGGCTGATCCCTTCGCAGCCGGCATGGTTTCCCGGGCTCCCTTCGCCTGGCTCTCCTCACAGCGCCGCCACACACATACACAAGGACGTCTCCCTCGAGAGGCTTCAGAGGCCGAGCCTTTTTTTCTTTTTCCCCTCCTGCCGCCACAAGGGCTTTGTGGTGTGGAGGCTTCTTTCTCCACAGGCTGCGAGGATGGGAGCGGCCGCCTCCCAAGGTTTGGGGAGGGAAGCAGGGCATGTTAAAGAAAGGTAAAAGGGAAGCAGGGTGATGGGTGGGTGGGGTGTGAGAGATGCGCGTCTTGCAGTGGGGTGCAATTTGGGGGTGGCAGATGGGGTGGGAGGGCTGCGAGATGCACATCTTACCAGAGACTGGCAGCTCCATCGCGTCTCTCAGCCATTGCGTGCAGGGAAAAACCTTGCAAAGTAAAGAAAAACTTCTCGTGAGTGCGAGGCAATTAACAACTCCTCGCCCTCGTGAGAAGTTTTTCTTTACTGTGGCAAAGTCTTTCCCTGCACGCAACGGCTGAGAGACACGATGGAGCTGCCAGTCTCGGTAAGATGCACGTCTCACAGTGGGGTGCAACTTGGGGGTGGCAGATGGGGCGGGAGGGCCGCGAGACGTGCATCTTACCGGAGACTGACAGCTCCGGGTCATCTCTCAGCCGTTGCGTGCAGAGAAAAACCTTGCAAAGTAAAGAAAAGCTTCTCATGAGTGCGAGGCAATTAACAACTTCTCGCCCTCGCGAGAAGTTTTTCTTTACTTTGCAAGGTCTTTCCCTGCACTCAATGGCTGAGAGACGTGACCGGGGACTGGTTCGGGGGCATGGCCACCCAGAGATCACTTGGGGAACCATGCCAAATTTCCACTAACGGTTCTCTAGAACCGGTCCGAACTGGCAGCAACCCACCACTGACAGAACCTCTTTATAGACTAGCCCAACAAAGAACCTCTTCCAGTGACCATAATGGGTAATCAGCTTAAGGAACTGGCTGAGGAATGATCACTTGAATGAAGTACTTACAGTCCAGCCAAACACATGGATGTATGGCAGTGGTGGTATTCAGCCGGTTCTATCCGGATCGGGCGAACTGGTAGTGCTGACTGCAGGTAAGCACGTCACATTTTTGACGTGCGCATGCGCAGAAGGCTTTGTGCATGCGCAGATGAGGTGCGTGCAAGCAAAGCGGGCATGCACACGTGCTCACATTTGCGAACCGCTGAGCTTGTCGATCAGAAAGGTTGGCAGTTCAGCGGTTCGAATCCCTAGCGCCACGTAACGGAGTGAACTCCTGTTACTTGTCCCAGCTTCTGCCAACCTAGCAGTTCAAAAGCATGTAAAAATGCAAGTAGAAAAATAGGAACCACCTTTGGTGGGAAGGTAACAGCGTTCCATGAGCCTTCGGCGTTTAGTCATGCTGGCCACATGACCACGGAGATGTCTTTGGACAGCGCTGGCTCTTTGGCTTTGAAACGGAGATGAGCACCGCCCCCTAGAGTCGGGTACGACTAGCACATATGTGCAAGGGGAACCTTTGCCTTTACTTTAGGGAAGGTAAGTCAATACCACCCCTGATGCACAGGTAAAAGGGGAGTCCATGGAATTCTGACTTTGATGTGCCAAAATCCTGGTGCAAGAAGTAGGAGATCAAAGTTTACCTGTTGCATCAAAGTACCAGGACTCAGGACACGAACTTCCAAGAACAATCCAAGAACAGCCAGCCCCTTCCCTAAACTTCCTTCTAACTTGCAATAATATTCCATTAGAGACTGATGAAAAACATAAAATGGCATAAAATAAGACAGGAAGAAGAATTCTTTAAGAGAGGTTATATATGTGTGTGAGTCTCTCTCTCTGTGTATTTCATTTGTAAGCACCCCATTCTATGGTTTGCTTTTTGTCTGTAACTGCTTGGCTACCTTTGTCATAATGAGTAATCTTTCTGAAGTCAAGGAGCTACAAGGCAATTTTTGGTAACTCCATGACTGCTTATTTAGACAGCCTCTCTGCTTACATTAGTTAGGAAAATCCTGTTGATCAGCAAAGTGTGCCTCTAATTAATTGTGCTGGAACTGCAAAATGTATTCAGGGACAACCGTGTAAAGCTTTGAATCAATAAACCTATGCAATTGTTACCATTGTGCATTGTTGCCTTCTGTAGTGATTGTACCCATCAGGAACAAAGCATCCCAAGAGGATCAGTTTCGTATTTTTTCTCCTTTCAAAGAATTTTACTTCTAATGAGCAATTGAAGATAGAATAGTTGACCTTCATTTCTATTTTAAAGGATTACACCAAGTTTTGAAATAAAAGCTGGACTTGTTTGTTTGCAATAGACAGTGTTCTATATCTGTCAGCTCTTTCAGATAGTTCAGGAAACCAAAACTATGGGTACTAACACTACCTTTATTGGGAGGTTACAATAACAGAAACTTGCAAGTCTGAAAGCACTTCTCCTCTTTCCTGTCTTTACTTTCAAGAGAACTATGGACAGTCCCTTCTGAGATGTTTTCTATGTCCTTCTGTGCGCTGAAATATAACAGAATAACAAAATAACAGAGTTGGAAGGGACCTTGGAAGTCTTCTAGTCCAACTTCCTGCTCAAGCAGGAGTCCCTATACCATTTCAGACAAATGGTTGTCCAATCTCTTCTTAAAAACCTCCAGTGATGGAACACCCACCATTTCTGAAGGCAAGCCATTCCACAGATTAATTGTTCTAAGTGTTGGGAAAATTCTCCTTAGATCTAGGTTGGTTCTCTCCTTGATTAGTTTCCATCAATTGCTTCTTGTTTTGTTTTTAGGTGCTTTGGAGGGTTGACCCCCTCTTCTTTGTAGCAGCCACTTAGATATTGGAACACTGCTATCATGTCACCCCCTAGTCCATCTTTTCATTAAATTAGACATACCCAATTCCTGTAACCGTTCTTCATATGTTTGGACCAGTAGTGGGTTCTAAATCCCGTCGCCACTGGTTCGCATGCACGCTTCTGTGCAGAAGTGTCCCAGGTGGGTGGGCGGAGCCTCCCACCACCGCTGCTACTGGTTCACTGAACCGGGCCGAACCGGGAGCAACCCACCGCTGGTTTGGACCTCCAGTCCCCTAATCATCTTTCTTGCTCTTCTCTGCACTCTTTCTAGAGTCTCTACACCTTTTTTATATCATGGCAACGAAAACTGGATGCAATATTCCAAGTGTGATCTTACCAAGGCATTATAAAGTGGTACTAACACTTCACGTGATCTTAATTCTATCCCTTTGTTAATGAAGCTTAGGACTGTGTTGGCTTTTTTTGGCAGCTGCAGCACACTGCTGGCTCATACTTAAGTGATTATCCACTAGGACTCCAAGAGACTTCTCATATTTTTGTCTGACCATTGTCTGGGCTACAGTTCTTCCTCCTTCCGTTTCCCAAGGTAATTCTCACAGTCAATCACAATATCCTATATCCATCACCTTTTCTCTCTCTCTCTACTTGGACTGTCTTCTCACTAAACACAATAGTCAGTTACACTTTTGATATAAAAGTGAACAGTTGCAGGAATTGGGTATATCTAATTAACAACCAATTGCTTAGCAACCATTTGAAGTTATGGAGGACCTCCACAAAGCTACTTATGATTTGTTTTCAAAGTTCTGACAGTTATACCTCCGCCCCCCAACGGTTATGTGATTGCATTTGGATTGCTTGGCAAGAAACTCGCATGTATTGCTGTTTATAGTGTCCCATGGTCATGTGACAACACTTGTTCAGGGTTTTTCTTTTTTGCTAGTTTCCAGCATTTACTTTCAGTTTCTAAGCAAAGAAAGCCCATTGGGGAAAATGGGATCACTTAATAACTGCAGCATTTGCTTAATCATTAAGTGTTGTACCTTATGATTCTTGACGAATGTATCTTGTCTTTTATGTACACTGAGAGCATATGCACCAAAGACAAATTCCTTGTGTGTCCAATTACACTTAGCCAATAAAGAATTCTATTCTATTCTATTCTATTCTATTCTATTCTATTCTATTCTATTCTATTCTATTCTATTCTATTCTATTCTATTCTATTCTATTCTATTCTAACCACTGCAGAATAAGTTGTAAAATCAGGCACAGACACATGGTGACCTGCTTAACATGGCTTGCAACTATAACTCTGGGTTCAATGATGATGATAAGTCAAGAACTATATTTGCCTTAACTGTTTTTTCCTCTGTAGCCAAAAAAATCATTTGTCTGAAGTTCAGAATTGTCCATTTGGTAACATGCAGCATGAAATAGCTGTATTAGAACCATCAAAATGTACAAAATTGGGTACAACTCTTTTAACCATGAGAATATTCATCATTATAAACAAAAAGAAAAGGGAAAGGGGAAAGGGGAAAGGGGAAAGGGGAAAGGGAAAGAGGGAAAGGGAAAGGGAAAGGGGGAAAGGGAAAGGGAAAGGGAAAGGGAAAGGGAAAGGGAAAGGGGAGGGAGGATATTTTGTGTTTTGAGCTTTGCATTTTTCAACGTTTTAAGTTAGTGATTTAGACTAAATATGAATGACAATGTAGTAGCTTTCTTTAACTTGACCATGAAAATTGGCATTATAATATGATAATGCTACCAGTATTTCAGAAATAACAATACTTTCATTTAGTCTTTGGCTATCAAGTTGTTATATCCTATTTTATTTGCAAAGTTCAAGTCTTGTCTGTAATGCTGCATACTTCCTGTTTTTGGCTTTGCATGTATTCTGTAATTTGGGATGGCCATCACCCAGAGACACTTTCACTTGAATTCAAAGTTCTGTGCCAATTATCTTCTCACACACTTTTCAAATGGACAGTAATTTCCCTGGATAAATAAGCATGCTGTAGTGCACAGCATCTATTTGAGAAATATTAACAAACACTTCTAATAAGCTACACAGGCAGTGTCCTGTATTAAGACAAAAACCAAAACAAAAACCCTGCATCACAGGCTGTTCAATTAGTGGTTCTCTGAGTTTCCTTTCCTGTAAATTACTTTTCTAACTTTATGATAGTTTTTCCACTGAAATATGTATGGCATATGACCTTTATAGTCATTAATTTCTCTAAAAATCACAGTATCATCTTGACCTAGATTCTCAAGAGGTATCTTTAAAAGTTTCCTTTAATTTTGTAAGCATTATTTTACTAAACTGAAACTATGGATGCAAATACCTCCAAGAAAAGACAGTTCTTTAAAACAATGCTCCCCCCCTTTTTTTTTTCTCCAGCTGGGTCTTGTCACTTTAAAAAGTGGATCCTTGAAGGGTTCTAAATTTTTTAAATTTTATTCCATTAAACCAATTATGTCAGGTGGATTTGCAATCAGATGCTATTACAATTTATCTATAGAATGTTTTTTGAGAACAGAAATCCTAACCCACCACCACTTTAAATCAACGGTACCAGATGAAGGTCAATTTCCATCACAGGCATCCAATTTTTTAGAATCAAGCTTAGAAATCAATTGGAAATTAAAACATGTATCTTAACCATCAATCAGTTTTGGATTCCAGAAAGGGGTTTTAAAAATAAATATACCTGATAAAGTGGATGGACTCAGTTACAGTGATACACTTTTAGAAGAACCTGAAAGACCAGTTAGGGACAGATTGTCGTGGAGAAAATCTATCTGTGTAATTGCTAAGAGTCAACACCAACTTGATGGCACATAAATGATCATTTAATATATTTCTGTTGGCTGAGAAAGGATTGCTAATTGTGGGATTTTCAGTGGGCTGGACTTTGGCACAAGCCACTTTGCTATTTCATCTTGGGTAGCAAAATATGTTGGATCAGCCTTGTTTACAATGTTACATCAGATGATAGTGGACACAGTGCTAACTAGATAGTAGATTCAAGGACCATTATTCCATCATCCCATAATGCCATCCATTCTCTAATAGTAGCTAAATGGGTGGATGACTCAGTTATATTTCAACTGAGGTAGCAACGAAGAGGTGTCTAAGCTTAGAGACGGAGGAGAAACTGCATGCAGTGCACTACAGTGTGGGGCCTGATTCTGACTCTATGCCTTCCATTTTGCACATATTTTCCAGCCAAAGGTGACAGATTCATTATATCTAATGGAAGGCCAGCCTTGAAGCAGATCTTTCTCCAATTGTGACCTGTGTACTAGTTGAAAAAAGTAATGGCTTCTTTGAACATGAATCCTGGTGACTTTCAACAACATACATATCTACGTAATTTACATCTCAATTTATTTATTTATTTATTTATTTTATAAAATTTATATGCCGCCCAACTCCCGAAGGACTCTGGGCGGCTTACATCATAAAAAATAAAACATATAAAAACAATTTAAAAAAAGAAAGGGGGAAAAAAAACAAACCCCAACTATATTTAAAATAAAACATTCACGCAACCATGCATGGGCCAATCAGAACAACTATTGGCCCCAGGCCTGCCGGCAAAGCCAGGTCTTAAGGGCTTTACGGAAGGCCAGTAAGGTGGGGGTAGTACGGATCTCGGGGGGAAGCTGGTTCCACAGAGACGGAGCGGCTACAGAGAAGGCCCTCCCCCGCGGTCCCGCCAGCCGGCACTGTCTGGCAAACGGGACCTGAAGAAGGCCAACCCTGTGCTACCTCACTGGTCGATGGGAGGAATGTGGAATAAGGCAGTCACGCAGATAAACTGGTCCTGTGCCATTTAGGGCTTTAAAGA
>QLTV01002469.1:863213-881272 GCA_003457575.1 Thermophis baileyi
TAAATAAATAAATAAATATTGTCGTTGAAGTAGCTGGCTCAAAACAAATCCATCTCCTAGTTAGAAAAGTGTTTAAATACTTATATGCCTCAGTGTTCTTAAAAGACCTTTTTTTAGAGCTCATTATGAAAAACTAGGTTTTGTGGGAGGTTTCATGGGGTTCCATTTGAAGAAAGACTGTGTATCTATGGTGCATCAGCTATTGAAGACATTACATATATTCTCTTTTATTGCAAACTGTATCCTGCAGAAAGGACCATTTATTTAGATTTTTTTAATTTAAAAACTAAAAAATTATTGGCGCACCCAGGAGAAACTGTCTTTCTTTTTTGCAAGGAACGAACCTGCATATCACTAGTCAAACTGCACTCTTTATATTATTTTGAAGAGAACAGATTATCTAAATCAGATGCTGTTTAACTGTAGGGATGGCAACTTTTTATGAGTATGTCCTACTATTTTCTTTGTATTTCCTTGTATACTTGTGTCCATTTTTTTTAACTTTTGATATGGTGAGATGACTAAATCAATAAAGTTTCTATTCTGTACCATATCTTCTGTTAGGCACAGAGTAGAGATATAAAGCTGAGTATCATCAATGGATGAAGTTTTCAAGCAGCTCCCTGTATGCATTAAAAAATATAGACAACAGAGCCAAGTGCAAAGACAACCCCTATTGAAAGGGGGCATTACTTTTATTTACCCCCAACATCAATTAGAACTACACACTCAAAAAGGAGTGGGAACATAACAAAATGACAAAATCATAATTCAGGCTTGAACCGAGATTATTTGAAGTTATCCAGATAATTTGCTTCATTCTGGGTCCTTTGGGTAGGTACCACCTTACCTAAAAGGGGAAGACTAGTTGTCCAGAATGACATAGCCACTTCTTAAGGAAGTGACCAGCACTTTCATGAAACTGAGCTTGAGGACATTTTAAACAGGGAGGGAGGGTGGGTCTGAGAACACAGAAGAAAAAAATACTGGATGAAGAAGAGGAACATAGAAAGAATGCTGGATACAAGACAGAATTTTGCAGTTAATTAATGAATGAACAATTGCAAAGCAACCAAGGGATCAAGCAAAGTCGATAAATAAGAAAACAGAATCTGAGGAAAAATAGCAGTCACTGGACCATAGAGTCAAAATAAGTTGCTGCATTTTTAAGAAAGAACCTTTGGAATATAAATGAGGCAAAACACGAGAAGCTGAAAGCAAAAATGACACCAAGACACAATATCATATTGTTTGAAAACTAACAGGAATGAGTAGTAATAGAATAGCTCCTGTAAAGGATAAGAATGGGAAGATATAGCCATGTAACTAAGAACAAGATGCATGTTGGGTAGAGCACTTCAAAAAAGTACTGAGCCCGCCCAGCCCAACCACAAACTATAGTAAAGCCACCTGCAAATCTGGATATGGTTATAACTGGAGAAGTTAATAAGGCAATAATAAAGCAACAAAACATCAAATAACAATAAAGGTTTAAACCAATCACAGATGAATGGCTGAAGCATGGCCGGAACAGCACGATGTAAGAACTGACAGGAACAAATGAATGACTATCAGTGAACAGAATCTGTCCCAAGCAAATGGAGAACGGAAGCGATGGTCAGACTTCTAACAAAGGAAAATAGTAATAATTGTACTAATTAGAGTGGCAACATGCTCCTTGCAATCTCTGACAAGGTGTTTTGCATTGTGTTACCTAGGATGACTGCTGGAGGCAGTAGACTAAAGACTAGAAGAATAAGCAAAGTTTTGCCAAGCATGTTTGTTGCCCCGAGCAAAACTTTAATCATGAAACATCATTGAATAGAGCTAAAGTCTTGTAAGCAAAATGGATTAAACTCACAAAAATTATTTCCAGATAGTTATCAATCGAGTTCAAGGGTCTAAGAACTATGTAATAAAATATGAAATACTATACCTGCTCCGGGTGACCTCGGACCAGTCACTTTTTCTCAGCCCTAGGAAGGAGGCAATGGTAAACTACTTCTGAAAAACTTTGCCAAGAAAACTGCAGGGACTTGTCCAGGCGGCCTCTGAGAATTGGAATGAATGAACAGAAGAAAAAAAAATGCTGCTTTTCACCCCCCCCAAATATGCAAATAATAGTGACTTCCATAAAGTTAATTAGGAAAAAAAATCTTGTGGATATTTGGTTCTTCTATTTGGTTATTAGCTTCTAGTTTTCCAGTTAGTACTCATGGTAAACACAAATAAAAACTAACTTATACCATAAATAAAAATAAATCGAGGGGGAAATCTGTTTTTAATCTGTATACTATATTAGAATCTAATTTTCTTTTAATTTCTCCTTTAAATTCAACCAAAAAAGAATTCATATCAGCCAATATATATGGTAGATACCAAGAGGCAAACACATACTCTCTCTCCTTCTTATACACACACACATACAAACAAACAAACACCACACAAAGAGTAATATAATGTGCAAAATTATGGAGTACTGCATTGCATATGTTATCAGTGGTGGGTTTCAAAATTGTTTACTACCGGTTCTATGGGTGTGGCTTGTTTGGTGGGTGTGGCTTGGTGGTCATGTGACTCAGTGGTGGGATTCAATTTTTTACTACCGGTTCTGTGGGTGTAGCTTGGTGGGCGTGGCATGGCTTGGTGGGTGTGGCTTGGTGGGCGTGGTAGGGGAAGGGTACTGCAAAATCTCCATTCCCTCCGCACTCCAGGGGAAGGTTACTACAAAATCCACATTTCCTCCCAATCAGCTGGGACTCGGGAGGCAGAGAATAGATGGGTGCAGGGCCAGTCAGAGGTGGTATTTACAGGTTCTCCGAACTACTCAAAATTTCCGCTACCGGTTCTCCAGAACTGGTCAGAACCTGCTGAAACCCACCTCTGTATGTTATGGATCCAGTTGTGCATGCTGCAACTACTTGACTGAATATGTTCTTCAGGTTTGAAGAAAGAGGAAAAACTCAGTTTGGCACAAATTTTAGTTAGTACTTTAGAGCGGCTTTCACGTCCCCCTTTTTGAAAGTCCAGAATTCATGATAACTATTAGAAAGCCTATGATTTACTAATATTTTGCACGAGCTGGCAAGATTCAGAGTAAGTACAATCTTTTAATGTAGGGCTTTTATAACTTGCCCTCATTATGTCAACATGACAAACTAACTTCAGTAAAAGATGGCAACATTATGTAGACTATTCATGGATTACACAAAGGTATTTAGTCCCTGACAGCAGTTCTTAGTTATGCAATTATATCAGGCTTTGCTGTAGACAGATACTTTGCATAATTCATTGGAAAGCTTCACAGTTAACCTAATTAAAGTCAATGTTTTAAAGAAGTTTAAGTGTTAATTCCCTATCAGCTTTGTTGTCCTGGAACAACAATGCATGTGATTTAATCAGAATCCAATCCAGATTGCGTCTCCTCCATTGTTCTTTAGGGGTAAAAAATTCTTAAGAATAACAATGTTTGTACAAAGTTTCTCATAAATATATAAGATCCATGTCCTTTCAAGCCACCAAAAGGTGTTGTTTTGTGAGTGTGACAGCGATTGAGCTAAAAAAGAAAAAAAATGACTATAAGACTAGACCATAGCTAGTAATAGCTAGTAAGCCACGGTTCCTCTTAATCATAGTTTGTTGAATATACCATAATATGTGGTTCAAACATCTTTGTCCCGTTATCTTCTCTGCTCTGTCTTATGGGGTTGATATCTATCAATAAAATAGCAGTTTGATATCTTCAAGAAAATACATTATTTCATTTTCTTAAAGATGTCAACCTGTTATTTGCTACATTGCTCTGATCTTGCAGAGCTCTTGAAAACTTGCAGACAGAATATAAGAGGTGTGGTCAAGAACAAGAGGCCAAAAAATTGCAGTCCAGGAACATCAGCATGACTTAAGGCATCATTTGGTAACTCTTTGGCATCGTATCATGGACCACACTCGTATATTGACCTAACTTGGCTTTACCTAACTTGTTTCAAGAGGTAAGGAAAAGGCTTACATTTTCCTTACCTCTTGAAGGTCAAACAAATGTTGCACCTAGCGGCTGTACAAGCCAGGATAGGCTTGTGTCATTGTGACATTGGGATGGCACTAGATTCAAGAAGGCTACTACAAATTATTATACATTATGTAGAAAAGGTCTCTCCCCCCCCCCATTTCTGGATTGTCTGCCAGTGAACTTTGGGAGACAACCTCAAACTTGTTTCCCTCTCGTCCCTTCTCTTCCTCTCTCATATAAACCTGCATTCTGTCCCAGGCACATTGCCCAGAAGTAAAGTAGCACCATATTTTCTTTTTTTAAATTGTCCACTGAGAACAACATAGGCATTCAAGCAGAGGAAAGAAGGACAAGGGAACCAGAAGTATGCTTTTATCGCAACACTGACTTAAAGTGAAATGGAAAAGTTTCCATTTATATTTGAACTGAAGGACTCTCAGGGATAACATTCTCGGGTTTGCATTTCCTTTAAAAAAAATGGAAAGAAGCAAACTGAGAGTTTGTTTAAAGCTGCTATGTATCACTCTAAATAATTGAAGAATTTATTTGCCTGGAGTGTTTTCTCCAGATGTTGTCTCAAGAATAGGTGATATTCTCTACGGCATAGAGTCAACAGTATAAACATTACATAAACAAACATTTCAAAGGCTTCACGGTTAGAGACAAATGTATGACACTGTTGAACATTGGTTGCTATCCTCATTTACTGTCACGGTCCCTCTTTCAGAAAAATTCTGAAACTGGTTATCTTATTAAGTTCACTCACAGCTCCAGGCCTGGATGATTTACATTGTCAGTCTTACCTCATCCAATTGTAGCTTCCTTGATAAACAGTCCTGTCTTTATTGCTTTCATACTTACAAAAAGCAACCAGGAAAAAAAAAAAAGATGTTAGCAGGGAACTGAGTGGAGGGTTAGGCAATTAACTCCTCCTGCCAAAAGGGCTTCTGCCAGTAGAATAAACAAAAGCAGATTCTCTCTTCATCCCGTGTGTCTCAAAATTTGATCTGGAAGATTGATCACCACAACTATATTTGGCCATACTAGGCAGCTGTATTAAAAAAAAAAAGAAGCAAGAAGAAAGTGCTGCAACTTACATGGATGGAAATTTTATTTACAAAATAATGGATGGAAGCCCAGAGTCATTAGCTGTAAATATGGTTCAAGCCAGTAGTGGGTTCTAAAAGCCGTTGCTACCGGTTTGCGCACGTGCTCGCACGCATGCGCAGAAGTGTCCTGGGTGGGTGGGCAGAGCCTCCCGCCACCGCCGCCAGTTCTAAGAACCGGGCCGAACCGGGAGCAACCCACCAAGCTAATTTTTATGGTTATGCTAAAGTACCAATATTTAAAATATTTAAAAGACAGTGATTAATATTTATGTGTGTGTGTATATATATATATATGGGTGTGTATGTGTATATGAATATACCATGTGTATATGTGTTTTATGTATGTGTATGGGTAGATATATACTTTCTTTTGAGAGCAGGCAACACAATTTCATTTTTAATGTGGGCCAGTAAAAAATGACAATAAAGTTTATCTATCTATCTACTACCTATTATCTTTCATGGATGAGCAAAGAAAGCCAAGGAGTCCACCAATCTTTCACCTCAAGATGTCCACTAATTAAATTGTGAAGACAGCATCACAAGACATTGGTCTTGTTCCTGAGGCAATTCAGGACTCAGCAATGAGGGCAGGGTGAAATACGCCAGCATCCTTTTTCTACCACCTCAAGGACTGAAGTAGAACACTTTCACATGGCCAATTCAAGCCATGTCTTTGGAGGGATAAGTTCCATTACATTCAATTAAACTAATTTCCAAGCGAGGCATTTTTCTCAACCGATGCTGTCTCCCCCTGGAAACAGCACAAATTGCCTTTCAGTAAAATGCCCTGTTACTGTAATTATGCTCCAGAGTGATTAGGCAGAAAGGAATTATGTAAGCTATCTGCAACTTTGTCCTTTTCACCGGTTTTCCTGATGGCCCCCACAGCTAATCCTATAATAGCAGTTCAAGTTCTGTGATAAAAGAATGAGTTCCTTCCCATTAAAACTAACATAGACAGAGAGATAGTAGAATCGTATATTCTTAAATTTATAACAGCGTTACTGAAAAACAATACATGATCATGATGGTCATGATAATGTAATACATGAGAATGTGGTATGGAGTACTTGGCATGAATTACATAAATCATCAGATAAACAGTTCCTCCAAGGCAGACCATAAAAAATATACAACATATGGAAATTAAAAACCATGAAATCACCATGTGCGTAGTCTTCCAAGGACCAGTAAATTTTGTTGCCACTTTTGAGATCTGGTGTAATGAGGTGTGTGTGTGTGTGTGTGTGTGTGTGTGTGTGTGTGTGTACATGCATGACAACTTTAGCAATGAGTGAGATGTGTGCACACTCTCCTATCCTATTTTCATCTTAGACACCTGCATATGCCAAGATCCTTTGACTAATGCTCTTGTACATACCTGTAAGAAAGATTGAAATAGTTTCATAAATAATAAAGGACATCAACAAAATTGAGGGTTTTTTTTCCCCCTTCCACTGTTCTCGGGAAAGGGAGGTGAGCTGCTGAGCACAATGGCCACAGGCTCTGTAATTAGTCTCCCCATGTTTATCCAACAACTATAGGAAATTAACCTTGAGTACAAGGGCCACGTCCAATTCGTTCATTAGATATGCAGATCGTGCCATTCTGACATCTTGGGATGGAATTAACTTCTAGCCATGGCTTTCTAATATTGTAGCAGGCTTTTTCCTGTTCCTGACAGAAGCGATCCAATTAAAATGGCCATCAAAGCTGTGTTGAACTGTATTACAGTGTTTCTCATTAATGTCACATTCACTTTTCTGGTTCAGGGTTGAAGATGTTCCTTACTAATGTTTGCTAAATTTTGACCTCGTAGACAACTATTTAAAATTATATTTTTGTCTTGTAGCAATGGAAGCACTGAATTTCTTTGCTGTTGCATTTCTTCCACACCCAGGAATATTTGTAGAGTGTGATCAAGAAGGTCACTGTTTTTTCATGATCTGCACATATAAAACAAGCGGAATTTTGGTCACTTTGCTGTAGCCACAATCTTGATGTTTTTTGACCATATCATGCAGGCACTTATGCCTACAGCTCATAAATGTTTTTGACTATGTTCTCCCCCCACCCCCAAAAGCATTCATTGTCCTCACTGCTGTGAAGGACTAATTGGAAATGTAGTTCTTTCAGTCCTTCCATCATCCCCTGCCTACCTCAGGAAGGGATATGGCATTTAAATCAGCTTAACTGAGCTTTAGTTGGTATTAAAAAGATTGATAAATTATTCTATCAAATCAAATGTTGATTAAGATCATTGGAAAATCCACATTTTATGTGCTTTGATAGGCAACATTCTATTAAATGTATGGTTTTACAAGCAATTGCCCCTTTTTTAAAAGCAATTTTGATATGCAGTATTCTTAAATATGTCAACTCATCTGAATGTATATCATTCTGAAACATGAAGGGCTTTGTGCACATTTTGGAGTAGAAAAGAAATATGCTAGAAACATCCATGAATTTTACTATGTCTATGCCACAATGAATTTTGTTTTGGTGGATTGTACTACAGTTTTCAATGTCTCCATGATTTCTTTTCCTTTTTACAGCCCTGTCAGGGAGTGCTGTGATCTCTCCTTGGAAGTACTTTGAACTACTTGTGCATTATTTTTATTCTGGGTTGCTATGTAATGAAAGGAGACAGATACTCAAACACTGAATATATAGGCCTCAGGTTTCTCTTGTTTCTGTCCTATCAAAGCACAGAGAAGTTGGCAGGCTGGCCTGAGTCACTAATTTATGGATTTCTACTGGGGTAAAATGCACTCACCTTTCCTACCGGCTCGCTAATGCGCACGTGCTGTCATCTGCGCATGTGCTAAGCCTTCTGTGCATGCGCAGAGGGTCAAAACCAGGAAGTGACGGCGTCCCGGTTTGGGGGGGGGCGCAGCCTCCTGCACCGGCGCTACCGGCTCGCCAAACTACCCGCTGCCGGCGCTACCAGCACGCACGAGCCGGATAGAGCCGGCTGCATTTCACCCCTGATTTCTACTCATCCTCCAACAATTTTGCATTTGCCCATAATTCTAGGATGAGTCTACTGATATAAATCTGAGTCTTTTATTTTCAGTGACCTCTAGTATATTGCCTGGGCTGCTACAAAGATTAATCAAATCTGTTTTTTCTTTTTTTAAAAAAAAAAAACAACAACCCTCTATTAGCTCTTCTAGAAAAGTTATTAGCCTGATTAGATAGTTAACAACAGCATCTCTCTCTCTCTCTGTGTGTGTTTACCTAAAAATTAAAGCTCTCAACTTAGAATCCTATGCAGCAATTAATTATGAGTCTGTGCTGCATTTAAATGTTTTCCCACTTCTGTTGCATTAAATAGGCTTTATAACTCCCCAGAATTTTTTGTAATTTGTCAGCCACTGGACTCTTTCCATTACATTTGTTATTTATTGCCTGCACTGTGTTTTGTAATTTATTTTTTGGCATCATTAATCCACAAGGCACTTTCATTGTGCATTAAATTTTGTGCATATCTATTCTTCCCAAACATTAAGAATAGAATTGGATAGAAATTTCAGTACATAAATAGATGCTATCAAAAATTCTGTTTCTTTATCAGCTTGAGGGAAAATTGAATGACTGTGTTCAGAAGTAATTATAGAATAGTTTTTGCTCCTTTGAAGTAATATTCCCTCCTGTTTTTTTGAAAATCATAAAGATTCTTAAATGGAACAATGGGAAAATATGTGGTTGAAAGACTTAGAATTTACATTATGTTATAGTCTTAAAAAGAATTTTTATAAAATGATATACTGTTGGTATATGACACTAGAGAAATTGTCTAAATTGTATAAAGGTACTTTCAACCATCTAACATATGGTGGAAATGTGGACATTTTATGGTGGATATGTGCAAAAGCCAGAAAATGTAGGATATACCATATTTTTTGGTGTATAAGACACATTTCCCCCCCCAAAAAATGTGGGTGGAAATGTCTGTGTGTCTTATAGAGTGAATGTTGCCGAAGCCCTGCCCACCCGCCGGCCCCCACCCTTCGGCCTCTGCCTTCCAGCAATTTGCCTCCTTGCAGCAAACAGCAAACAGCCTGGTCAGCTTCAGCACAGCCTGATATGGCACCAGCAGCTGATTGGTGGTTGGATCTGCCTCCTGGAATACCACTTATCAGCTGTTCCAGGCTGCGGGGATCGCCACCGCCCATCGCCGCCGTCGCTGCCCATTGCTGCTGCTGCCTATCGCCGCCTCCACGCGCCCCATTTTCAGCCTCAGCACATCCCGTTTTCGTCCTCCGCGCACCCCATTTTCAGCCTCCACATGCCCCATTTTCAACCCGTTCCAGACAGCAGGGATAGGCAGCGGCAGAGGCAGATTTTTTTTCTTGTTTTCCTTCCCAAAAGCTAGGTGCATCTTATAGTCCGGAGCGTCTTATAGTCCAAAAAATACGGTATATACACTAATTCAGGATATTTTAAAGACTAATATTTTAAAGACTAATGCTTTTCGGGGGGTTGGGGAGAGGAACTGATGGATAAACAGCTGGAAAAAGTTATGGAACTTTATTTATATATATATCATTTTATATAATTGATATTTAAATAATTTAACAACACCCCCCATAATTAAAGATTAAAACCACTTCCAAGGTAGTTTCTGAAGTTTCAAAGAAAAGAACTGCAAAACTGCACCTTTGGCCAAAGAAGATCAATTATGGGATTGTGGACTATTTTTTTTCCAAGCAGAAAAACTTGGAAGTGTTTTTTTTTTTAAGTTAACCCTGTTTACACTAAAAGGGTAATCTATCATGTTAGGCAGCAGGCAGACATATGTGTCATGGAGATTTTGAAGAAGCTAAATTATTAATATTTTAGACTAAACAGAAACCATGCAAATTACATTTCTTGACACTGGTACTTTCAGTCTCATTTCAGCTTCCTTGTCATCTAAATATGAAATATTTAGATAGAAAGGCCTGCTTTTAAAATGATGTCAGGTTCTCTGTGTAATGGATGTCACATTTCCCAGTTATAGCTCATTTCTGATAAACCATTTGTCCAATTCTCAATATTCAAACATTTATTCTTTGCCATTCCTTTGGTTCCAATCAAGCATGATTGGAATCAATTACTAAAACTGCCTCATCTGGTTTCAGAAAATATGATGGTGTCCTCTTGATCTCCCAGACAAGGAGAAACTGCCAAGGCCTGTGACTGCATTGTCATCAAATAAGGTGACAGTCAAAGACAGGAGTGGCAAAGACAGACTGAGACAAGCAAGGGCAAAAGGGCCATTGAAATCAAAATCATTCTGTCATCTTCATTCAGTTCATTCTGAGTTACAGAACACAGGAGGGGTCCTACTGGAAAGGTTCAGCCTTCCCTCCCTCCCCCTGAAAAGAGCTTTTAAAAATAACACCATTAGACCTCCTCTAGCAATGCTATCTGTACCAATAATAACAAGCAGGGAGGAAAACCTCCAAAAATGTAATTGCATGCTTCCTACTTGTTGTAATAGGTTTTTTTTTTAATGTTGAATCTGTAGCTTTGAATTCATTCTTTGCCTCTGGTGAGGACTTACTACATTACTTTACACAAACAATTCTTTGTCTCATTCTCAACAGCCCCATCTACAGTGTGCTATCTACTTCATGAGATTGTTGTATGGATTATTTCACTTGATTTTGTAAGGATTATAATGAAATTCAATAATTTTTTAAAAAAACACCCTTCATGTCAAGGTTGGAGTATAAGATTCTCTGAGTTTGACCTGGGCCTCAAAGAACTCTAGAAATTGGAGTATCAGATAAGGATTTTATGCATTAACTGTCTATCTGATTGATTGACTTACATACTCTGTAAAGATTTTATCCAGTTTCATATTGCAATGATAAATTTATAAATCAAGGTCCCTGCATCAATGGTTTGCATCGCCCTCTCAGGTCACTGAGGTAAGGATGTGTCCAGCTAGACCCAAAAAAGTGCGTTCCCACAATTACTTGATGGGAATGAAGTGTCATGAATTTGTACTTGGCATATTGTTTTAAGTCCCATCATTTGTGCCTCAAGTGATTATTCTAGGTTGTTCAATGATCCACAAATTATTTTCTTGGCTATCTAGGACAGGGGTCCCCAACACCTGGTCTATCGACTGGTACTGGGCTGCGGCATGCCAGAAACTGGGCTGCACAAACAAGCGAAGCCCCATCTGTGGGATGCAGGCAGCATGCAAAACCACCACCCCTCCGGTCTGTGGAAAAACTTCTCTCCACAGAACCGGTCCCTGGTGCCCAAAAGGTTGGGTGCCACTGACCTAGGATATTCTCAGGAGTCTTCCCCAACACCAGAGTTGAAAAGGGGTCAACATTCTCTCCATCCTGCTTCTTCAAAGTGCAACTTGACCTTCCATAGAATGTCACAGGGAAAATCAGTGCCTGAACAATTCTGATTTTTATAGGTAGAGACATATTTCCACATCTCAATATCTTTTCCAAGACCTTTATGGCTATTCTACCAAGTGCTAAGTTGTGGTGTATTTCTTAACTTCTGGTTTCTTGACTATTGATAACTAATCCTAAAAGGTAGAAAATATCTCCCACTTCATTATCTTCATTGTCATTTCTAAGACGGGTTACTATACCTGCTGACATTAGTTTGGTTTTGTTTAGATTTAAGCTTAAGTCTTTTTTTTTTTTCATTGTGTTCCTTGATTTTCATTATAAGAGCTTGCACAGTTTTTGCATGTTCAGCTATCAGAGTAGCGTCATCAGCATTGTGCAGGTTATTGACGTTTTTTTACTTCAATTTTAAAACATGTGTATCTTGCAATCCAGCTTCCCTCAGTATAAGAGCCGAGGTGGCGCAGTGGTTAGAGTGCAGTACTGCAGGCTACTTCAGCTGACTGTTCAGCAGTTCAGCGGTTCAAATCTCACCGGCTCAAGGTTGACTCAGCCTTCCATCCTTCCAAGGTGGGTAAAATGAGGACCCAGATTGTTGGGGGCAATATGCTGACTCTGTGAACCGCTTAGAGAGTGCTGTAAAGCACTGTAAAGCGGTATATAAGTCTAAGTGCTATTGCTATATATTCCACATATAGGTTGGGTTGATTAATAAGGGAAGATACAGCCTTTAATGCAGTCCTTTGTTAACCTGAAACCAATCCATACATGCTGTGGCTTCTTGTGTTTCTATCAGTTCTATAGGATAAGCCAGACTAAGAAACAGATGTCACATAAACCTAAAACTATTTTATGAACATTGGCTATAATAACATACAATTTTATTCTACTTTAACTGAATTTTAATTTTAAGATCCCTATTTATTGTTTTAGTTGTTTTACAGTGCATTTTAATTGTATGTGTGTAAGTCACCTAGAGTCGCAAGATGGACAGCATACACATTTAATAAATAAATAAATAAAGAATAGAATATTGCAAGTCTGAATGTACATCTTTTCCTTCTTTTTTATTTATGTGAATTGGGGGGTGGGGCATTTGTCTGTCCGATTTTCATACTCCACTGTTCTCATCCGGGCTTTTACAATGTCTATTTCCTCATTATCTTCACTACAGATTTTCCTTTTTGTTAAGCTCATCCTTCTTACTCAGGGATCCCCAAACTTGGCAACTTTAAGACTTGTGGACTTCAACTCCCAGAATTCTCCAGCCAGATTCTGGGAGTTGAAGTCCACAAGTCTTAAAGTTGCCAAGTTTGAAGACCTCTGTTCTTACTCAATAATTTTGTATGAGGACAGTGACATGATGACACAATTAGGAAGGCCTTTCTATAACCTATGAAGCACATACTGACTTCTTTTTAGTAATATTTACTTTTCTAAATTATCCAGAGTGATTTAGCAATAATGTCTCATGTTCCTTGAGCTTTATCTAGCATCTCCTTACCTGTTGTTTTGATTGAACACTGTCATAGCAGTGAATAAATAATTGGATTTGCAGACATTAGTAAGTCTTTCTCCTGCTTCATTTTGGTTTCCTTGACCATACTGTCCAACTACATTTTCATCCTTAATATTCCCTGTTTTGACCAATCTTCAATCTTCAATTTTCAATAAGCAGAAAATCTTGCCTGCATGCTCTTTTGATTTCAAATTGAACTTGATCCTAAAATTCATCAATTTTCTCGTTTCCTGCATCGTTGGAGCATAAATGTAGACAGGATTGTCCAAAAAGTCTAATTGATATTATTCAGCCATTGAGTGTTTTGTAACTATGTTCTTGCTATACCCTTCCTACCTATCAAAGCAATACCATTTTTCCTTTGTTTTTCATGTTCTGAGTACATCAAGAAATGAACTTCTGACAAAAAGTATTCCAGTCCATCTGAATTAACCTTACTATGCCTAAAATATCAATGTGCAGTTGATCATTTCATCTTTCATTGGGTTGAACTTTCTCATATTCATGCTTTGTTCCATGTTGCTACTTAAATGCTCTGTTTTCAGATTTAAAATTTCTTTTCCTGTATGATAACATCAGAAACTACTGTCGATACCCCAGATGCTTTAATATAGCCACATCCTAATATACCAGAGGTGGGTTCCTCCCGGTTTGGACCGGTTTGCCCGAACTAGTAGCAACCCACTGGTGACATCACGGTGACATCACAGAGCCAGTTTGGTCGGTGCCGGTCTGTGGACGCCGCTATCTTTTTTTTGATATATATATTTTTTTTGAAAGAAAAAATTTTGGAATTTTTTTTATTTTTTTTCTTCTGCGCATGCGCAGAAGCCGAGTTTCCGGCACTGCGCATGCATCACCATCTTGGTTTTAGCTTTTTTTTCCATGAGGTGTGGCCACATGGCGCAGGAGGAAGCGAACCGGCAGCGAGGTAAGTTAGAACCCACCCCTGTAATATACCATTAATATTCCAAAAGATCCTCAGCTTTTTCTGAGCCATCCAAGCTGAGGGGCCTATCATCTGTCACTAAGTAACCATCAAATTCCCATTTATCAAATGTAAATATATAATATATACAGTTTTCATTTTATAAATGCTATTTCCATCTCACTCTCATATGCAAATAAAGCCTGTGATTCTCTTTGAAAAAGGGGAAATGTTATACAGATATAAAATATGATTATTATGATTAAAGTCTTCTTACATAATTGCAGCCAGATTTGAGAAATTAAATCAGGATTAGTGTCTTTAGAACTGATTAATGTGGGACGGCATGGCACATCAATTGGATAGAGTTCAAGGAAAATATAGTTTAGTTTTTAGTTTGGACATACCAGATTCTACTTTGCCATTATCTACATTCATCCTTGTCTTGCTCACAAATAATCCCAAAACAATACATAATTATTTTGTGTACAATACATAATCTCAAAATTTACATAAGACCAAACCCAAAAACCTTTTACAACCAGGATTTAAAGTCATGAAGTGCTATAGAATAGAGGTTGAAATAAATTTGGGACCATTATTTCCCCAAATTCTCTGTTATCTATAATATACAGGAAAATCTCTAAACTGGTTCCAATGGAAAAGATACTGCCGCAGTGGTGCAGTGGTTAGAGTGCAGTACTGCAGGCTACTTCTGCTGACTGCTGGCTGCCTGCAATTTGGCAGTTTGAATCTCACCAGGCTCAAGGTTGACTCAGCCTTCCATCCTTCTGAGTTGGGTAAAATGAGGACCCAAATTGTTGGGGGCAATATGCTGACTCTGTAAACCACTTAGAGAGGCTGTAAAGCACTGTAAAGCAGTATATTGCTAGGTGCTACTGTGATAGGATGACTCTTAACCAGGGAGTTCATTCAGGACCTTGGACAGTCCCAAAAGGTGTTTTTTGGCCATGCAAGAATTCAGTAAAAGTACCTGCCTACAATTCTTAAAAATAAGCTTTTCCTGGGATTGCATGGCCATTCTCTGCTGCTGCTCCCAAAGATGTTGCTGTTTTATCCAAACACTGATAGGTCTCAACTATGCTATAAGTTTCAAGTTTATTTATATTTCTATGCTGCCCAACTCCCGGAGGACTCTGGGTGGCTTACAACAATAAAAAAAACATTATTAAAATATAAAAAACTATTAAAAAGAAACATATTAAAAACATTAAAAAACAACTAAAACTCATTCACCCTGTTTCATGGCCGGATCTCGCCAAGTTATAGAGGCGAGATCAACGGCCCCAAGCCTGCCAGAACAGCCAGGTCTTCACGGCTTTCCGGAAGGCCAATAGGGTGGGGGTAGTCCGGATCTCAGGAGGTAACTGGTTCCAGAGGGCTGGGGCAGCCACAGAGAAGGCCCTCCCCCGCGGGCCTGCCAGCCGGCACTGTTTAGCTGACGGGACCTGGAGGAGCCCAACCCTGCAGGATCTTACCGGTCGCTGGGAGCTATGTGGTAGAAGGCAGTCTCGAAGATAACCTGGCCCTGAGCCATATAGGGCTTTAAAGGTAATAACCAACACCTTGAATTGTGCCCGGAGACCAATAGGCAGCCAGTGCAGCTCGCGGAGTATTGGTGTAATATGGGTGTACCTAGGTACACCCATGACAGCTCGCGCAGCCGCATTCTGGACCAACTGTAGTCTCCAAACACTCTTCAAGGGTAGCCCCATGTAGAGCGCGTTGCAATAATCTAGCCGTGAGGTGACAAGGGCATGAGTGACTGTGAGGAGAGCCTCTTGATCCAAGTAGGGTCGCAATTGGTGCACCAGGCGAACCTGTGCAAAGGTCCCCCTAGCTACAGCTGCCAAGTGTTGCTCTAATTTTAGCTGTGAGTCTAGGAGGACACCCAAATTGCGAGCCCGTTCTGAGGGGGACAATTTCCCACCCCCCCAGAACCAAGGATGGACAGTCGACATAAATATGAGCTAAAATTTAATAGTTTAGTTTTTTGTTTCAGTTTCTTTTGGCACACTGCTCTAATACACAGAGGCAGAAAAACACTTGAAGAGAAATTGTTATATTATATAGAGGTTATATGTGTTGGAAATAGACACTGAATGGCTCTCATAATACTAGTAAATCCTCAATCCATTGTGCTAATGAACTGCTGGAGAGTTTTATTTTAAAAAAAAGTCTTCCCAAAGATAATTTTTCTAATGCCTAGATGCTTTTCTAAAATATAATGATAACACTATAGTTAAAAAATAAGTAAATTGCCATTTTTCCATACAGAAAAAAACCTACAGAGACTTTTAACCAGTTTTCACATTGCAAATAGTTTGTTGGGTTTGGCTTGAGTCTCTTCTTGGAAACATTAAAAAGTTTGGTTGTTTCAGTGTGTTGTAAAATCAGTTGTAATCCAAGTAAGAGTTACTGTTATTGAGGTAGATATAATCCGCCCAGAGTCCTTCGGGAGTTGGGCGGCATATAAATTTTATAAAATAAAATTTTATAAATAAATCAGACAAAAGTAAGCCCAGTGCTGGATGAATCAGCAGGATTCTGCTACAAGGCCTGGAAAAAAATATATGCTGAGGCTATTGCAGTGTACATTTTTCCCTTAATGTGCTTTTCTATACTGTCTGGCTATTACTATTATGTGTCCTTGAGGGGGCCTAAATCACAAATATGTATATAATTTGATCTATCAATTGAAAATTGATAATAGTTGAATATGTGAAACAAGCCATTAAAAACTCCACTGTCAGTAGCGAATCAACAATTTTGAATACATGAAGCCTCACCTATTTCTGCCTTGAGGTCACACTGGCATAGTAGTTAAGGCTAACACTAAAAAGCTAAAAAACAGAAGACTGAGTTCTAGTCCCACTTTAGGCATAAAGCCAGCTGGATGAATTTAGGCCAGTCCTTCTCTCAGCCTTAGGTTAGGTAGAACACAAAAGCAACCCACTTCTGAAAAATCTTGCTATGAAACTGCAGGGACTAGTCCAGGCAGTTGCTAAGAATCAACATTAATTTGAACACATAGACATTTAAAAACAAACTCCAAATATTCTACAATATCACGGCTTTCGGTGTTATTCCCTGCAGAGAGATCATGGTCCCTGAGACAAAGCATATGTAAACCTTGGAGGTCTTTTAAAAACAAGTAGCCTCGAGGCAAACATTTGATCATCCCTAATTTATAGTTACTTTAAAAAAAATCATTCCAATGAATATTAAATACTGTTTACAGCAAAGATGCAGAGATATTTTTAAAACCAGAGATAAATAGCAGCATCTAAATTAAGAAAAGAACCTTCAAAAACAGCCTTAACTCATGCATTGTTGCCTAATCAGAAAAATCTTTAAGTTAACAGAAAAATGGAAGAAAACCTGAAATGTTCGGAAGCCAACACTACAAAGTGAATTGCATTGCACAAAGAACTTATAACTAAAAATTAATCAGAATAATTTGCGTTCAAAAAGAAGAAAGTAATCTCAAAAGGAAAAGGCACTAAAAAGAAAGAGCAATTAGGAAAAGAGCCCCAAATGGAAAATAGTAGCTTATTGGCTCTTTTAAAATAAAGCCAAATCCAGCCAAAGATGATCCAAACAAGTCCATTGATTATATTTGGAATAAAAAAGGTACCAAGTTTCAGTAATAAATTGTTCAATCAGTCAAGAAACTCTTCAGGTTGCAGCTGAAGACAGGTTACAATGTGTCACAAGTTTCATTACCTAGAACAGGGTTCCTCAAACTTTTTAAACAGGGGGCCAATTCACAGTCCCTCAGACTGTTGGGGGGCCGAACCGGCTGGGTGGACGTGGCTACACAACTTCTGGAGGCAAGTTGTTCCACTGATTAATTGTTCTAACTGTCAGGAAATTTCTCCTTAGTTCTAAGCTGCTTCTCTCCTTGATTAGTTTCCACCCATTGCTTCTTGTCCTGCCCTCAGGTGCTTTGGAGAATAGCTTGACTCCCTCTTCTTTGTGGCAGCCCCTGAGATATTGGAACACTGCTATCATGTCTCCCCTAGTCCTTCTCTTCACTAGACTAGACATATCCAATTCCAGCAACTGTTCTTCATATGTTTTAGCCTCCAGTCCCCTAATC
>QLTV01002469.1:881370-893988 GCA_003457575.1 Thermophis baileyi
ATATGATTTTTCTTGCATAAATGTAGAACCTTACGTTTTTCACTATTGAATTTCATTTTGTTAGATAGCACCCAATGTTCAAGTCTGTCAAGATCCTTCTGTATCTTAAGCCTATCTTCTGGAGTGTTGGCTATTCCTGCCAGCTTGCAAATTTGATGAGTTCCCCATCTATCCCCTCGTCCAAGTCATTGATGAAGATGTTGAAGAGTTCTGAGCCTAAAACAGAGCCTTGGGGTACTCCACTCCGTACTTCCCTCCATGTAGATGCAGTTCCATTAAGGACTACACGTTGAGTGCAGTTGGTCAGCCAGTTTCGAATCCATTTGGTGGTGTTGCTGTCTAACCCACATTTTTTCTACTTTATCTAGTAGTATGTTATGGTCTACTTTATCAAATGCCTTACTGAAGTCCAAGTAAATTATATCAACAGCATTCCTCTGGTCTGCTAATCTGGATGTTTCAAATATTTATTCATTTTGCATAGGGTTCTTTCCACTGATTTAGACAATTTTATAATAGGAAGAGAGGGAGGGAGGAAGGGAGATATATCCCGGTGGGAATATTAGTTTTGATGGGATTTCATTTTGCACCTTTTGAGTATTAATTGTCTTACAGTATCTCAGACACATAGATCATATTATGTCCCCAATACAGCAAGTCTTCTCAGAAATTCCTTTGAGCTCTAATATTTTAACACAATTTTGTAGAGCTAATTATATTAAATACTCGTTGTTGCCATTGTTCAGTCGCAAGTTGTGTCCAACTCTTCACAACCCCATGGACCATGGCATGCCAGGCCTCACGTCCTCCACTGTCTCCCTGAGTTGGCCCAAATTCATGTTCATTGCATCAATGACACTATCTAACCTACTCATCCTCTGCTGTCCCCTTCTCCTTTTGCCTTAATCTTTAACAACATCAGGGTCTAAGATACTTTAATACTTAATAATTAAATACTTAGGACTCTGCTTTCCCAAATTTGTTTCTAAAAATGTGCAAATAAATCTGTTGAAAATTTTAAAAAATATTGAGTTGGATGTTAACATTCCATTAAAATGAATATTGTTGTCTGTCTGATTTATGCATTCAGAGTCATTCCAATGTTAATTCAAAATAAATATTATTTCTTCAGTCTATTGAGAATTTTATTGGCTAAAATAAGATTATGGTTTGATAACAATGGTTTAATGTACTGGACTTGCAAAAGTACCATTGAGCTTTTACTGTATCTGATATAAGTATGTGGAATGAAAATTTAATAGAATATTATCCTCCATGGGCTTTACTGGAAAGTTATTTAACTCCACTACAGTCATGGCAGGTTCTTGGGTCAACATATAGTAGAAAAGGTGTTTTTATTTCTATTAATGCATGCCATGAAATTTTTTTGGGGTCTATTGGGATTTAAGTTGGATTTGGATATTGAGACGCATATGCAAGTAATTGTTTGAAAAAAAAATCTACTTTAAAAATAGGTGGTAAAATGATTTATTGGAACATATGGGTGGACGCCAGAGTAGTTAATACGTAATGATTATTTCAAGTGTTTTTCTTGGCTTCAAACTGAATTTCATCTTCTTAATTCACAATAGGGGCAGAATCTTCAACTCAAGTATGCTTTGATGGCTCAGTATGTGCCAGATGCTTTGGCCACTTCAAAGATACCTGAAGTATTTTCTTATTTGAAAATATTACTTCATTTTTAATTTTTTGTTGCCTTTTTTATCCACTCTTTGTCCTTTTCTGTTGTTGAATAGCTGGTGTTGGTATTTATCTTTATATACCTTTCATATTTTGTTAATTTTTTAGGCATCGTGTTATTAAAAATAATAAAATGGGAAAGGCATCTTCTCAGAAATTATCTTGCCTTTAGCATCTTGCCAACACAGTAAATTATTACATAACTGTTAGATTTAAATAATTTAGATTTTAAAATGGCTTGGTCTTCACCCAAAGATGTGAGAGAATGCTGCTAAAATAGAGTCCAGGATAAATAAAAATTTGCACACTGAATCCATGCCTTCCTTTCCAAGGCTGTCACCTCTGTGATAGATAGGCCAGACTACTAAACCACAGAAAACTCAACAAACTGTGATGTGTGGCTTGGGAGTGACACTGGATCAACCCACAACTGTACATAGCTGGTGGCACCATTTTAATGCAAGTTCCATATTATCTATCTACGGTGGGAAAGTTAAAAAGACTGCATCAGGAAATCACCTGTGCTGGTTCAATGTGCAGGAAAACTCCCCCCCCCACCTGCATATCGTTCTTTCAAAGAGGAGCCCTGCACAGACGCACATCCAAAAACGCTCCCTCCATGGCTGCGGAACCTCTAGTCTTGCAATCCTGTGCAGGGAAGGCAGAGGTTTGCTCCGAAGCTGCGGCAGCAGAGCGTTGCACAAGGAGACCTCTGCAGCTATGGTAACATTTCTGAAATGTTAACTTTTAACACCGTACTGGGCCACATGAGTCGGGACAAAATAACGGTAAAAAAATTGTGGATAGCTGCTACAGTACCCTTCGGAAGGCCGGCGCAAGGTGTGTGGGGCGTGTCGCTTGGCCTCCTGCTGCTTTTGCAGCTGCAATTGACTACAAAAGCGGTCGTGCTTGCTGGAGGCAGCGGCCGGAGTGGCACCCACAAGGCAGATGTTCCGTGGATGGAATTGCCTGCTCTGACTGTCACTGTTAGGTAAGCAGGGTGCGAGGCGTGTGGGGCGCGTCACTTGGCCTCCGGCTTCTTTTGCGGCCGCAATCGGCTGAAAAAGCGGCCACACTTTCTGGAGGAGGCGGCTTGAGTGGCACCTGCGAATCAGCTGTTTTGTGGATTGTGGGATGGCCTGCTGTGACCCTTCGGGAAGCTGGCACGAGGGGCCGCTTGTCCTGCCTCCTGCCTCATACCGGTACATAGGGGGGGGGAAATAAGACCTCCCCGAAAATAAGGCCAAGCGCTTATTTTCAGGTCAAAAGAAAAGAAGACCTGGTCTTATTTTCAGAGAAACACGGTATCTTGGGGGTGAGATGGGGGAATGTATCGGGTAGTAGGAATTACCTTGAGGAAGAGGTGGAAGAGCTGCAACCAAGGCAAAGAAAACTGAGTCTGGGACAAAAAATATAATTTGAGTAAGCAGCTTACATATGATCTTCCCTGATACTCATGAAAATAAAGTTAGGGAGCAGGGAAGTACATTCAGTCTCACAAGATTCTGTAATCTTATAATAAAGTTGTATTAGCATTCGTAGCATCCTAGTCTGATCTACCTTGAAGGGCTGAGAGGGAACAAGAATGCTACATTTATTTACTGGGGGTCCTTCTTTAGTCCAAGCCTCTGGAATCCATTGGAAATCCACTGAAATTGGAAATGAAGTGTAGTAGTAGATGATCTCACAAGGACAGAAGTTCAGTGTTCTTGCCGTCATATCTATTCTGATGAGCCAAATACTTCCTACAAGAATCAAATGCAAGGAGTTAATTCTCTTGATGTTTTCTCTGGTTAAACAACGGAGCTGGTTAAACAACGGAGTCAGATTCTGCCATTCTTGTTGAGTTCCTGGAGTCCATTATATTTTGTTTGTGCCAAGCTATATTGCATGACAACCCACTGCAACTATTAAATGAAAAACAGCAGTAGTGACTGATCCATCCAGGAATAAATTCTGAGTTCTATATAAATATTATACTTTTATAGGCAAACTGCTGTTACATACAAATGTGTACAACTATTTCAATTTGCCACATCTTAAATCAAAAACAGACTGGAAAGGAAGCAGTTTGGAAGAGAAAGAGGAGAAGAGCTTAACTCTTTCCTTGCCGTTTATTTTTCTTTCCAATTATTCCTCCAGCAACTGGGTAATAAGGCCTGACTTCTTTTGCTGCTGACTGTGATATTTTCACACCATTTAAGGGTCATACTCATAAATTGTGAAAGCGTTTTTTTTCCTCATGTGCCTGAGCCCATCTAAAAAAAACCAGTTTTGATTAGATCTGTCACACTAGGAGTATATTATTTACTACATATTCTTCTATCCACTAGAATTAGAAAAAGCAATTTCTCCCCAAGGCCATTATGGGTTTTTTTTTTCAAGTGAGTAATTCAGATGCTAAAAGAAGGAGGAACTCTTACTCTCATCCTACAAATAAATTCCTTTGATCTGGAACATGACTAAAAATACAGTTGAGGTTGCAAGCCAGAACTTTAAAACAACTGTGAGGTAAGGATTTTGAATTGCTGTTCTGTTGCAAAGAGGCAGTTGACCCCATGTTGTCTTTCCTATGTTGAATTTTCTTGGCATGCAATTTACCCAACTTCAGTTGAAGGTCTTGAGAATAGACTTCATCTCATTCAGTCTTTCCTGAAAAGCAATTCTCAACCAATTGATTCTTCTGGCCTCCTTCAATCAGAGCACCAGGATTTCAACCCTGCATCACAGAAAAGGCTTTCAGCCTTTTCTTTAGAATATTAGCAATGAAAATGTCATCCTTAGCAGATAGCAATAGCAATAGCACTTAGACGTACATACTGTTTCATAGTGCTTTACAGCCCTCTGTAAGCAGTTTACAGAGTCAGCATATTGCCCGCAACAATCTGGGTCCTAATTTTACTGACCACAGAAGTATGGAAGGCTGAGTCAGTCTTGAGCCAGTCAGGATCGAACTACTGGCAGTCAGCAGGGAGTTAGCCTGCAGTACTGCATTCTAACCACTGCGCCACAATGGTTCTTTCATCTAAATACAGATTTCAAACATTTTAAAGCTAATCTGCTAAACAGCAATTACAGCTAGTTCTTAAAGAACTAGTTTTCTGATCCATCTCCTATAGCAATTTGGATTCACTCTTAGTATGCCCTCGGTTGCACTTATTACATTTCTTATTCTAGATTAGACATATCCAACCCATGGCGCACAGGCTAGTAATGTGGCCCAACAAGGTCGTAAACTTTTAACATTATTATGTGATTTATATACATTTACTATATTATATATTTTATATTTTATATGTGGCCCAAGATCATTCCTCTTCACTCCTCTTCACCTTTGGCCCAGGCAAGCCTAAAGGTTGGACACCCATGCTCTAGATCTTCATTATAGAAATTATTTTTTTATTTCTTCTCCTTTATTATTACTTAAGTTTAAAAAAAACTCTCTATCCCAACTGTGTAAATGGAGCTGTATGTAAAGTTGCATTTTATGGTCACAAATAAGATGACTATTTGAGTATCAGTCAATTTTATTTAATGCTACGGCTATACGTCTATGGAGATTCTCAGTCGTCCAGGTCATGGTTGTCCCAAAGGTGCTTTTTTCAAGAGGCAACTGGACTTTCTGGTTTTTCTTTGAAGACATTTCTCTTCTTATCCAAGAAGCTTCTTCAGCTCTAACCTAGTCTTTTCTGACCTGGTGTCTTCTAGCCTTGTTGCCCTGGTCAGGATGGGAGTTGTAGTGCAATATAGACTAAAGGCACCACATTGGGGAACATTCCTTAAATTTTTAAAAATAACAACATCTTTACACAAAAAAGACACAAGTGGTCCTCACTTAGCAACCACAATTGGGACAAGCAATTTGACCACTAAGTGCTGCAATTACTAAACAGAAAATCATGTGACAGGGATAGGCTTATGTCCTCCCTTCACCTTTGGTTAAGTGAAACAACACAGGCACTAAGCAATTAATGTCAAAGCAACTTACTGTTTTATTTCTGCCTTCTCTATTAACTCTGATTGTCACAAGCTGGTTGTGAAGCATGTGAATGGCGATCGTGTGACTGTGGGATGCTGTGACAGTTGTAAGTGTGCGCTGGTTGTGAAGCAGCCAAATGACAGTCTCATGACCACAGAGATGCTGTGATGATTATAAATGCAAAGATGAATTGCAGAGGTACCTGTTTGTTGGAGAATATACTATAGGCTATTTCTTTCTGTTGATGGGAGGATTAACACATTTGTTATTGTATTTATTTCAGTCATAGAGCACCAGAAATAAATAAATAAATAAATAAATAAATAAATAAATAAAAAAGAAAGTACTGTATAAGTTACATAAAATGCAAACATATATCATAAGCTTGTCAGAACAATAAAAGCCAAACCTGGGTCATAATTAAAATGTTTAAGCAGTAAATATTGGGATCAGTATTGTGTCTTTTTTTTTTCCTGGCTTAGCAAACTACTGCCACATCTTAGCACCTGGGCTGAAATGTAAAGAGGAAGTGAGCAATTGCTTCACTGACTACCCAGATAAGATGAGCAGGAGGAGGCAATTATCAAACAGCAAAGATATTGATAGAGCACCAAGCTTAAGATCTCTTGCTTCTCCTGGTCCAGAACCTCCCATTCAGGTAGTATAAAACGATGTACGAAAAAAATATGACATATACACTAATGCAAAGTAGCGAGTTTTTTTTAATTCTTGCATACTATAATAGATACAATTATCTTGCTACTGGTACAAAAATAAATCTGAAGCTTCAGAACGACAGACCTAAAGCTATGCACAGTTTAACTAATCTGTAATCCTATTTTCCAGCATTTCTTTTTTCTGTTCCTCCTTTACCCAGCTAAGAATGTCAAAGTTTGCTCAAATCGAACAAGAAAATGGTACCTAACCAATTAGAAGGCAGCCATTTTTTTTTTGTGTACCTTAGCAATAAAGCCTGGCCACTACTTACAAATTATGATCGGCCTCTATGTTTATAAATGATCCAATATTCAGAACTGCTGAGCACACACAAATCCTTAATTCCGTGTTTAAAATATTTCAGCAGTAGGGGCTTTCCCACCCCCCCACCCCCCAGTATAAATTAGATTTAGAAGCTTAGCTACATAAAGTGAATTGCTATGTTTTTGAGCATCAGTAAAGAAGCTCAAGGAGGCAGAGATTAAACATTCATTTTATTACAGGATAATTTGTACAGACAGTTCTCATAGTTAAGTGTCCCGTGGTTATTTTCTCTCTCTTAATGATAAGAGAAGTTTCAGCATAAATGGGGACCCCTGAAGGTTGAAAGCTTGGCTATTCCTTTATGGCTTTGTTTTAGTTGGGATGTGTTAGAAATTTCTGTTTTATTATATAGAAATAGTAGCAGAGGATTGTTATATAGCCATACAGATTGAATAAAAATGTACAGTGTACAATCACCATGGGCCTTGCTGCTTAACGGTTTCAACTGTCACAGGAAACTCTCCTCAGAACAAAAGGAACCATAGATTATAACCATAGATGCAAATTAAACACTGCCATCCACTGGCAAAATAATTATGTAGTTGTTGCAATACAAAATACATTCTAATATGTATTCCAGCCGGTTGAATGAAATCAGATTGGACAACTTGTTCAAAAGTTCAGAACTTCAGCCACCACCATTCCCCATTTGCCATGCTACTTGGGTCTGCTAGGACTTTTAATTCAGTAGTATCTGGGTAGTACAAACTCATCACCTGCATGTTAAAGAAATGCTATGAGATCTCATCGAAATATTTCCATGCAATCTAATCTTATGTATATTTAGAAATATGGATCACTGTGTTCAGTGGGACTTGCTCAAAGTAGTGCATGAAAAGCCATAGTCTTTCTATGCAAACATAACATTTATTGTTTTAGAGAAGTTCCTTACTTATATTTTAAGATTTATGTTTCTATTTATCATTTCTTCTATCCAATATCTAGAAGTAACCCTACTGAACATAGTGCAGTAATTTCTAATACAATAAATAAATTAGGATTGTATCATATTTTATCCAATTATTGCAAATATATTCTACAAAAGATAGGAAAATGTGACAGTGTGTACAGGCATTTGGTATTTCCTGTAAAAACGCTTTTCTCTTACAAAAGATGTGTTGGTGTTGTCCCTTTTGTTATGCAAAACAATGTCCAGAGAACATATCTTTTGATAAATGTCAGAATTTTTGTGCTGGTGAACAGGTCATGTCAAACATGAAGTTGACTTATTACTTGTCACTTCTGTCTTTGGGAATACATTTGCATTAATATTATATGGTGAAGGAATGAAGAGAAAGATGTATATGTGTGCAAAAATATTACTTAACTCAAGGGATTATAGGCAGACTGTGTACTGTTGATTCTAACTTTGGATGGATGGACAGACAGATGGGTGGATTACATGCCATTGAGTTGGTATCAATTCTTAGCAACCACATAAATAGATTTTCCCCATGATGATCTGTTCCTAACCTGGCCTTTCAGGTATAAATTATTTAGTTGCACTGGATTAGAAAAGGAGTCACTGATAACTGGTAGCACAATGTTTTATTTTTTGTAATATTCTAAATTCATTTTGCTTGAGCTACCAACTTCAAAGTATCTGAGCAAGAAAGCAGGGCTGAGAAAGTCCTCTCTCTAGTATATGTCACAAGAGTATGGGGAGATAAGAGAATATTGTTTTAACCGAATGCATGCTATAATCATATTGCTGAAGCTAAGCAGGTCTTAGCTGGTCAGTGGCTGTTGTTGGAAACTCCATGTACATGGTTCCATGATGGAAAAAAGGATGAGATAAGATAGGTACCCAAAATACAAGACAATTCATTTGTTTCCATGCAAATTGGCAGATGTAATATTTCTCTCATATATTATTTAATATTCATGGCCATTCTTCTGAGTAGGCACATTCTTTAAATCTGTCTTCTCCGCAAATATTAAAAGGGAAAAGATTTACATCACTGCATACACAGGATACAATTTCAAGGCGCCCATGCATCGCGATCTGTGTCATCATTCATTCATTATTACTGTACCTTTGTTACTGTCCCCAATTGTTCTCCTGCATTTGATCATCTCCTTCATATATCTTGACTCAGCTTAGATCATAAACTTGCCAGATATATTATGGAGAAGTTATTTGCCATGCATTAAATATGAAGCTTACCTTGGGAGTAGGGAATTAGGCTTTTATGCATCTTTAAAATGCCATTAGTATTAATGACACTACCAAAATAATGCAATAAAATATGCGGATGCCTTATGAACTCTCATTACTGCGCTTGAAATACTGCATGAAATGATCATTTTATAGTAACTTTCCCATTCATACAAGATGTCCTCAAAACAAATTAGCTCATAAATTGTTGCTCATTTTTCAATGAGGATATGCAAATGAGCTTAAATACGTTCTTCAGGATAATCTTCACACACATACTGTATAATGCTGATACCTTTTCAGTCATCTGGGTAGAAAATTATTCCATTTTAAAGGTTAAAAGTGATTTTCTTGGAGATGTAAGAAACCAGAGTAGAACGTTACCTGTTCACTCTGCCTATTCTCATTAGGGTTTATATGTGATGTCTACAATATAAAATACAAATATCAATGTATTAATCTCTGTTTGGCAAGATGGTATGATGTGAAGGAAGTTATATTCCCATCCTGGAGAATTGATTAAAATTATTTTTATTTTCTAGTTGGAAGTTCGTTATGCTTGGTAGCTAGTTCAGAAAGGGAAAGTTTTTCCACTCAATGCTATTTGCACGTATCATTTCTATTTTAACTAGCAGTAGAATGGTAGAACTTTACTCTGGTGTACATTTGATCTTTAGCTAATGTTGATCAAGCAACTCTTGTTCTGTGGGTAACATGTCAAATGGGGCAGACTTGATCCCACATTGTTAACCTATGTGAAGTAGTTGAACTGGTTTGGAAGGCAACATTTCCTTGTTTGGAGTGTTCAGCTGGAACATGAATCAGAGGTCACCTCCCTCATCAATACAGCATCAAAATATAAAATGCTATGCTCAGCTCCCACATATTAAAATAGATCAGTAATAGCAATAGCAATAGCACTTAGACTTATATACCGCTTCATAGTGCTTTACAGCCCTCTCTAAGCGGTTCACAGAGTCAGCATATTGCCCCCAACAATCTGGGTCCTCATTTTACCCACCTCAGAAGGATGGAAGGCTGAGTCAACCTTGAGCCGGTGAGATTTGAACTGCCGAACTGCAGCTAGCAGTCAGCTGAAGTAGCCTGCAGTGCTGCACTCTAACCACTGCGCCACCTCGGCTCCTCCTCCTTTACAAACAGTAAATCAACTCCACAAAAAAATTAAACTTATGGTATTTTTATTGAGATTGATTGTGCTCTTCCTGCTTATACTCTAGTGAATTGGGGAGGGACCTGCTTGAGTCATTTCCTAATTATTATCTGTTTGTATTAGACTTTTAAAAATAGTTTAGCCACTTTTGCCTAGGTAAGATCTGTTGAGGTCATCTCTCTTATTCCCTATGTACAGTACATCTAGCATTCTAGCACATTTGTATAGGATACTTTTCAGGATAAAATCATTGAGACTAATCATTTTTAGGATTCAACTAAAATAATGCTCCAAGTTATAGTCTAAGGGCTAAGATGGCAGGAGTCAGGAAAATCCAGGAAGTTTTAGAACACGGTTCCCAATCTTATCAACTTTAAGATCTGTGGACTTTATGTCCCAGAATTCTTCCTCATGCTGACTGGGAAATTCTAGGAGTTGAAGTCTATGTGTCTTAAAATTGCCAAGATTGGGAAACCCTGCTCTAGAACAATTGAAAAAAGGACTGTGATTTTCTTAAACTAAGGTGACCACATCCTAGGAAGCTGCCAAGGCCAAACTTAATCAAGCAGAACATTTGGGAAAAATTGTTATGGTGGATTTTTCAGTTAGACCCCTTTCTTGATCTTTTAGTCATGGCTTTGACTGCTTTACTTGCAATTCATGTTCATGATAAAGAAGAGGATACATGGTACATATCATTTTTGAGTCACTCTAGAAAGTTGAGACCCCTTTGTGCTTGCTTATGTGTGTATGTGGTTTTGTGGTTATTTGAAAGCACTAACCCAAACTTAAAGCCAGAGCCTGGCCACCAATTATAAATGTCTTGGGAAAACAACCATTTTTGATAGCAGCTTCAAATACCATAGAACATCTATCTTTGGTAGTCTGTTCTATATATTAAATATAATATGTTGCTCACCTACTCCATCATTTAGTGTAGTTCTAAAATGTTCTGTCATGCTTGATGACATGATCTATTGCCTATTTAAAAACAAAAAAACAAAAACAAAACCGGATCAGCAGATTCTCTGCAAGAATTATTATTTTGGATTATATTAGCTAAATAAGTAACAGATGAGTATTGACTCCTATCTCCCCATCACAGAAACAGCATTAACCATGAGAAATAGATTTATGGCTTCAGGCTCTCACTGAAATGTTAGAGATTCGCTTAAGTGTCTTTGATGACTAGTGGCTCTAAATTACTTGGATAGAGTGCACAAGAACTTTTATGTAAAGGCCGAAAAGGCTTTGAAAAAGCCACAGAGTGAGAACTGAGAAGGCTTACTTTGTATTATTTTGGGAGCACAGTTTGTCTGAATTCTACCCACTTCTTACCTCTCCAATCAACATATGGATGGATGGATGGACAGATACAGAACGTTCAAGTAATCTGTCCCTGATAAAGCCAAACCTTCAGGGAAAAGCTGTGTCTGTGGCCATACTGAAAATTTTGGAACTGCCTTTTATTTTCCTGTGAAAGTCAAGAATGACTCCAATGAACACCATACAAATGTACAAGAAAGGATAATGATGCCCTTTGTTCACTTTATTTTTAGTTTACCACTCCTAATGGAGATGCTGAAAAGCATCTCACATATAACAAGCTGATTATTAACTAGCCATCCAAAGGCTACTAATATCTTAATAAAATATTTTTGACAGTTTACACCTGTCGCATTACTTTTACAAGTTTTTGTTGCTAAGTATGGAAGTTGTTAATACTGTAGTTGTTAAGTGAATCACACAGCCGTTAAGCAAATACAGCTTCTCCCACTGACTTTGCTTTTCAGAAGTTGGCTAGGTATGTCGCAACTGGCAATCACGTGATGATGGGTTGCTGCAACTGTGTTAAATACCTACCAGTTGCCAAGCACCCGAATAGGGATCGCATAACCATGGGGCTGCTGTGAAGGTCATATGAGCATAAGTCACTTTTTTCAGTGCTATTGTAACTTTGAACAGTTGTTAAACAAATAGTTGTAAGTTGAGGAGTATCAGTATTCTTTGTAGTGAGGCAGATTCCTTGTGTGTGCTGTATCTAGAAAGTTTGGTTGTGGCTCCAAGTTTTTCTGTTCTTGTTTTCATTGTTTTTTGCTTTTAATTTTTTATATGATACGGTTTTCATATTATGATTGTGAGCCACCCAAAGTTCTCTTATTAAGATTGTGGAAATAAATAAATAAATAAATAAATAATAAATAATTAATAAATAAATAAATAAATAAATAAATAAATACATAAATAAATAAATAAAGTTCTAGTGGACAATCACTTAAATATGAGCCAGCAGTGTGCTGCAGCTGCCAAAAAAGCCAACACAGTTCTAGGCTGCATAAACAGAGGGATAGAATCAAGTTCATGTGAAGTGTTAATACCACTTTATAATACCTTGGTAAAGCCACACTTGGAATACTGCATCCAGTTCTGGTTGCCACAATGTAAAAAAGATGTGGAGACTCTAGAAAGAGTGCAGAGAAGAGCAATAAAGATGATTAGGGGACTGGAGACTAAAACATATGAAGAACGGCTGCAGGAACTGGGTATGTCTAGTTTAATGAAAAGAAG
>QLTV01002469.1:917890-931255 GCA_003457575.1 Thermophis baileyi
TTATTATTATTATTATTATTATTATTATTATTATTATTATTATTATTATTATTAAAATCTTGTCATTCTGAGCCATGGTGGCACAGTGATTAAAATACAGCATTGCAAGCTAACTCTGCCCACTGCCAGGTGTTCAATCCTGACCAGCTCAAGGCTGACTCAGTCTTCCCTCCTTCTGAGGTTGTTAAAATGAGGACCCAGATTGTTGGGGGAAATATGCTGATGTTGTAAACAATTGTGTAAAGCACTGTGGATCAGTACATAAGTTTAAGTGCTATTCTAATCATCTGGCAAAGGAGGTATGCTTGGAGTATCATTCATCAAGGACTTATATCTGGTGAGTCCAAGGAGGCAGAACGGGACAACTTGCTGAAGCCAACTCATCACGGCCAATTCACCACAGCCAATTCACCATGGCCAACTCACTGCGGGACAACTCGCCATAGAACAATTCAACAATTTAATTTAATTATTTAAAATAATTTAAAACTTATTTTAATTTTTGTTATTCACATTTCATTTTGTCCCTGTTTAATGATTATATTCCACCATTTTTTCGATATTAGTGTAAGCCTTGTTCTGCAGCAAATTACTCCATGGCGAATTGGCCATGGCAAACTGTCCCGTGGCGAGTTGGCCATGGTGAGTTGGCTGCAGCGAGTTGGCCATGCCTTATTTTCCTACCTGAAGTCAATTAACTTCTTCCCTGTTAATGTTCTGGAAGTCCTTCAAAACCTGGTTATGTGACCAGGTTTGGTGGTCCCAGGAAACCAATAACATCTTAAGATGGATCCACTATTGATATATTTCACTCTCTCCATACCTGTGGTTTGCATATTTTACTTTCTAATATATTTTAATTTTTAATAATTATGATTTTGTATTTTAAAATGTTTGTACTTATATAATTTTTGTTTTATTTGATTCTTGTATGCTGCCCAGATCACTTCTTATGAGATGGGCGACTGTACAAATTGGAAAAATAAATAAATAAATTCTGTAAGGTGTGGTACCCAAAGGTTCACTAATTATTAGTTATGAAGAAATTATGCAATTTGTGAAGTCTTCTAGGAAAGGTATCTTCAAAACAAAGTAATAAAAAAGGGAGTTAACAAGCTGTTGGAAATTACATTTGTGCTTATGAGAGTTTATGCAATTAGCAGTTAAGTTTCTTTCCATAATACTGAATTTTAAAAAACAGCAAAACAGCAAAGGAATAAATTAAATCTTATATGTTAGACTCTTTTTGCAACAACAAATCATGCAATTAGTTGACACCATTAAAGAAAAATTGTGAAAAATTACCAAGTAACATACAAACAAATACTCCAAAGAATCAGATGGCACCTATGCTTTTCAAAACAAATACAAGAAGTCCTCAACTTATTGACCACAATTGAGCCCAAATTTTTTGTTGCTAAGTGAGACATTTGTTAAGAGATTTTTCCCCATTTTACGACCTTTCTTGTCACAGTTGTTAAGTGAATCATTGCAGTTGTTAAGTTAGTAAGACGGTTGTTAAGTGAATTTGGCTTCCCCATTGACTTTGCTTGTCAGAAGGTCACAAAAGCTGATCACATGACCCAGGGACATTGCAACCGTCATAAATATGAGTCAGTTGCCAAGCGTCTGGATATTGATCATGTGATCATGGGGATGCTGCAACGGTTGTAACTTTCAGTGACGTTGCAACTTCAATTGGTCATTAAATGTACTGTTGTAAGTTATATCGACACTCCATATATATATGGAGACATTCAGTTTCTTTTGCTCTTTTGCTATTGTCTCTTTTGTGAAGGAAGGGCAGACTGCACTTGGCTGATTGTTTTAGAAACAGTTGCTAGACTTCTTATCAGTCTGAGAACCAGCGTTCATGTTTAATGCTTTTTACTTGCTTCTGTCAAGCAGCACAAAATCCTTTAAAGCATATTTTATCTCCTAAGGTTGACAAGAAGAACTGAATTATCACAGAATTAAAGGCAGGCAAACATTCATAGCCTACACCAGTAATACGTAAAGCCGATTTTCTCAACCGTTGGCAAAATTGATCCATAAATCAAATGAAGGAGGAAAAAAACAGCAAGGAGAAATGGCAAGATTATCAAAACAAATAACACCCTTCTAGAAACATAATGGTTGGGCTTCTTTGATAAGAGGAAATTGCCTATAAAGGAGGAAAGCAAGTCATTAAGAAACTTTTAGAAACCTTTGAGAAATTGTTTATGCTGGGGCAAACAGTGCAGTCCATAGTTGGCACTGCTCAACAGACTACTTCCTACCCAAATTTCTAGGATGAACATGGATTCTGTATGAGTTATACACTTCATAAAAAGTCAAGTGGCATTTCTATAGGTACCTTCACTTACGTAACGCTATTGAATTGGTTTGACAGTCACTACAGGAAAGTATAACTATGACTCAAAAACCTTTGTAGTTCAGGAAATTTATTTGCGCATTACTTAGTGCCATGTGAGGAAAATGGAAGTCTGAAAAATGTTTTGTTTGTGATCAATATCTGTTTTCTGCAGTTGATCAACCGCTGTTCAGTTTTCTCTAGATTAACTGCCATATATCAGGAAGGCAGGCTGTGGTCAGGTCTGATGAAAATCTTTAAAGAAGAATAGATTTCCTGCAATGCAGTTTTTAAACACATTCAAATCACAAGACCCATTTGTGCTTGTAGGAGATGACCAAGATTATGATGTTCAGTGCAAAATTTCCAAGATTAAACAATCTTTCCTCATCTTAGGACCTCCAGCTATTTTGGATTATAGGTCCCACAATACTTGAGTGATGACAGTCAAAGGAAGAGGTGGAGATAGATTTAGGTATGTACAGTATGTATTTTAGAAAATCTCTCTCTCTCTCTCTCTCTCTCTCTCTCTCTCTCGCTCTCTCCTCCCCCCTTCCCCCCCCTCTCTCTCTCTCATATCTTGGATGAAAGTGGCAACGTATAATATAAATAAACACCTCAGATTTTATTATATACTGGAATTTTACTATAGACTGTTTTGACAGCCTATTACTACCTGAAATACACACACACACACACACACACACAAGTATCTTTTCTAGAGGAATATTATTTCAAGATAATAAACTTGTGATCTTACTGTGATCTCTGATCTGTTTGAATCATCAAGAAGCCAATGGGGTGATATAAAAGGAACATTAGTTTGCAGAATAATGAGCTACTGACCTTGGTTTCACCTTTACTGGAACAATGGATAGTGCAGATTGTTATATTTTTTCATACACCAAGGCAGATAAATTCAAGATGTGTTTCAGATTTTAGTAAAAATGTGAATTATTATACAGTAAATGAATTGATTCTCACGTATTACTGAAGACCAAAATAAATGCATGACACATACATAAACATTATGCTGTTTCCTTCTTGAGTAAGCACTGTTAAGCCAAGTGCAGAAAAACAGACATTGGAGGAAGGAGATAAGAGGAAAGAAAAGGAATTCTAACTAAATCTGGTTTATATCAGTGCAATTCATTATATTTCTCTATGCTGGTGCTTTCACACTGAGTTGCCTGAAAACTTAGTGTTGTACAAGAGCTTCATGTGCTTCTATGCAGGACTAAGGAGGAAAAGAAAAACCTTGAACAAAACAATCTCCCTTTCCTTCTTTGCATACCCAGCCATCCCTTCAATTCCCTGCCTTGACTCTGGTTCTTCCCTTTTCTGTCAACTCTAAAGCGAACCTGGCTGAAGCCATCTTGTGCTTCCTCACAGTTGCCACAAAGCCTGAGAGAGGGAAGGGAGGGGGGAAGTAGATAGCCCAGCTTACAGTCAAAATAAAAAGTTTTCCTGTGGGAACCAAGGTCATCATAACAGGTGGCTGCTGTTATGAAGAAGGAGAGGAGCCTGCCAGTCAGGGGTGAAATGCTCCTGGTTCGGGTGTGCCTGCCAGTGGTCGGAGAGCCAGTAGCGACGGCAGCGCGAGGCTTCGCCCACCTGCCCGAACGCTGCCATTTGGGTTCTTTTACCCTCTGTGCATGCGCAGAACGCTTTGCGCATGAGCAGAGGGTAAAAGAACCCAAATGGCGGCGTCCGGGCAGGTGGGCAAAGCCTCGCGCTGCCGTCGCTACCGGCTCTCCGACCACTGGCAGGCACGCCCAAACCGGGAGCATTTCACCCCTGCTGCCAGTTATATTCATTGGACAATGTGACTGATGACACTGGGAAGGGGGGAAGTTTTACTCTTTTAATTAGGTGAAAACCGCAGGATCCCTTAGAGTTGGTTTTCACTGGCTGTGCCGATATGATGTATTCAATAAACATGTTCTTTGAGGAATCTACCTGCCTCGGAGTTCTGCTTTCAATGGGTGTGTTACTCGGAACCCTGACATTTTCATTCTCTGTATTCCACCAGCACTGTAAGCCGTTCAGAGTCACCTCGAGGAGAGATGAGTGGCAAATGCATTCTATAAATAAACAAATTGCCAAAATTGTCAGTGGTCCATGAAGGAGACAGCTGAAATCTTTCCTTTTTCTAACTTGGACATACACAAAGCTAGACTTCTTGCCTGCCACCAAACATCTTACGGGCATTATTCAGCCTATATTTTCTACAGGTCAACTGAGGTAGGTAAAATGGACCAGTGTTTTGGGATACAAAAACGTTGAAAGCAGAGAAAACTTGAAATCGGGCAGCAGTTTCTAACTTGCTTAACAGCACAAGAATAATCACAGAAAATGCCTCTCTCTTCAATGTATAAGGTATTCTTTCCAATTTCAGGTTGGTGATCGCTTTGTCCTAAATGCAGTGAAGAGGGACAGGATGACTTTAAAAAGGTTATAAACACATCCCAGTCTGAAATGTAAAAGCCAAGAGTATTTACAAAAATGTCCAGAATCCAGAAATGAGAAGAAAACAGCATTTAATACATTTTTATGTAACAGCAACAAATATGTCCTTACAACTATCTGCCCTATCACGTGGCAAAAGCAGATGAAGTGTAGGCTATTTGAGAAAAGCTGAAAAAGCTATAGAGAAAATATATGATAGAATGCATGATTGATTGAACACTTAAAATTCACACGAAAGGCCCCCGATTGTGTAACACTGTCTGATAAAACAGTTTCAAGGCATGTCAAGGATGTATCAACTTTTTGTAAATAGGAACCAATCAAATGAGTTAAACAGAGCAAAGCAAGTTTGTTCCTTCAAATTTCAGATTTAGTACCTTTACTTGTGTTTGTGTGTTAGATGAGTCTTTTGTGAAGGAGGAGAGGTTTATTTGAAAGCCTCTTCTTACCAGAACCACAGGAGCAGAAATATCTAATTTGGTTAGTTTATTTATGGAAAAATTGAAAGACCTTGGTAGTTGTGCTGTAATACATGTATCAATGGTTTAGCAGTTATGATTGGAATAATGTCAGGTACCGTAGCTCATGAAATAAAACAGCTCCAGAAATTAAACATGACCTCTAACACCTTCATTCTCACGCACTGCGAAATGCCACAAGACTTCAAAACTGTACTCAATGATGCAGTTAAAATTGTGAATTTCATAAAAGTAAGACTACTCAACCCTTGGACCTTTTCTATGTCATGTGAAGGAAGAGTGCATCTGCATAACAAGCATGTTTCATTTGCATATTGAAATGAGATCAGGGGTGGGCTGCTGGGGGTTTGCAGGGGTTTGGGAGAACCTCTAGCTAAGATTCTGTGCAGTTCAGAGAACCCCCAAATCCCACTCCTGGCTGGCCCCGCCCACCCTGCCCCTCCACTCCCAGGAGTCCCCACGCGGCCCGTTTTGGATGCAGGTAAGTGCAGGGCACGCATGGAGGCTCGGGGAGGGCGAAAAATGGGCCTACCGGAAGTTCGGGAAGTTCGGGAAACCAGAGGGCCTCTGGAGCCTGGGGAGGCCGTTTTCGCCCTCCCGGAGGCTCGAGGAAAGCCTCCGGAGCCCGGGGAGGGCAACCCCCCCCCACCATAGTGCAGGAGGCCAACTAGGCCATAGCCACCATGGCCACGCCCACCCAGCAACCAGGCAGAGAACCCCTTGCTAAAATTTTTGAAGCCCACCCCTGAATGACATCTCACTTATGAAGCTATATTGGTTTGAGTCTATGAACTGCAGGAGGAGGTATATCTTTTTATTGGAACACTCATTTGAATGGGCACAGATATTAAATGTAAAAATGTGGGGTGCAGACCTTGTCTGGTATGCAGCAGTGGGTTGCTCCCGGTTCGGCCCGGTTCTTAGAACCGGTAGCGGCGGCGGTGGGAGGCTCCGCCCACCCCGCCCGGGACGCTTCTGCGCAGAAGCATTGCACGCGCATGTGCGCATGCGCGCGAACTGGTAGTAAAGGGTTTTAGAACCCGCTACTGCTGGTATGTTTATTTATTTGAATGACGTTAATGTTTCACTGCAAGGAAGACATAACTAGATTCAAACTTCAAAGTAAAATGAGTGTAGTTCAGCTAAAACTCACACTTTGAAGAGAATGTGTTTCTAAAAACAAGTTTGCAAGCTTTCCAAATCTCTACATTTTTAATTAACAAATGAAATATCCCTCAATGAATATGTCAAAATCTTGGTGATACAACACAAGTCTGATTTGCATGGCCTAGTTGGGGAATATTTTCCACCTCCTCCAAAATCCTTTTGCTGCATCTACTCCATTTGAATTGCTATTAAAGACTTAGAATTGTTTTGACTGATTTCACATTACCAATAACATTTTCTTCAGTAGAACTTATGTATTTCTGAATAGAGCTCTTACAAGAATATCTTCAAATTGCCAGTCAAGCATTAAAATGTGTCATTTGAAAACATATTTTACGAGAGAAACTTCTCTTTATACGTAGCAACAAAAACCAAGTACAGAAATAGGAAAAGCATAAAAGGCAATTTCCACTTGCAAGTAACATCAACTGCTCCAAATAGTGAACTTTTTTTAAAGGAAAAGAAACCACATCTCACTCATTGAACCCAGGGCATTTGTTTTAATATTAACTTCCCAAATAAGTGTGAAATCTATGTTTGATTTTTTTTTTTTTTTACATTGAAAATGTTAAGTTAGCTTTTACGGTAAACTTTCTACGTTTAGTACTTAAAATATGTGAAGGAACTTTCTAGGACTATAATGGGGCAACTCACTGTTTTGTGAGGGGTGTGTGTGTGTGTGTGTGTGTGTATACCAGTGTTGGCGAACCTTTTCGGCACCGAGTGCCGAAACAGGAGTGCGCGTGCGCACGCGGGGGACCACCAGAAACCAGAAAAGCAGCTCCCCGGTGCGCATGTGTGGGAGCACCGGAAATTGAAGAGCAGTTCCCCGGCGCGCATGCGTGCGCTGGAAGCTGAGCTTCCAGTTTCCGGTGTACGCATACGCGCTGGGAAGCTGAGCTTCCGGTTTCTGGCACACATACACGCACGAAGACCAGCTTGCCGGCGTGCATGCGCACACCAGAAACTGGAAGCTCAGCTTCCCAGTGCATGCATGCACGCCAGGGAGCTGCTTTTCTGGTTTCCGGCACTCCCGCGCACGCGAAGACCAGCTGGCTGGTGCGCATGTGCATGCCAGAACCCAGAAGAGCAACGGGCAATGGCTGGCGTGCCTGGAGAGATGGCTCTACGTGCCACTTCCGGCACGCGTGCCATAGGTTCGCCATCACTGGTATATACAGTATATATCACTTCAAACCATGAGATGAATGGCATATGAATTTAATAAATAATAAAAATAATAATAATAAACCTCCTGATTGAAGCTTTTGGGAAAAATTTATTTTGAACCTGTTCCATAGCCCGAAAAATTTTGAAACTCCCTGCCCTATACCTTTCTAACTTTGCAGATCATAATTGCTTCCACTGTGCCCGTAATTTGATTCATAAATTACTTTCTTAAGAGAAACAAACTAATTAATTAAAAATCCTCATCTCTCTCTTTTGGGTGCTTTTGGGTGCTTTTTCAAGAGGCAACTGGACTTTCTGGTTTTTCTTTGAAAACGTTTTGCTTCTCATCCAAGAAGCTTCTTCAGCTCTGACTGGATGGTAGTGAATGGAAGGATTTGTACTCCTTGCACACAGCTGGTCATTTGCATTCTTTTGGCGAGTCGTTAAGGTCACCTGGAGGTTTATCTGTGTCATCAGGGTCACCTGAGTGGTGCAAATGGGTGTGGAGCCTTCTTGGAAAGGACTGTGTTGTAGATTGGAGATAGATGATGTTGTATCCCTCTCCCTCTGCTGAGAGAGGGCTGTTCAATTTTGACAAAGATGGCCTCTTTGACCCTTCTTTCAATACTTGCTGATGTTGTCAATCCATCTTGTTTTAGGTCTCTTTTGTGGATGCATTTTATCAAATGGGATCTATTCCATGACTGCCTGCCATCAGTTCTTCTTGCTATGTGACCAGCCCATTTCTTGTAAAAGAAAAACCACACTATTATATATGCAAGCCACATTTAAGGACCAACATTTACTTATAATATAAATTTATAATATAAATAATATATATATTATTATTTTCTATTTTGGGTGGGTCAGAATAACCCTGTAGAGCAGTGGTTCTCAACCTGTGGGTCGCGACCCCTTTGGGGGTCGAACGACCCTTTCACAGGGGTCGCCTAAGCGCGCGCTAGCCCGCCACGCCCCCTTTGTCACCTCATCGTGCGCGGGGAGGAGGCGGAGCGGGGGTCGCGGTGGCGGGGCGGGGGTCGCGGCATTAGGAAGGTTGAGAACCACTGCTGTAGAGAAAAGGAATTGTTGATCCTTAAATGTGGCCCAGATACATAATTGTGTGGTTTTTCTTTTACACAGTAAGAAGCATTTCTATGAATTGAATCATAGACTTCAATGATTTTGTAACTAAATAGACCTATTAAAGGCTTATAAGTTTTCAACCCATAGGGTAGAGCAAAACGATGGACAGCAGATATAGTGATAATATGCGTGTAGTGATCATGCTTTTAAATAGTTTTTGGATACCGCTAAGAGGATATTTAAAATAGAATTGGCAATCTTATATGTGTGTTATTTACAAGCTTAGCATTAGAAAGACTTTAGCCAGGGGCATCTTCAAGAGAATGAAAAAAGCTAAGATGCGTGCCCCACAACTGCACAATTAAAGCCCCGCCTCTTTTTTATGTACATCTCAGGTCAAAAAGGGACAGGGCTTCAATCACATGGTTATGGCCCGTCTTGACTTTTTTTTTTTAAACTCCCTTTGTGGATGCCTCTGATTTTAACATATTTACATGCTGCATTTTTAATTAATGTGATTACTTCCATTTTTTCAATATTTTAGAACGTTGAAAAGTTTATTTCCTTCATCTTTTTCAGGAAAATCTAAAATGTGCTGTTATCTGTAGCAGAATAAGGCACTTTTTAGAACTACATCAATGGAGTTGGGTTTTTTTTTTTAAGCTTTGCCTAAGATTTGTTGTCACTCTTGAATTAAATCCAAGTAAATCCACATCTAGTATTTGACATCTCAGAGACTTTCCCCATTGAAGAACTGCTGAAGTGCTCTCTAGTCACATTTTTCTCAGTATCTGTGGAGAGTCCCTTGGAAGTTGGGCGGCATACAAATTTAATAAATAATAATAAATAATAATAATTCTCAATCATCCAGGTCATAGTTGTCTCAAAAGTGCTTTTTTCAAAAAGAACTGTTTTTTCCTTGAGGAAGAAGAACAAAACATTTTGTTTCTCATCCAAGAAACATCACCAGTTGTGATGAGGGGAGGGGGAGGGAAGAATAGGTACTAACAGTTGAGCCTAGGTGGTGGGAGATGGAAGGATAGGTTGTGACCAGATGGTGGGGGGGGGAGGGGGAATGGAAGGATTGTGTTTCTTTGCAGTCATCATCTGTGAGAACTCTTGAGGCCACTCTTGGGGATTTATCTTTGCCCTCAGAGTACAATTGGTTGTGGAATCTTCTTGGCACTCTTGCAAGTGCTGTGTTGCACACTGGAGATAGGTGGTGTCTTATCCCTCCTTCTCTTTTGAAAGGGGGATGCTATGTTAACATACAGTAAATGGCCTCTTTTACCCCTCTTTCAAACCAAGGATCCAAAATATGGATTTTGCTGTCTTTAAAAGAGTGACCTTTATCTTTCAAATGCAGATGGACAGGTGAATCTTGTCCTGAAGGGTTTGATCTCCTGTGTTGTGCCACGTGCCATTTTACTCAGCAGAAAATTTTTGTGGCATGAGCTTTGTTAGCTTCCTTGGCCAAACCCTATCTCCCCTCTTTTGCCTTTGAACCTAGACACTGCAAGTCACTTGACACCCTTTTAAAGAAAGACTGGGAAAACAGATTTTACGCATCTTGAGCCTCCCATGGGACACTGAGATATTGTCCTGAAAAGAGCAACAAAGAACTTAAGATTATCTCACTCATGTGATCAGATGAAGGCAACGATAGAGATTGAAAGAGAAGATGCCCTAACATATTTGTGCTATGCTGTGCAAATTGGGAAAGCTATTCAAAGACTTGTATACAGTGCTAATAACCGATATACTAAATGGGATTGGGAAATTCTGTTTGTGTAGCTAAAAGTATATGAACTGAGACAGTTCTGTAATATATTTTCTCTATATGAAACTGATCTCTAAATTGAAATGTGTGGAGAATCCCAAGGCTGCCAGTATAGGTGCACAAGAAGCATTTGTCTTGCTGAAAAGTTGTCAGTTGAATTAAGCCTTATTTTCTAGATAAAAGTTGCAAAAGGGGAAAAAATTGAACTGGGAGAGGATCATACCATGGAGTTTAATGAACTTCACACACTTAAGTACCTAAAGCTGCCAACAAAAGAAGTTTAGAAGTCAGCAAACCAGAAGAATAGCGAGAGGACTGCAAATAATTGACAGACATGTCTGAATTTAGAGAGTGGGGAAATTTGTAATCTATAAAATCATTAATCCTATATTTATCACTAGGTTATAAATAATTGTTTCTAAAGAAAAAAACGAAGGTACCTGGAAGATAATTCTTAACTATTGAGACTACAATTCTTAAGTTTTATGAAGACATTTTAATGGCTTTATCTTTTGAACAGAGACATTTGGTTCCAATTTATTTATGTTGGCCAGGGTCTAGACCAGCGGTTCTCAACCTGTGGGTCGCGACACCTTTGGGGGTCGATCGACCCTTTCACAGGGGTCGCCTAAGCGCACGCTAGCCCGCCACGCCCACTTTGTCACTCTTTCAATCTATTAAAAACTTTGGATCAGAAGAAGAATTCTACTGGTGGTCCAGGAAAAAAGTGATTACTTGCCAATTAACCCAACTCTACAACTTTGTATGCTTCTCCTCCTTGCCCTCCACCCCCAAATCTGTTCCAAAATAGTATGGAACTGGAGTTCAAAAAGGAGAAAAGAAAATTAAAATTATTGTCTTCCGCTTCCTATTAGTACAGTCAGAGATTGCTCAACTTAATTAAAGTTAATGCTGGATTCCAGATTGTTCACTATGTTCTTAGAGAAAGTGTAAATAAGATTTCTCCTGATAAAAGGCAGAAGATATACAAGTAGTCCTCAGATATGTAGGTGGTAGGTACAACCACAATTTTCATTACTAAGCAAGGCTAAATGAGTAATGCTTGATTTTGTGACTTTTTTTGCCATGGTTGTTAAGTAAATCACTGCAATTGATAAGTGAATCATACCGTGGTTAAGTGAATTTGGCTTGCCCCATTGACTTTGCTTGTCAGAAGCTTCCTGGAAAGGTCCCAAATGGTGATCACATGACCTCAGGACATAACCAAATTAAATACCCACTGGATGCCAGTGACTGAATTTTGTTCACATGACTGTAGGGATGCTGCAATGGTCATAAGTGCAAGAACTGGTCATTAGTCATTTTTTTTCCCAGTGCCATTGTAATTTTAAATGGTCGCTGAATGAATGGTAGTAAGTCAAGGACTACTTGTAGCTCAAAATAACAATATTCTTCTTTAATACATATACTTTGAGAATATATTTCTAGGTATCTAATGTATCAGAGATTACGGTGAAATTATAAATGACAACCATAACTACTAAGTATTTATCATGCTTTCACTTAGTATACCAGAATCCTATAGATATTGGATTTTAACCCTGAAGGAACTATTAATGTGCTCAGAAGGTCTTATTCCCAAATAAGTCATTTGGCCACTTTTTCCAGACCAAGCATTATATTTGACCTTTGAAAGAAATAATACACTATAAGGTAGTGCATTGGCAAAATTTGGAAATTGATTTCATTTGATTTACTGTTACAGTTTCATTTCATGTGGTTGTTATAATTAGTTTCTGGTCACATAAATTACTTTCGCTTTAAACTTAAAATTTGCTGATAGTGTTGAATGTATCCAGTGTTCCCATCCACAGATTTTTGGGAGACATGGTTGTCCTTGTGCATTCCGAATTATAGTGTTATTTGCCTGTCTGTACAAATATACATGCAGAAACTTACAGGAAGGCTATTTGTACAACATATTGGCAAACAATATACATGCCAGCTATAACCAAAGGAACATGGCCAAGCAGAGACCAAAAACTAAAACTAACAAAGGAGATGACAGTTTCCATCTGGGAATGTATAACATTTATTTATGCCGAGGCAGTCTTGCCATATCAAGATGCAACAACAGCATTTAATTTGCTTCGGACAACACAGCAGCTCAAGTGTGTCAAAATATGTCCATGCTGTGATTTTTTGAGAGATGCCTGAAATCTTGGATAATGTCTGTCTTAAAGAATGAAGAATGGAAGAATACTCAAATTGTGACAATTGTAAATAAATTAGCTTTATTATTAGCTTATTAGCTTTATTTTAACTGCATAATGGGATCTAAGTTATATTTTTTTCTCCCAAAAAATGTGGTCAAAGAAAAGAATGAAATGCAGTAACTAATGGGTAAGATGGTATTAAAAGCATAATTATTATAAAGTTTCCTTTACTTATTTATAATTATGTGTATATCCTCCCTTTCTTCTAAAACTTCAAAGTAGCACATTACAGTAACAGCTCTGTGAGGAAGATTGACCCATGAAAACCAAACTACATGTTTTGTCTTTAAAGCTTTTCTAGTTCCATATTTCAAGCACCTGTTTTTTAATTTAGGATTACGATGTGTTCCTTTTTCAAGAAACTAAAGAATATAATTCCCATACAATTGAACGTTCCCTCAAATTGCTGCTGAACTATGTTGTTGTTGTTGTTGTTGTTGTTGTTATCTCTTTTATTCATTAAACATGAAACTCGGTCAACTGAACATTTAAAAATGTGTCATAAATACCATTGACTGGTGCTAATGGTTGATACGGGTTGCTGCATTATCATTATTATTATTATTATTATTATTATTATTATTATTATTATTATTATTATTATTATTATTATTATTATTATTA
>QLTV01002469.1:931294-954308 GCA_003457575.1 Thermophis baileyi
TTTGACTGTAAATTTCAGGTTTACTTCCCTTTTTTACATCCTTCTGAATCAAAACAATTCTTCCAGTTGTTAGCCATTTTTCACTTTCTGAAGTTTCCATACCTGGTTCATTTGGTTTGCTAATCTTGCATGCAAACTTGTTAAGTGATTTCAACCAGAATCCATGCAGCAGCAGATTTTATTATTATTATCATCATCATCATCATCATCATCATCATCATCATCATCATCATCATTATTAAAAACATTGGGCAGATGAACTATCCAAGAGATGAAAATGAAACATTGAAAAGGGGGGAAAAGATGTTTATTTTATTTTTGTTAAGAAAGAGAAATAACTACTTATTTAGGCATGACTGGGTAGAATCTGAGGGGATAGAATGACACATTCAGGTACTGGCATCCTTGAAATTGTAGCAAATAAGCACTGAATGGTTGATGGTTCTCTGTTCTTAACTATTGGCCAGGAAGGGAAAGGGGAATTGATTTTGATTATGAATTGATCATCATAAGCAAAATAACCAGGATCTAAATTGAGTGCATTGCAAGGTAAGTTGAAAAGGATCAGGGAATAGAAATTCTAGAAGCAACTTGCTTAGATAGGTTATATTGTGGGTGTATGCTTCAAATTATTTTTAAAAATACCTTATTTATTGCAGGTTCTTTCACACTATCATCTTCCACCCAAATATTTTTCTTTATGACATTCTTGAAGTACTGTGACATCATAGCACAAATAAAAGTGAAATAGCCACATATCAATAGCATGGCAAAGCAGCAAGACTTTTTCAGTAATAAGGAAGAGAATAAATTTTTAATCTGTGGGAAGAACTGCCCTTCTTTTTTTGCCATTTTCTCTCTCTCTCTCTCTCTCTCTCTCTCTCTTTATTTCTCTCTCTCAAAATAATGAATCAAACTAATCAATGAGAGAACCAACCTAGAATTAAGGAGAAGTTTCCTGATGGCTAGAACAATTAATCAGTGGAACAATTTGCCTCCAGAAGTTGTGGGTGCTCCAACACTGGAAGTTTTTAAGAAGAGATTGGACAACCATCTGTCTGAAATGGTGTAGAGTTTCCTCTTGAGCAGGGCATTGGACTAGAAGACTTCCAAGGTCCCTTCCAACTCTGTTATTCTGTTATTCTCCTATTCTGTTAAAAAAAAATATTATTATTTTAAACCACACATAAGGGATGTACAGTCCTATAATTAAAGTATTATCTGTTCATCTCCCAGGAGAGAAGTTCTATATGCTGAGTATCAGTTTTGTGAAAGAACTTCAATTTGGCAACAGGTCTCCATGTTCAGTGTATCATTCAAAGAGAGAAAGAAGTGTACTTAACACCTCTCAGACTGAGTTTCCCCTCTGTTGCCTAGGCGACAGATAACAGCATGCAAGCATCTGGGGCCATCTTTGCTAGTTATTTATTTGTGTGTTTATTAACGGAAATCAGCATGGAAATCAGCATGGACCTGATGGAGAAATCAAGGCAAGCAGGCATGCTATTTTGTAACAACAAAAAACTTTGTGGTTGTTAATTATGAAACACAAAAAGTGTCTATAACAAATACTCCAGCGGTGGGTTGCTCCCGGTTCAGCCCGGTTCTGTGAACCGGTAGCGGTGGTGGCAGGACTGTTTTGATGGACAGGCAATGGCTGCCAGTGAGAAAATGAATTTTTGACTGAATAACAGAATTGGAAAGGACATTGGAGGTCTTCTAGTCCAAACCACTGCTCAAGCAGGAGACCCTATACCATTTCAGACAAATCCACAACTTCTGAAGGCATGCGCAGAAGCATCACGCGCGAGCGCGTGCGTGAACCGGTAGCAACGGGTTTTAGAACCCACTACTGAAATACTCAGATCTAATGATCGACTAAGCTGGCTTCAGGCAAAGGGAGGGGATCTGAAACTGTGAGTTCCTTTCATTGAAATAATGATTTGCCTCTAGCTATCATCTTACACTGAATCAAGTTGTGTATTAATTTTTCAATTTTTTAACCTGTATGTGAGTAATGTATTATTCTAAGTACATACTTACCTCTCACCATTTTCTCTGTATTGTTTGCCGTCTTTTCATTTGTTGTTTGAATTGCATTTACACAAGTAGTCTTATAGTTAATAAAATATACTGTAATATATTATTATCCCATAGGAACCTAATCTGTAACTACAACGAACTATTCAGCATCTTCAAGATGATCAGCCTTCTTCTTCCACGTTCTTGGCCATCTGATCTTGAAAACAGTAAAAAGCATTCTTAATCCGGTCTTTAAAAACTGCAAACTGCAATGCCAGGCTGATTTGATATGCACAAAGGACTCATTGCTGTGAAAACACATAAAGAAATGGCAAAGCTAGCATTCTGAGGAAACTTTACATCTGTATGCAAGCAAGCAGATGTCACACTTCCATTGTTCATTTTTTTTTAAAACCAAGAGATTCCATAAGTGCTTTGAGGGTGGGATAAGAGAACAGTCTGATTTGTTTCAAGCAATGAAGACTTGAGAACTGTTTTGATGGACAGGCAATGGCTGCCAATGAGAAAATGAATTATTGACTGAATAACAGAATTGGAAAGGACATTGGAGGTCTTCTAGTCCAAACCACTGCTCAAGCAGGAGACCCTATACCATTTCAGACAAATGGTTGTCCAATCTCTTCTTAAAAGCCTCCAGTGATGGAGCATCCACAACTTCTGAAGGCAAGCCCTTCCACTGATTAATTGTTCTCACTATCAGGAAATTTCTCCTTAGTTCTAGGTTGCTTCTCTCCTTGATTAGTTTATTACATTAATAATTTATTTATTAATAAACTAATGATTATTAATATTAGCTTCTTAATTGATTAAACCGAAAGGCTGACCTTTCTGAAATCCATGAGTGAGTTCTGAGAGCATATGAACATAGTCATGCAAGTCAGAGGTGGGTTCCTCCCAGTTCGGACCGGTTCCTCCCAGTTCAGACCGGTTCGCAACCCGCTGGTGACGTCACGGAGCCAGTTCGGTCGGTGCCGGTCCATGGATGCCGCCATCTCTTTTTTTTTTGGATTTTTTTTTTTGAAATTTTTTTTTTGGGGGGGGGGGTTTTTTTTTATTTTTTTTTCTTCTTTGGATGTGCAGGAGCCAAGTTTCCGGCACTGCGCATGCATCGCCATCTTATTTTTGGCTTTTTTGGGGGGGGATTTTTTGGGATTTTTTTGGCACTGCGCATGTGCGCGCGTGCTTGTCGCGCCCATGCGGTGCGGGAGGAAGCAAACCGGCAACGAGGTAAGTTAGAACTCACCCCTGATGCAAGTGACTTTTTGCTTTGTTTGAAAAATAAGTGAAGGATTTGCTCTATACCAGACTGTCATTTGATAGCAAACAACACTGTTGGATAGAATGTGTTCATTCTGAATTCTTAGGCTTAATCCATTACAGTGAAATCTTGAGTGTCAGTTTTTGTTTTGTTGTGGGGAGGGATCTATCACAAGAGTGTCCCCAGGTACACTTTCATTGATAGAAAGTGAGGGCAGCATTTTACCAATCCTCCTACTTCTGAAGTCCTCTCCCCAGTGTCCTGAAGAGCCTCCCAACTCTCCAAAGCAAATTGAAAGGAACGAAACTGTCTCCACTTCTGCTCTGCCACTGGATTAAACAGTGTTCTTGATGAAAGGAAGCTTTCATCTGCATTTGTTTGTTTGCTGCATCAACCCCCCTGTTTGAATATGTTTTAATCCTTCCTGGCATATTTTGAATTTTCATAAGTACACAGCTACAGCTGTGTTCTTGGGGAACATATTTGCAATCAGCTTTGTTAAAAGATGTAACATAGCTATTCCAGAAGGCTGAGATTCATCGCAGGATTGTTTGCTAATTCTCTTAATTCTCTAGCAATACCTGAAGGTGTAAATGCCTGAAATCTTAATCTGCACACTTATTTATGTAACATGGACAGTAGTCAGCCATTTCTGAAACAGTAGCTTTTCATCAATAAAAGAAAACAAGTGCCACAATTTGTGATTCATTAGCCCTTATTTAAATATATATAGCTTCTATTCTTCTGCTGACACTTTTCCTTTTATTGAAAATGCCATAATTATTGGACATCAGAAACAACACCTTAAAGATTATACAATTCAGACATAAACCTTTGAAGAACAGGGCTACAATATCAGAAGAATGGCTTATTTACTTTAATTGGCAATCATATGCTGTATATCTATATGTGTATCAGTGAAAAGGGGTTAAAAGTAGAAAGAAAATGCAAATAACTGTCCCCTGCTTCATAACAGAGGATAATTCTGCTTCTGACAAAATGGGCTCTTATCCACAAAAGTTCATGCTAGGATAATTTATTAGCTTTTAAGTCTCAGCAAGACTTATGATATTTTTGTTCACCACATGGCTTTGTTGTTGTTAGTTGCGAAGTCATGTCCGACGCATCACGACCCCATGGACAACGTTCCTCCAGGCCTTCCTGTCCTCTACCATCCTCTGGAGTCCATTTAATCTCATACCGACTGCTTCAGTGACTCCATCCAGCCACCTCATTCTCTGTCGTCCCCTTCTTCTTTTGCCCTCAGTCTTTCCCAGCATTAGGCTCTTCTCCAGTGAGTCCTTCCTTCTCGTTTGGTGGCCAAAGTATTTGAGTTTCATCTTCAGGATCTGGCCTTCTAAAGAGCAGTCAGGGTTGATCTCCTCTAGGACTGACCGGTTTGATCGCCTTGCAGTCCAAGGGACTCGCAGGAGTCTTCTCCAGCACCATAGTTCAAAGGCCTCAATTCTTTGGCGCTCAGCCTTTCTTATGGTCCAACTTTCACAGCAATACATTGCAACTGGGAAAACCATAGCCTTGACTATACGCACTTTTGTTGGCAGGGTTATGTCTCTGCTTTTTTTTTTTTATGTCACCATATGGCTACTGCACCAAAATCTACCTTTTACACAGAGTTTGATTTATTGGACTGACAACAAATACCAAAAGAGCACCATAGATAAACAATACTTTAACAAAACAAAAAATGCCTCAGTTTTGCACACTGAGCTTCCAAATGCTACTTCTGTATGAAACCATTTTATATGCCCATTTTTTCTTGTATGGCAATCAAGTTACAAAATGGCCAGATGACTTGTGCAAAGAGACACTAATGTATCTGAATATTGAATTCCAAGTCCATGACTTTTTGCTTAATGCAGTATAGTTGTTATTCACAGCATGGGTGCCTGCAGGAGTGGAAAACTGATGAAATTTTGATGCAAACCATGTAAATTATGTGCCATGTTGCAATACAAGCATAAAAAGGCCAGGGATTGTGTTGTGACATCACTATATACATTTTTGTCATTTTCATGACATCATAGTTTATACTGGATACCTTTGATTAACAAATTTACTTAAATAATAAATAACTTATTCAACTTCATAATCACTGCAAATTACACATATATCATCCCTTAACCATCATTCTTGTACATGTCACTGTCACACAAAGAAAATTATAATAAATATTTATGGAATACAGTTAAACAAAGAAATGTGAATAAACCATGACTGGTCATTGTTTATAAGGCCCTGCCTTCCTTCTTAACTGCACTTTATTAAACCTGAACACTCTCTCAAATTGGACATGTTGCTCAAAATTCCATCAAGAATAATCTTCTCTGATGGATTTATCCCATGTTTTTGATTGCCCTGAAAGTATGGGATTGGTCTTTACTGAAGCTAATTCAATGTATTTCTTAGATGAATTTTTGAAAGAGATGTAAGGCTTAGTTCTTCTAAAATACCTTTAAGTCTCACTTTATTAAAGTGGTCACACTGAGGCAGCCAAATTTATCTCAAAAGCTTCCAAACTGGAAATAATTGTTTCTTATTGTTATTCCCTAACAAGTGGTATTTGTGATATGCTACTTGATATACAGATTTCAAGATTAATAACTATAGTAGCTTAACTTTGTGTTGCGTTAAAAAAAATCCTTTCAATGTTCTGAATTTGTTTACTTTTAATTTTAATGCACAACACAGGATTCAAATATTATCTATCCACTTTGTTTATGTAATAAAAGATGTTATATAACTGTATTGTTTTCCCTAACTACTGCATTAATGTTAAAATGTACTGTAGTCTTTTTTATAGGAAAGCTACTTAACTTTACTACTCATTTGCTGAAACTTTTCTACCTGCACAATATCCTTTGTAAAGTTTGATAAATGGGACTATGGACAACATTCTAAATGTGGTTGGTAGTGGGTCTTAGCTGGCATGACCAAGACAAGGATCGAGGATTTGATTGTGGTTACAGTTTATCAAAAGTATTGATACAAGTGAGTAGATAATAAATAAAAACCACAAATTTAATGTTAGAGTTCATTGGGAAATAGATGAATCTATTTAGATTGAGCACAATTTAGGTTTCCAGAACTCAACAAGGGTATTTTAGAATTTTAAAACGTATAGAAAATGGCAAGCGAAATAATCAAGGGCTTGAAGCAACTTTATTATATATAGTTAGTAACATTGTTAGTAAAGGGAAAATCTATTCTTTATTACAATGCATCATTTATTATTCTGTTTTTGTTTTAACTTTTGTTTGCTGCCTCGAGAGCTACAAAAATAAGAAAGGTGTGGGTATGAATAACAGGCAACAAATACGTGTTAGAATCTCTGAGGGCTTTTTAGCTTATAAAAGGGAAATCAGGAAGGGGCATGACAGGTGAAATTATGTGTTGTGTAGATAAGGTATTAAAAAAACCCAGATAATATTTTCTATTGGGTAGATAATAGAATGCAGGTGAAACTGAATGGTGAAATGAAGCGAATGGAGGGACATTCAGGCAAGCATAAAAAAAACACTTTTTGTTTTAAGCACATCCTTCTTCAAACAATGAATAACTGAAGTATGAATTAAAATTTGCTAATTACATTTGCTATCATAAAATGTACTAATGTTCATGATCTTGGATGGTTTTGAAAAGGAATTTGATTAAGTTATGGTGCTCATTCATGATCTCTTGGGCTAATCCCTACAAGTCAGCCTCATTTTGTTAGCTGCAATATTCTCCTTTTGTGTTGAACACAAAAAAGAAGAAACACCTTCTTCTCTCCTGTCTTTTGTGGTGTTCTTATAAGTATCTGCCTGACCACACTATGTTAGAGTTGCCTAAGGGAAGGCTGCTCTTAGGCCCTCACACATTCAAATTTAGTTTTTATTTATTATTATTTATTTATTTAGTTTTTATTCTTTGTGAACTTCTCAAGTAACCAGTCTTCAAAATTAATATCCACCTCTTTTTTTATATACAGGAAAAATGTTTAACTTATTCTTCTGATAAGAGGTATCCCATAATTTAGAATTCTGAAGTGTTATTGAATCTGTGACCTTTTAAAAACTTAAGCTAAGTGCCTGTGAGTGTTTGTCTCTTAGTGAAAGATGCCAGAAGAATTAAATATAATAATCTTTCACAAAATGAATAAGAATGGTTTTGAACAATGCACTCAAAGCCACCACATTCTTTAGGATATATTGTTGTTCTAGTCTGATTATTTTTATCTTTCCAGAATATATTTGGCATCAGGAACAATTGCTTCACCCTCTATATTTTATTACTGCTTTCAGAGCAACAAGGAGATATTATTATGGAGTGTTTAAGAATTTAAAATAAGTGAAATTATTCATGCTCCAGATACTAGCATTTGCTCAGTTCAAAATCTACAAAACTGCATATATAAATCAATTGAGTTTAGTTTCTCCCATTAAGGAAGTTTCAAAGTAATTATTATCCAATTGACTGGGTTATTAGTTATGAACAAAGGATGACACTTGGTGGGTTAGAAACTTATAAATTCACATAGCTTAAAAAATTGGCACAGTCTTATGACCAGCAAAAGTTTATGCTATTATTTAATGTTCAGATGCTATTATTTAATGTTCAGATGCTATTATTTAATGTTCAGATGATGTGTAGCTTCTCCACACTCCCTTTTATATAGTCAATCTGAAAACCACATAGTGGCTGTTTCTGTTTCTTGCTTTCTATTTCATTCGCCTCTCAAATTATCATCCTGACCTGAATGTCAGAATTTCTTCTTGGAAAAATTAACTTATGGTAGCAATTTTGCAGAGAGTGTATACCCCATTCCACTATGCTACTTATTAGATGGCTGAATTATTAGACAGCATCAGGCCCATTTAACCACTGGGTGGATAGCTTTAGTAAAACAAAGGACAAAGACTGTTACATTGCATAGGGCTAGGAAAACTTATTGTGTTTTCCTGTTTCAAACATAATCCTAGAATATCTGGATCACCGCTACAACACCATCAGCATTGACAAAAACACCATGTCAATTGCGGATGGCAGCTTTACTTGGGACAGCTTGCAGCTTGTGATGTTACCTTTAATATCATCAAATAGCAACAGGGAAGGACTCAGTAGGTGAATAAAAATGCAAAATCCAAGTCTAAACATTTGGCTGACAATGCAACCAGGTTGTGATGGTAGAATCAAGGAAAAATATACATTTTAAAATAATTTCCAGACACACATACTGTATTTCCGCTGAAGGCAATGTAACTAATGGAACAGTCTTACACATGTTACACTTTGAAGTAAGTCTTCAAGGAAAGTGAATATAAGATTAAAAGTCTGTAGAGATTCTCAGTCATAAATAGAAATATAAGGTTGATTGTGACTGGATTTTACTATCAGATTATTAACCGTTGTAGACATGTAACACCTTTAACACAGATTGAAAGCAGGGGTGGGTTCCAAACTTTTTTACTACCAGTTCTGTGGGCGTGGCTTATTTTGTGGGTGTGGCTTGATGGTCATGTGACAGTGGGTGTGGCTTTGTGGTCATGTGACTGGGCAGGCGTGGCTTCGTGGTCAAGTGACTGGGCGGGCGTGGCTTCATGGTCATGTGACTTGGCGGGCGTGGCTTCATGGTCATGTGACTCGGCGGGTGTAGCTCTCTGGTCATGTGACTCGGCGGGTGTAGCTCTCTGGTCATGTGACTGGGTGGGCATGGCCAAGTCAACATCACTGACTTCTTTGCCCTAATGAATGACCTACAAAAAGAAGATTTACAAAAAGCTAGTTTATTATTTCGTGCACTTACTTATTTACATAAGAATAAAATACGTACACAAAATAATAAAAGACTACACAAGTACTTACAGAAGAACGATGAAAGTGTTGTCTGTCTTCAACGTCACAGACTTCCTTGTTCTAATGAATGACCTGCACAAAGAAGAGATACAGAAAGGAAGTTTTTAATTGCATGCACTTACACCTTACATAAGAATAACACACTGAAAGAGCTACACACAAGTACTTACTTGTGTTACTTGTCTTTAGCTTTAAGATGTTTCCACATCGTTATTTAATTGGCAGTGGCAGCCTCCTCAGTTGCAATTGTTTTGCTCTTGATTCTCGGATCATCGGCTGTGCGATGTGCTCTTATCCATTTTCTGACAGAAGGAATAGGGTCCCATTTTGTTACAGGTAGGCCAATCACACTAATTGTCATCAGATTGCTTATGTTGGGAATAGTTAGGCGAGTTCTTTGTTCTGAACATATGAGGTTCATTTTTGAAAACCCCCTTTCCGCCTCTGCTGAACTCACAGCAATTGTTCTGACAATATCTTTAGCTTTTTTAATACTGTCAGGAATTGCATAGTTCTTTGAATCTTTTAATACATTTTCTACGAAATCTCTGTAATCGTTCATATTAATTTTATAATTAAACATTTCACCAAATTCAAGCAATTGTTCTCCAGCTTCTGGCCATGGAATGACTACATCTTCAATATTCCAGTAATCTGGCTCCAAAAAAGTAAGAAATCATAATTTATTCGAGTCTTGCAATTGGCTACCTGTTTTTAAATGTTCGCAATCCATCAGTCTTTTGTTCAAATTTGTTATGATGCTTTCCAAAAGTTTTTCCTGAGGAAGTCCAACAAATTGATGATTTTGAACAAATTTTATATTTTTGCAGGCTTCTGAAGTAATCATTTTTTTCAACCTTTTTTTCGTAGGGACCCTTTCCCCATCTAAGCATTTCAAATGCTTTAATTGATCTCAGCACAATTTTTTTGGCCTTGATGATGTCTGTATTTCTTCCCTGCAGTGCATTTGACAGAAGAGAAATCCCATTCAGAATATCAATCATCAAGGCCAAATCAGTCAAAAAATTTATATTTTCAAGACGGGCAGCCATGCCTGGGTATTTTTCATTTCCATGAAAAAACTGATGTAGCGCTGGATAAGCACACCACACAGCTACGGTTGACCTTAAACTACAGGCAGCCCATCTTGGTCCCAAAACTACCAATCTTAATGATTTCAATGCCCAGTTGTTCTGAGATTTGGAAAAGTTCCGTCTGGCTCTTGCAGGATTTATGGAAAGTGGTGTGTATCTTGTCAATGAATATTTTGAAGTGGTTCAGTTGCTTGATGTCCTTTATGGAGTCATCTAGCACAAGTTGGAGGCGATGGTTCAAGCAGTGCAATATTACGATGTTGGGGAACTCTTTTGCTATTCTAGTGCTGACTCCAGATTTTCTCCCAAGCATAATGCTGGCACTATCAGAGCAAAATACTATTAAGTGTTTTTGCAAATATTACGTAGTAAACCCAACTTTATGTAAACTTCCCATCACTGAAGAACATATTGTCTCTCATCTTGTTTTTCCAATTCCACAAGCTCAACAAAAACTGTTGTTGGGTTATCTGAATCCTCAACTTTTACAAAAACTATCACAACTGGTTTGCATGATAGCGTTGAGACTTTGTCAATTATCAAACATATTTTTAGATTCTGCCCAATAATGCTACTAAACCAGTGGTGGGTTGCTGCTGGTTCGGACCGGTTCTCCCATACTGGTGGCGGAAATTTGCACCCGCTTGCCGAACCGGCAGCGATGGCTGGCTGTCCATGCTCCCGAACCGGTTCTCCGGTCGCCGCGGCTTGCAAAAAAACCCTCTGCGCATGCGCAGATGGTCATTTCCCCGACGTGACAGCGCGCGCATCAGCAAAGCGAGCGCTCGCACGCAAAATGTGCACTTCCGTCACGATGTGAACCGGTAGGGAAGGTAAGTGGAACCCACCCCTGTACTAAACATTTAGGTTTTAATTTCGTTTGCAATGAAAGCAACTATTTTCACTGCACTTCTCCGTGAATGCAATCCTACTCCCAGATCTACTCCAACTATAGTTAGCAATTCTATCTCTCCTTCTATATCTGAAAATGGTTTACATCTTTGTGCCAGACTGTAAACTATAAGAAAAACTGTACAAGTAGTAGATAAATGTATGTCAGTTGACCTATCTATTGATTTTGTGATCGCATCCAGCTCCCGTTGTTTTAGGTTGTCTCTGCAAATGGTGTGAGATTTTGATGTAAAATGTTCTTAAATTTTTTTCCTAAGAGATGCTTGCTGTACCTCTTTCTTGTCCCTGCCGCCTCAATCTTGAAGTGTTTCCATTCTCTGGAAACATGAACGCCTTTCTCGAATGCGAACTCATGTTTTGCGCAGTACTTACAACCTAACCTTTTGTGTGCAACTTCCAGACCATCATCCTTTTCTTGAAAGTGGCTGTATTGCTGAAATGACCAACAGTCTGGAAGATCAGGAAGACTTTCATATGAGGAGATTGACTTGCTGCTTTCTCCACTTTCAAGTGGTGGCAGTGGTGCTTGTGGTGCAGGTGCTTCTGATGGTTTTGGATCCAATTCTGTTGTATCTGATTGTTCCAGTCTTGGTCTCTTGGTGAAGAAAGAGGTCATACTACGTTGCTTTTTCATCCTGTTAAAGTTACTACTGCAAAAGAAAAGAAACAATATTGTGCTTTGGACTCAATTGTGGTTGTAAGCTGAGGACTAAAGGTAACAGAAGGGATCTCTGTTTTCACCCAACAATGTACAGTCTTTTCAGGATGTGTTCAGGGTCCAACAAACAAGAAAGATAAAGTGTTTCAGCCAAGAAGTTAGATCAAGAAGAAAGGGTACATTCACAGAGCAATACTGAATTCTGTTTCTGAATTGTATTCCTCAGTTTAAAAAACGGAATATATGAATTAGGTTCAGTGTTGGGCTCAGCTTGTACTCAAGCCAAGTAGCATATTTTCTGAAAAACAAGTAACTATTACATAGGATTGCTTTATTCATTCCTTTTCTTTTCAGATGCTATTTTGTTGGGTATTTTAAAGGGAATACAATAAATATTTAATTTTACACATGTTAACAGCTGCTAGAATTGTGTTTGCACAACAGTGGGAAAACAAAGATATGAAAATGAATAAAAACAATATTAGAATGTGCAGAAATGAATAGTAACAATTTAAATCAAGGAGAAGGCTTTGAATACTTTTTAACGTGGGGTTTGTTTTATCAATGGCTAACTAACAGAAACAGAAGTTAGAAATCTAAAAGTATAAAAGAAAACACCAATTATATAAGGAAAGTTCACTAAAATGGATAAGCACATAGTATTAGTATTTGATTATGATTAATGTGTACTTAACTGCGGGACCATACACCCCCGGCCCCCCCAAAACTGGGACAGAGCCAGGAAAACACCAAAAGAATAACAACAGTTGTCCCCCAAAAGACTGCAGATAAAACCAGTTTTTTCCCTAACCCTAAGGACAGGAAAGACAAAGCCACTGGAATAAAAACCATCATCAAGGCATCGTGGGAAGTATAGTATATTGGACAGTGCCAGAAACCTCACAGCACCCGAAACCTCAGAAAACAGTGCCAAGAAACTCAAGCCAGCCCTTCCCCCTTTAAGAAAACCCCAGGCAAAAGCACTACCTGAAAGGAACACTTAACTACAGCCATTAAGATAAGGGGAATCAGGCTAAAAATAACTGGAACTCCCCTTTTCCTCTTTCCTGGCAGAATTAAGCCCCAGGATAGGAAAGACCAAAGACCTGGGCTGGGACCAAGATTAACCCAGGAAAACCAAACCCAGGGCAATCAGCAACACATCAAAACCCATCAAGCTGCAGGAACTCACAAAGCTGCAAATATAAAAGCAAGCTATTGAGTCACATAAAACGTGGTTGCATTTTATGTGACTCAATAGCTAGCATATTCAGCTTTGTGCAACATAGGACAATGTTTTGATTCTTCCAAATGTTGGCTGACCTAGTCATGGATCTAAGAGCTGATGGAATGGAATGGACTATCTTGGGAAAAAAGCTCTTGGTTTTTCCCAGCTGGACACCTGAAAAAGTTTGACTTACAGCCATTTGTTTAGCCACTGTTCAAAGTTACAGTCGCACTGGGAAAAGGAAACTACAACTACAGAGGGTCCTTGACTTAAGACCTCAATTGAGCCCAAAATTTCTGTTGTTAAGTGAGACATTTGTTAAGTGAATTTTGCCACATTTAATGACCTTTCTTGCCTCAGTTGTTAAGTGAATCATTGCAGTTGATTCAAAGCTTGACATTGATAAGTTAATAACCTGGTTGTTAAGAATCTGGGCTTCCTCATTGACTTTGCTTGTCAGAAGATTGCAAAAGGGGATCACTTGACCCCGGGACACAGCAACGGTCATAAATATGAACCAGATGCCAAGCATCTGAATTTTGATCATGTGACCATGGGGATGCTGCAATGGTCATAAGTGTGAAACAGTCATAAGTCACTTTTTTCAGTGCCATTGTAACTTTGAACTGACACTAAATGAACTGTTGTAAGTCGAGGACTACCTGTAGTCCTTGCACTTACAACAGTCACAGCATCCACACAGACATGTGAACAAAATTTGGGTGTTTGGCAACCAGAAATTCTGGCCCCGATTGTGGTTTTAAGTTGAGAACTTATACAACTTATACGTGGTTGCATTTTATGTGACTCAATAGCTACCATATTCAGCTTTGTGCAAGCTTTGTGAGATTTTGTGTGTTTGTGTAGTGAGTGTGAATCACTACACAAACACACAAAATAACACAAAGCTTGCACAAACTTCAATATGTAAAAGCAACTAAAATTTCCTAAATCTTATGTGACTCTATTTCCAAAAAAAATACATTTCCTAAAAACAATAACATGTCCCAAAAAAATACATTTCCTAAAAACAATAACATTTCCAAAAAAAAATACATTTTCTAAAAACAATAACATTTCCTAAAAATAACATTATTACAATCATTTTTTAAAGCATTGTGGGAAGGGAATCATACTAAGACAGACACAAGGAAAGGAAGACCAGAAAAACCTCTAAAGCAGTGGTTCTCAACCTTCCTAATGCCGCGACCCCCACCCCACCCCCTCCCCGCACGCGATGAGGTGACAAAGGGGGCGTGGCGACCCCTGTGAAAGGGTGATTCGACCCCCAAAGGGGTCGCGACCCACAGGTTGAGAACCGCTGCTCTAAAGCAATGGGTGGGCATGGCCAACTCAATGTCTCTCACGTCAAGGGGTGCATCGCCTGGTCCCTCCCCTCCCAGCCATTCCTTGTCACACCCAGCCTCAACGTATCATAGTTCTGTAAAAATGTTGTTCACCTTTTTTCAACTTTATTATCTACATACTATAGATGTACTTTCATGGACCACTGAAAGGAGGAAATGGCTCACATGCTTTGCCCAAGAGTGTGATAGGCAACAGGCTTTTACGGGGCTGCCAGCAAGAAGGGGGGGCAATGTATTTAATGCAAAGCATGGATATATCTAGTCTAGTGAAAAGAAGGACTAGGGGTGACATGATAACAGTGTTCCAATGTTTGAGAGGCTGCCACAAAGAAGAAGGGGTCACCTTATTTTCCAAAGCACCAGAAGGCAACACAAGAAGCAATGGAAGGAAACTAAACAAAGAGCGAAGCAACCTAAACCTAAGGAGAAACTTCCTGACAGTGAGAACCAATATACGTGCAGAAATATTTCAGTCATAATTTCAGATATAAAACAGCCATTCGTGTAATACAACCAGCATATTGTTCAAAACAGTAATTAGTACTATGGCTGATGTTTGGAAGCAAGCCTAAAAGTCAAAGATCACAAGAGTGCTTCTTTCTCTGTATACAAAACATCACATACCAGGAATAGCATATTAAGCTGGACTTATGCAACCTGATGTACAAAATAAACACACACATATTTATGCTCTGGACTATAGACATTGGATGCATGTAAATCCCTGAAAAATATGTGGTAGACCTGGACAAAAGAAAGGCAGTAAAATCACTCTAGGTGTAGGGACAGTGTAAAATATTAACACATGATAAATAATGGAACAATTAAAAATAGCAGAGAGTTTTCTCTCTCTCTCTCTCCCCCTTCCTCTTTCTTTCTCTTCTATCTCTCTCTCCTTCCCTCTTTCTTTCTCTTTTCTTTCTTTCTTTCTTTCTTTTCTTTCTTTCTTTCTTTCTTCTTTCTTTCTTGTCTCTTTCTCCCTTCCTCTCTCTCTCTTTTTTTCTTGTCTCTCTTCTCTCCTTTCTCTCTCACACACACTTCCTCTTTCTTTTTCTTTCTTTGTCTCTTTCTTTCTTCTCTCTCTCACACACACACACTTCCTCTTTCTTTCTCTTTCTTTCTTTCTTTCTTTCTTTCTTTCTTTCTCTTTCTTTATCTCATTCTTTCTTCTCTCTCTCACTCTCTCTCTCTCTCTCTCACACACACACACACACACACTTGGTCTGGGACAAAGTGATCCAGCGAGCTCCAGAGCAGCAGCGGTGGGAGAAGGAAGAAAGCGGGGTGTGTTGTGTCCTAGCATGGCAAGCCCTATGGAAAATGACGCGCACACACAGTTTGGCAAATAATATTCTTTAGTACTAATAAACTTCTTAGTAACTAGAGGTTAAAATCATTAAATCATAAGAAAGTGCATCGTGCCAAAAAGTCCAGTATAAAGCTGGCCAGAATTCAAAACCCCAAAGTAAATAGCCAATTAGTTCCTCTGTTATCAGTGACTCACAGATGTTGGCAAAAAGCCCGGGATGAATTAGTCAACAAAAGGAGAATCCAGAATTTCCAAGCCGTAGAAGTCCCAAGAACAGCAAGAATGTAAAACGTTGTTTCCAGCAGTCGGCTTCAGCGTGCTGAAGCCTTAAATAGCCTTAGGGCATGGCCAATCAGCCTGCAGATTTACTCACGAGGAGACCTCCTTCTACAGAGCCACTCCTGCCTGCTAGCTGCCCTGCATGCCCTAGCATCAAGCAGAGGCTCCTCCTCTTCTCCTGAGTCACTCAGCTCCCACTGAGGAGGTGCAGAAGGCCCTGGTTGGCTGTCATCCTCTGGCACTGAGTCCCCCTCGCTCTCTGACTCGGGTGCCGGGTGCACGGGTCGATGGTACCATGCCACAACCACCTCATCGTCCTCAGGATCCCTGAGCACCGGCACGGGAAGCTGGTGGGCCACAACAGGGTATCCGCCTGAGGCTAAGCATGCCAGGCCCAAAAGTCTAGTGAGCCTCACCATGTCCCCCAAGGCGGCTCTTCGGCTGAGCACAGCAGGTCTCCCTCCCCCACCGCCAGCGTTGGCCTTACCTTAGAAGTCTTCCACACACCTCTGAAGGAAAGGCTGATGGCGGGAGGCCCTTCAGGGAGACGCTGCAATCGCTGCGCTGGGGCTGAGAGGGTCGGCGGTGGTGGCAGCTTCAGGAGATGCTGGAAGGTGGGGAGGGGGTCGCCCGGCCCGGCAAGCTTCATAGCCACGTGGCTGCGAAGCTTGCCGGGCTTCCCCCGTCATGGCTACAACACCGGCAGCTTCGGGAGACACTGGCCCAGCGGGGAGGGGGAAGGCTAGCGCAAATGCTTACCTGTATGTAGACAGGAGGAGGCAGTTCTGTGGATGCACGTGGTGAAGGTGAGGCAGGGCGAGCGTTGGAGCGGGGACCAGTTCGGGGGCGTGGCCAGCCAGCGGTTGCTACCAGTTCGGCGACCCTGGCCAAATTACCACTACTGGTTCTCCCGAACCAGTGCGAATCGGGAGCAACCCACCACTGATTGAAAGTGTAAGAATCTTTAAACCTTGCACACACAAATGCTAATAACATTTCTAGCTACACTAGGGGTGGGCTTCAAAAATTTTAGCAAGGGGTTCTCTGCCCGGTTGCTGAGTGGGCATGGCCATGGTGGGCGTGGCCTAGTCGGCCTCCTGCACCATGGCGGGGGGGCGTTTTGCCCTCTCTGGGCTCCGGAGGCTTTCCTCGAGCCTCCGGGAGGGTGAAAACGGCCTCCCCAGGCTCCGGAGGCCCTCTGGAAGCCCGAAACATACCTGTTTCTGGCCTTCCTGAACTTCCGGTAGACCCATGTTTCACCCTCCCCGAGCTTCCGCACACACCCTGCATTTACCTGCATCCAAAACGGGCCATGTGGGGACTCCTGGGAGAGGCAGGGTGGGCGGGGCCAGCCAGGAGTGGGATTTGGGGGTTCTCCAAACTGCACAGAATCTTAGGTTCTCCCGAACCCCTGCGAACCCCCAGCAGCCTATCCCTGAGCTACACCAATATTCAGTCAAGTAATTAGTACAAGCTACTTTCAGATGCTAGTGTCCCACATAACTGCTGTTCCCCTCATATGAGAGGGGATATTTTAATAATCAAGCAGCAGGATTTCTCTCCTCTAAAATAAATTCTATGAAAATAATTTTACATTATGATGGGAATATTGGGGATAAACATTGTGAAGGGGGAAATGTGCAAGTATTAAACCACCAGAAACCTGAAGACCAATATGTACTACAAAACACCAAATAACTCAGAGCACCATTGAAAACAGTGAATAGATGAATCATAAATTGTATATGAATATATGAATCATATATTGTCAATAGATTTAGACAGAAAATAGAATATTCAGTGAAGCAAAACAGGATTTCATCACCAGAATAGATAATCCCAATATAGCAGACAGAAATAGTTGAAGAGGCTGGCAGGGGAATTGCAGGTAAGTTCATTTCAGGTTGCAAAATCCAATTAAGGAGAGAGGTGCAGAAAAGTTGAAATGTGCATCCAGAAGACATACTTAAAAAGTAATTTTAACTGAGCCAACAACATTTATCCAATCCTGAAATGCAACATGGTGTTGAATTCTTAGAATGTTAGGAGACTATTACCTGTAATATTAATAACAATGGACAAGAGAGATAGAATCAAGATCACGTGAAGTGTTAATAGCACTTTATAATGCCTTGGTAAGGCATTGGATTCCAAGGTATACTTGGAATTTGGCATTCAGTTTTGGTTGCCATGATGTAAAAAATATGTTGAGACTCTAGAAAGAGTGCAGAGAAGAGCAACAAAGAAGGACTGGGGGCTAAAACATATAAAGAATGGTTGCTGGAATTGAGTATGTCTAGTTTAATGAAAAGGAGGACTACGGGTAACATGAAAGCAGTGTTCTAATATCTAAGGAACTGCCACAAAGAAGAGGGGGTTAAGCTATTATTCAAAGCACCTGAAAGCAGCACAAGAAGCAATGGATGGAAACTAATCAAGGAGAGAAGCAACCTAGAACTAAGGAGAAATTTCCTGACAATCAGAACAATTAATCAGTGAAACAACTTTCCTCCAGAAGTTGTAAATGCTCCAACTCTGGAAGTTTTTAAGAAGAGATTGGACAACCATTTGGCATGCGGAGCCATATCTGAGGGCACGCGAGGCATTGCCCTATGTCAGCTCCAGCATCCATGTGCGCGCTGGCCAGCTGATTTTCACCCTTCTGGAGGGCGAGGGGAGGCCGTTTTCGCCCTCCCCAGGCTTCAGGAAAGTCTCCGGAGCCTGTGGATGGTGAAAAACGGCCTAACGGGCCCACTTTCTGGTAGGCCCATTGGGCCCGTTTTTCACCATCCACAGGCTCCGGATGCTTTCCTGAAGCCTGGGGAGGGCAAAAAATGGCCCAAAGGGCCTACCGGAAGTCCAGAGGCTTCAGTGAGGCCTGTGCGCATGCGCGGGGCGGGCAGCGTGGGGGGGGGTTGTGCACGCATGCGCAGGGGGGAGGGCATTGCATTATGGGTGTGGGCACGCACGTGCATGCTATCGCACGCATGCGCGCGCCCTTTTGGCACCCGAGCAAAAAAAGGTTCGCCATCACTGATATAGGGTTTCCTGCCTAAGCAGGGCGTTGGACTAGAAGACCTCCAAGGTCTCTTCCAACTCTCTTGTGCTGTGTGTATCTTCATATGGCAAGAAAAACATGTACAGTTTCCATAGATCTCCTTGTTTGTGATGTACACTCATGACAGACATGGGAGACTGTAGCAGCATGGAGACAGCATCCATATTGGGGAAAGAAGTGATGTGGAACTGTCTTTATGGAACAGTCCAATGCGCAGCTGAAGCATCTAGTATTTTTTATTCACTTATTTTTTTATTCAATCACTTTCTTGGTGTGACATTTGCAACCAGTCTCCCTTCCATTGAGGACCTGCATACAGCACAGGCCAGAAAGATGGCTGAGAAAATATCTACAGATTCTTCACATCCTGGATATAAACTGTTTCATCTCCTTCTCTCAGGATGCTGCATGCCAAAATAACTAAACACGGGGACAGTTTTTTCTCCTCATGCCATCACTCTGCAGAATGCCTAATTACCACAGAACTGTTTTATGTCTAAGGGTATTTACCCATGTAGTAGGGCTGGATTACTATTATCTTTCTCATCTTTCCTATTATCTTCTCCTGTTGGTATCTATAATGATCACTTTGTTGTTTGTATGTACACTGAGAGCTTATGCACCAGAGACAAATTCCTTGTGTGTCCAATCACACTTGGCCAATAAAGAATATTCTTTATTCTTATAGCAGTGAACATTCTTGCAGCATTTGGTTTCCAGGATGTACAAAGCTCCTAATCTTGTTTCTCTCTCTCTCTCTCTTTTATAACTTGACTTCTCAAAAGATAACTGAATCAATCACAATCACAATCTCTCCTTTCCCACCATTTGCTAACAATGATCATTAAAGAACAAAAGCTTTCTTTCTTTAAGCTTTAAAGAAACAAAAGCTTTATTCTTTCTTTAAGAATAAAAAAAATAAGTAATATAGTACTGCTATATATTGTGAATCGCTCTTACCTACATCTAATGCTACTTATAGCCTGCCAGTTCATATCATGGCTTAACAGGAGCGAGTCCTAACCACAGGAGATTTGAAAGCAAAAGAGTAGAAAGGAGAAGAGAATTCAGTGGCAAGGGAACAGGCGTGTTTCCAGAGGTCCTGAAGCAAAGGAATCGAATGGGGGGGGGGGAATAGAATTAGAATTATTAGAATTAGAATTAGAATGAATTAGAATTAGAAAGAATTAGAATTAGAATTAGAATTAGAATTAGAATTAGAATTAGAATTAGAATTAGAATTAGAATTAGAATTAGAATTAGAATTAGAATTAGAATTAGAATTAGAATTAGAATTAGAATTAGAATTAGAATTAGAATTAGAATTAGAATTAGAATTAGAATTAGAATTAGAATTAGAATTAGAATTCTTTATTGGCCAAGTGTGATTGGACACACAAGGAATTTGTCGTTGGTGCATATGCTTTCAGTGTACATAAAAAGAAAAGACACATTGTCTTCAGTGCATAAACTCTCAGTGATAGTGATAGATTATTATCATAGTCATAATCTCAATATGACAGCATTATCCAAAGCTACTTTTGCCTTAAATATATTTATTTCACTGAAATACAGGTTATAGGTAACCCTCGACCACAACTGGGACCAGGATTTTTCTTGCTAAGCAAGACAGTTGTTAAGTGAATTGCACTTGATTTTATGATCCTTTTTTTACCACATTTGTTAAGCAAATCATTGCAGTTGTTATGTTGAATCACATGGTCATTAAGCAAATCTGGCTTCCCCTATTGCTTGTTGAAAGACAGCTGGGAAATTCACACATGGTGATCACAGGATCCTGGGATGCTGCAATCATTGTAAATTCATGCTGGTTGCCAAACACCCAAATTCTGATCATATGACTATGGAGATGCTGTGACGGTTGTAAGTACAAGGACCAGTTGTAAGTCTCCTTTTTCAATGCTGTTGTAACTTCATACAGTAGCTCAATGAATGGTTGTTAAGTTGAGGACTACCTGTGTAACTCTGTTTTAGCTGCCAACAAAATCCTTTGCACTTTTGCTGCCAATTATGTAAAATATCTCATTTGCATCTTCATTTTACTATTTTATTTCTAGAGTAGGTCCAAGTCAACACTAGGCATGGAGAATGATGACCGTATTGATATACCATAGATACCTAGTGAGTGATGGGAATTGGAATCCTATAACATTTGGAGAACTATAGCTTCCCAACCCTTCTCTAAACCAAGGAAAATTATAAAAATGCAAATTTTTGAAATGCACTACAATAATATAATTCTTACTTCAAAGAGACTAATAGAACATTAAGCATTCTTGTACAAATTGCCTATCCAGAATGAAAGCATACTGTAAGTAACCTCATTGTGTTCACTCAGAATGTGAACCTTTAAATTTACTTTTATTGAAGTTTCACTCTTACTACTCTGATTAATTAAACTGGTATAGATTAAACTGCCTGAAAGAAAATTAATTTAACACATAGCTCAGCACTTTAATTCATCTCTGTTTGGAAAATCTTGCTCAAATCTGATTACATTAGCAATAGAGCCTAATGAAGGTCATTGTTCCAGATTATTATTTGATACTATGCAGAATGCAAAAGATCATATGGTAGACATGAACATTCCTGCAGAAAGATTTGAAGGTTTTTTAGAAGAGTAGAGTGGATGTAAAGATAAAGACTCCTTCATGTTGACTCAACACATTGAGTCCACATCCATCAGTGTTCTCAGAAATTTATCAACTTTTTTCTTTTGTCTTCTCAATCCACCCAACAACCATGGATTTACAAGGCAATTCCCCCATCCAAATACTAACCAGGGCTAACTTGGGAAGGTAATCAGATTGGTGGTAATGGGCATCTCAGTTCCTGACAAAGTGGGTAGAGCATTGAAAGAAATAATACATTTGGAAAGCTACATGTTTCTTATTTGGCAGGAAAACAGGTAGCTGTCTCCTCATTGCATCAATAGATAACAATTAAGAAGATCAGTGAATCTGTTTCTTAATTGATATAAAGATAAATGGAGCACTTAACTAAACTTATCCAGTTGTCAACGTTACTGTAAGCTAACTCCTTGTATCTTTAAATTTGTCAGGATGGGATTTCTTGATCTTCGTCCTCATTGCTTAATGATGTAGTGGGGAAGTAGGTACCCATTTTCTTGATGAAGGAGGAATGTGCAGATGTTCCAAATTTGTAATATTTTGCTAACGGTCATCCTTTGCCCCAGATTCTGGGTCATCCATTACATCAGTCAAGGCTGACTTGGTACTATCATCCACAGAGCCAGAAAACTGAATTTTGGATAAAGAATGCTGCATTTACATGAAATCATAACAAAAATGATTAGAGGGTTTTTTCTGTGAGAAAGAATGTCTAATAATGTATAATGCTCTTGAGAGAACCATTTCTTTGTCCCTTTATCTCCACGCATGGTAAACATCCAGTGCATTCAGTTACACAGATCAGTGCAAAATTGATCATTAAGCAAAGAAAGGTAAATTTTGCATGTCGGACAGGGCAACAAATTATTCTTTATTTGATTGCTTACTGTGCAATCAAGTAAAATACTTCTTGACTCATGGAGAAGAGATTTATTTGTTTTTCCAACACAGGCCACAAAATATTCAGGATTGGCTCTAATTCCAACCTGAAGTACAGATTAAAATTAGTGTTATGTTCTAACTGTTTCAACTGTGTTGCATGGTTCCAACCAGGTCCAGCGTTTGAGCGGGAAAAAGCTCAAACGCTATTGGCTGGTCTGTCTGACAGCTCCCTATAAAAGGGCAAGCTGTCAGACTGCTCTTTGCTGGTTGCTTACACAAGAGCTGAAATAAAGAGCTGCTTTGGAAGTCTGTCTCCTGTCATCTCTACCCACTATCAAACAGTGGCGACGAGGGCTTGGGCCAGGAGAACTGTGACTAGCTTCTTCAGCACTTTCAACCAGCCAGGCAGACATCTTCCTGCC
>QLTV01002469.1:957734-988153 GCA_003457575.1 Thermophis baileyi
CGCAGGTCTAGTAGGGCTCCAAAACGCCCCGCCTACCTGCGTGATTACGTATGCTGGACAGCTCCATCCAGGAGGGGAGGGGTGTTATGTTCTAACTGTTTCAACTGTGTTGCATGGTTCCAACCAGGTCCAGCGTTTGAGCGGGAAAAAGCTCAAACGCTATTGGCTGGTCTGTCTGACAGCTCCCTATAAAAGGGCAAGCTGTCAGACTGCTCTTTGCTGGTTGCTTACACAAGAGCTGAAATAAAGAGCTGCTTTGGAAGTCTGTCTCCTGTCATCTCTACCCACTATCAAACATGTTGGACATAAATAAACATAAATTTATAAACATAAATTTTGCATGTCGGACAGGGCAACAAATTATTCTTTATTTGATTGCTTACTGTGCAATCAAGTAAAATACTTCTTGACTCATGGAGAAGAGATTTATTTGTTTTTCCAACACAGGCCACAAAATATTCAGGATTGGCTCTAATTCCAACCTGAAGTACAGATTAAAATTAGGATAGCATGTGCTAAGCCTGGAACATAAATTTACAGCTGAGATACCAGATGCCTCTGTCAAAATGTGGAGATAGCCCTGCATTAAAAGCAATAATAATGATATCTTCCCTCAAACAGGAGTGACACAGATGTCGCCAACTAGACTATCAAGGTATCTGGGGAAGGAAATAGACAAGTGCAATCTGTCAGAATTCCAAAAAAAATGTTATAAGTCTGCCATTAAATTGAATTTCTACCAACAAAAGATGGAACATTTTACCCTTGGCGCTTCTCTATGACATTCTCAGAGTTTCTTGCCTCACTAACTTAGTCTCTGCTGATTTATAGAAGTTGTAAAAATAACATAAATTTGCCACAGGCATTTTACACTTTCCCCTCCCCTCTAACACAGCTTACTATCATTCACCTTGGAAGAGTCCTATGCCATCAAGATCCAGAAAAATCTTGCAAACCTGTGCCAGATGGAGTTTTAGCTATCTTCGTAGGGCCAGTATAGCAACAGCAATAGCTGTTAGAACTAGAACAATGTAGAACTAGATATCATTTAAAAAATTACAATCAATTCCAAAATAATAATATTTAATATCTCAGTTGCATGTAGACATGCAGCTACTCTCATAGGAGTACATATAGGTAATTGCTTATGGATTGTAAACTCATGAGGGAGAACATCTCAATGGACTATGCCTCATTTCCATTTACTACACTTCTATATATTTAAAAGAGCAGTCCTGATGCATTAACATTAATGGTGGAAGCATTGCCACCGACTTAAATGCCATGTGAAATGCTAATTAAAACTTGCTCCTAAAAATGTTCTGTAGAAATAAATTCCAATGATTAGCGTGGGTTGCAGACAAAGGTCTTCCTAAGCCATTCACAAGTTCAAACTTGTATTTCTTGTTAACTAATTGGGTGTCATAGGAGTTCTATCATAATTGTTAATTGCAGAAGAATCTCTAGTTCAAGGTGTAATATATTTGGACCAATATGTGATGGAAGCTGTGGGCTTAAAAAGAAGCTTCAGAAATTTGGTAACATTATCTGTCTTTTCAAGATGCAGAATGTTTTTTTCTGGCAAATTAGGTTGCACAAATGAAATTTCAACAAAAAGTTGTGCCTTATGCCTATCTGCTGCTGCATTCATGTACTGTATATCGATCTTCCTTTGACCTCTTGCTATTTGCTTCAAGATCTGAACAATACTGGAGCAAGTGCCTTGAATGGGAAGTTTGACTGTCTCATATTCACCCTTTCTTCTTTCCATTCCTCTGTTTAAAATTTGTTGACATAAAATGACAGCAGAATTTAAATTGTTTGAATCTCTTTGCATAATTTAGAATTCTATCTCTTAGTGATTTTCCAGGTTTTGGCAGCCTAGATCAGGCAGCCCGAAACTACATTAACGTATGCATTCACAAACAGTAAATCAGCAGCCCCCAGGTACTGATTCCATGGAGAAAGGTTTTTCCGTGGACTGGAGGGGTCATGGTTTTGCATGGTGCCTGCATATTGCAGTTGGGGCTTTGTTGTTTGCGCAGTTCGTTGCTGGCATGCCGCGGACTGGTGCCAGTCCACAGACCAGGGGTTGGGGACCCTTGCAGTAAATAAAGAAAAGCAGAAGCTGAAACAAAACCATGTTCAGAGTCAGTCTAGGAGAACATTGAAGGAGATGCTTGGAGCCCATTTAACTGCAGGTAAAGTCTTAGAAATCATTCTATGGCTTCTTTTAGGAAATATTGGGCCCTGAATGCAGATTTGGGAAAGTACTGGGCAGTAAGGTTCCTATGTATTTATCCAAGAAGTTGTTTTTTTTATTTGGGATCAGCTTTCATGTTTTTCTTTCACACTGCTACTCTCTGAGACCAAAGGTGCCAGAAACTGTAGAGGCATGTCAGCCATGGACAATACTCCTGAGTTATGGCTCTTGTTCCAAACAACATAAACACCTGCCAAATCCACTAGTTTAACTTAGTTCAGTCTATAGCTTTTCCCCCACTTGCTCTCTTTTTTTGAGGGGATGGATGGGTTCCCTTCCAATGTTTCATCTCTTCTCCAGTCAATGAGTGGTTGATTGGCTTCAGTTTTATATTGATAACACTGCCTTTACAATAGTATTTCCCCTCTTGTTTTGTCATCATCTAAAACAGCGGTTCTCAACCTGTGGGTCGTGACCCCTTTGGGGGTCAAATGACCCTTTTATAGGGGTCGCCTAAGCGCACGCTAGCCCGCCATCTTGGTGCCACGCCCCCTTTGTCACCTCATCGCGTGCGGAGAGGGGGCGGGGGTCGCGGCATTAGGAAGGTTGAGAACCACTGATCTAAAAGAAGTTTCAAAGTTTAGAAAAATGTGTCCAACCTTTTCATCTATGATCTGGAACGGAAATCAAGTGACTGGCACTGATTAAGAGGCAATGGAGGAAGGTTGGCAATGGGGCTGGCAATGGGGGACAACCAATTTCACTATTGTTTTCCACTCCTTCATGATTGAGTGCCTTCAGAGGGAAAATCCCTAGACCAGTTACAAACTCTAATCATAGCTCTTCCCTTGGACATCTTTTTCCCCAGGAAGAAAGTTTTCCACTATTGTGTCAACTTATTTTAATTGAAAAGTATTAATGTTGGTTATTTTAATTCATAGCAAATGAATTTAGATATTTTTTCCAAGTATATTTTAATGACAGAAGCATATTTTATCATATTTGGAGACTGTCCATCTTCCTCAAAAAGCATCTATAAATGACTGTGACTTTTTCCTTCTCTCTATTCCTGTGCTTATCAGTATATTTAACACTAATTCACATTTGTTTTTATTCATAATTTCACACAGTAGCAGATCTTTTAGTGACAACTACAGTTTATGAGAAGGAGAAACATAATTCTTGAATGCTGCTTTGCCACTCCTTGAATGTCCTCTAGATATTATCCGAGCAACAGTACGATGATCATCCACATTTTTAATAATGACAAGAAAAAGTAACTTCAAAAGTCTACAATACAAAAAGAAGGTCATGGGTTTATTAAATGAATGATTTCAAGAATGTATTATTTGAAAAAAAATCATTTTACATACTTTTTCTGCCCTAGCAGAACCCCATTGCTTATTGTCCTAATTAAGTAAGTGATTTATTTTTTTTAAGAACAAATCGCTCTTTGGCATTCCTCAGAAGCTAAAATGTACACAGAAAAGAAAACCCAGCAAGATTCTACTTCCTCCTGTTACGTCTATGTAATTTACTGCAGGTCTGGCTCCAACATCTACCAGGCCTGCTTGGTGCTGAGATAAATATGTCAGTTGCCTGCCCCATGCCAGATACTTTTTATCTGGAGGTTATCTCCTCCTTCCACCTTTTCCATTGCTACAAACTGTCATTTCTTTACACTGAGGTGAGGCACCAGGAAATTGCATTATTACATGAAAAGCTGAGCGTAGTATTGTTCCATTCCTTTCTTCTGCGCTATAGAAATGCACTTGGCCTGTTTGCACCTGCTTGTTCCTAATTTTAACTGATATCGTATTGCCACTTCAGAGATACATTTTGTCTGGCTACATATTTCTTCTCTGCCCACCTCTGCCCACCTTGTTACTTCTAGATATTTCTCTACCAACTATTCATATTAAAACTCCCTTTTTTACCTGGGCTAATGTCCCCCATCTTTGCCAGAGCAAAGATCCTGAATTTCACTGCAAAGCACAATATCGTTTCATGCTGAGTTACTTTTACTATTATTTAACCGAGATGTAATTTTAAAAAAAAAGCTATCTCCCACACTGAGAGGAACAGTGCTATCCATCCACAAAAGGAACATCTGTTGAAAATTAGCATGTAGCATATAATCACAAGAATATTTCTCCACCTAAGTGGGGAACTCTTCCTGTGCGTTTTACCTCCAGAATAATATTGCAATCAGAAAACAAACCAAATCAGTTTAGATCATGCGAGCTGAAAGCACTACATCAAAACAAATCAGCATCATAAAATCAAACTAGCCTAAGCACAAACTGGAATTGAGAAACCATATGTTTAAAAGAAACAAAATAACAGACGTAGATTAATGAGCAAGAATTGTACTCTTATCGTCAGACTGAGCGAAGATGAACAAAAAAACTGCTGCTAATCAAAAGTCTTGCATGGATCTTGCACAGCATACTCATATTTTATTTTCCTATATCAGCAACTCATGGCTTGGAAAACTCAATGCCAGTATGAGCTGTACAGAGAAGATAACAACGAGGGGGGGGAAAACTATTTAGTAATAAGGATTTCTTTTAGACAGAGCTAATTAGCAGTAAAGCTGTAAGACCTAATGATCCCTGGATTTTAAAAAAAAAGCACATAAAACAAAAATCTCCTTGACCAAACTACAAGTCACTGCAGAAAGAAGAACAACTTTAGCAGACTGTGTTCACTAACACAATGGTAGTTGCATGTTAATACCCACATTACCTGCAAATTGAACATGATTTCTTTACCAGTAACATTCTAATCACTGCATCCTTGCTACACAAATAAGCATGCATATATGCAAAGCAAGCCATCCATTCTCTTTTATAATGACCCAGTGCAATTAACAACACCACCACCCCAGCCAGGAATGTTATTTGTTTGGAAATAAATCATCCTGGATTGTCTTCATTTGACCAAATAAAGCCACCGCCTAATCCTATTATCTTTAGCAGGTGGCAGATTTTGATTAGAGACAGAACAATGTGCTTTGCAGCCAGTGTCAACCAGAAAACTACTTGAAGAAAATGACTGACACACCTGTGGAGTGAGAAATCCTTCCCTGCACCTATCAGTTCCTTCTGAAAGTCAAATTAATCCCCTTTGTGCCAAAAAGGATGGACAGGGATATAAATATGAGGAAAGAGTACCTTATTATCTGAATAATTAGCAAAGTAGAAGAACGGCAAAGAAATAGAGGTTCCCCCAACACAGACTACAGCAGGGGTGTCAAACTCAATTTCATTGAGGGCCGCATCAGGGTTGTGTTTGACGTCGGTGTGTGGAGTGTGTGTGTGTGTGTGTGTGTGTGGCCAGGGGGCATCCAGATATGGCCCACAGGCTTTGAGTTTGACACCCCTGGATTACAGTGTCATCCCCTGAATTTGATATTACAATTTATATAGACATTCAAAAAATGTTTATGGATTTACGAGCATCATTCTCATCAGTAAAATTTTATTTTAAAGTATTAATCTTATAGTTACACAAACAAATTTTAAAAGGTGTCAACATTAACCCATAAAGATGGGGAAACTGGGACAAACAGAAACAATCTCACTAATATAACTCCCAGCACTTTATTCTTCATCAAAGGCTTCTAGCTCTATTTGAAATATTTGATATGCTAGCCCGTAGTTTATAGCCAAAAGTCAAAATCATAGCTAGGTTATATGACAGAAAGATGGGGTAACTAAGTTCTGTTGTAAGGAATATCCTTCTGGGTTCAGTTCCAAGTAGGGAAAAAGACACTGGAAACATGATGACTGCTTGGAAAGATGGTTTAATGGAGGACAGCAGGACCACATGGTCTGAGGTCCTGGGAAAGGGGGATCACATGCCTCGAAGATGTTGAAGAAGAGAAAAAGGCTGAGATGCTGAGAGTGCCTTGGTTTTATGCCCTCTCTTGGGCCCCGCCCCGGGGCCCCCTGCTCCTGTGCAAGAAATGCACTCTGATTGGCTGTCAGACTCCCATGGGGCCATGCAGGGGCAACTCTGTAGGCTGTCCTGAGTCCCCAAACTGTCCTCAAGTTTGCTTGAGCCTTGCTGGTTGATGCAATCTTCCCAGGTGCCATGTGGTGAGATTGGTAGAGGGCTAATCCTATCATGTCCTAAAGGTGAAGGTCTTAATCTCATCGCCCTGGAGCTGAAGGGGATAGATCTTTGTTATGTAGAATAGACTGGTCCAGGCTATTAACAAAGGTGGGGGGAATGAGTGAGCTGGGCCCATTCCTTGATGGCACATTGACAAAGGTGGGGGCTACTAGGAGTGAGTGTTTTTTCCTGCCTAAAAACATGTTTCTCCATTTCTCAGCCAGGGATATTCTATATAATATTCTGCCTTTTTAATATTTCCTAAAATATTTTATTCCTCGGGGGGGGGGTAGGTGCTAACTTCCTACAGTTCAACCTAGCACCTACCCATGTTTAATTATAATCTAGTGAGTCATCCCAATTAGCTGGATTTACATAATATATTTATTAAAATCAAGGAAATCACATTATGTTATAGCACAATGTGAGAAATTGTTACGTTATTCAGCTGGTCAAAGAAGTAAAATTGGAGCAATGAAAGAAGCAGAACAAATATTACTCCACTGGTCCATCAATTCTTCCAAAATGTTGGATTTTAAACTTTCATAAACTCCATGCAGCATAATCTGGGGATCCACCAAGTCTGGATATATAATATTAGTAGAAGAACACAGTGTTCTTTTTTATCTCTCTTTCTTCCCTTCTGTGATGCTTCCTGGACTGATCAAAGTTCTTTAAAGATTTTTGCATGAAAATGGGAGGCCTTCAGTGGTGGGATTCAAAAAATTTTACTACCGGTTCTGCGGGCATGGCTTGGTGGGTGTGGTGTGGCTTGGTGGGTGTGGCTTGGTGGGCATGGCAGGGGAAGGATACTGTAAAATCTCCATTCCCACCCCACTCCAGGGGAAGGTTACTGCAAAATCCCCATTTCTTCCCGATCAGCTGGGACTCGGGAGGCAGAGAATAGATGGGGGCGGGGCTAGTTAGAGGTGGTATTTACCGATTCTCCGAACTACTCAAAATTTCTGCTATCAATTCTCTAGAACTGGTCAGAACCTGCTGAATCCCATCTCTGGAGGGCTTGTAAGTGGTTAGAGAATGATACATATATACTGGCTAAGATTACACTTTCTCCAGGTTCCATGCATTCAGCTAGGACACCTGAAAGAGTGATATGGTAATGTTCAGTTGAATATGAAACCAGCTTTCTCGGAGATCCCGAAACTCATAAGCCCATTATTATTATCTCTTTAGATATCCCAGTTGAATGCACGGGAGTTGAAGTAGAATAGAATAGAATAGAATTCTTTATTGGCCAAGTGTGATTGGACACACAAGGAATTTGTCTTTGGTGCATATGCTCTCAGTGTACATAAAAGACAAGATACATTCGTCAAGAATCATAAGGTACAACACTTAACGATTGTCATAGGGTACAAGTAAGCAATCAGGAAACAATCAATATTAATATAAATCGTACGGATACAAGCAACAAGTAGGAGGAAGGATACAAGGATACAAGTAGGAGGAAAGGTCAGCTTTTTTCTATACATTTTCAATCCTCACACACTCAAATTATTTTTTATAAAAAAATGTTTCAATTGCAATTAAAACATTAGCTGCTAGGGAAGATGTGCTTTGGGCTGGTTGTTTCCTGGTTGTATCTTTTAACTGCATCTAGATGTAGTTTACCTCTATGTGTCTAGTGATGGCCAAGAATGCCAAACTTCCAGGAATTCCCTAGCATTTTTGAATTGGTTTTACATGCTTAATTTAAAAAGACTTGCAGCCCTCTAGTTCTGTCTATCTTTCTCTACCGCCCCATTCACCCTCCCCCCCCCCACACAACCTGTTTTAGGTTTGGGGTGTATTGAACATCTCCTATTTCTTCATTAGTGGCTGTCAGATAATGGCAAGAAACACTCCATCATATTTCATTAAAGCCACTTTCTTCTCAACAGCAAAGATTACAATCTGATCCATTTCAACAGAAGGATACATCTCTATTTTCATTATTAAAAGTAAGATCATGATTTTTCTAATCACACATGCTTTTCTAACCACATACATATTGATAATTAATAATCAAACTGGGACATATTTTTAATAATTTCAAATTTGTTCATGGAAAACTTTTGTGAAAATATTTTAAGAAGTTTGGACTAGTGATCATAAAATATATTTTAGGAAATTGTCAAGTTCAAATTATTTGAATAAAATATTGAACCTATATATTTTATATCTGACAGATCACCTAATAACACCCATGTATATTTCTCTGAAAAGTAATTTGAAAGTGTATTACCTGTCTAGCAGAATTAGAAGATTCATAGAAATAAATTAAAATGTGTACCTATTCCCTTTTCTACTCTTTACATGATGCAGCTCGTAGCCAAACGAAGAGATATACCAATGATGGCTGCATTATCATTCAAGGTTGAGCCAGGTTTTCTATACCAAACCTATGATTTTAAAACACAATAGCCTTATTATAAACCCATGATTTTAAAGCTTGATTCATAGCTTGATTCACTCATCATATACATTCAGTGCCATCTTACATAGCATTGGGAACACAATTTTCTTTATCTTCTTATTCATGTATTTTTTTCCCACAGCAGAGTGCTGAGTATATGCCTATATACTATTAATACTATTAAAAACCGTGGTAGCGCAGTGGTTAGAATGCAGTATTGCAGGCTAACTCTGCCAACTGCCAGCAGTTCGATCCTGACTGGTTCAAGGTTGATTCAGCCTTCCATCCTTCCAAGGTCAGTAAAATGAGGACCCAGATTATTGGGGGCAATATGATGATTCTGTAAATTGCTTAGAGAGGGTTTTAAAGCACTATGAAGTGATATATAAATCTAAGTGCTATTGCTAATACTAGTGACAACTATACAGGTACAGTAGTCTTTATTTAGCAAGCACAATTGGGACTGGCAACTTGGTCGCTAAATGAAGTAGTCACTAATTGAAACTGCAACTGTGCTTGTGATCTTCAGCTTCCCTTTGCTTTACAGACTTGCAAAGTTTGTAAATGCGAGGCTTGGACACAAAATTTCTTTTTCATCATTGTTGCACCTGCAAACAGTCACTAAACAAGATTGTTAAGCGAGGACTATCTTATTGGCAGCAGATGGCAGAGAATGATATTTTCTGTCCTATGATAATATGATTCCAATTGACTTATATATAAATTCTGTGAAGGAATAAGTTACCAGGTCTGAATTTATCTCTGCATCAGATATATTAGATATACAGATATGGATAAGCTCTGAGCTTATCCATATATTATTAATAACAGTGAAAATCTTCTGCAATAAATTGCTCCTGACATAAACTCTACCATATGACTGAAGCAGCCAGCTACATGTAGGCCAACTCATGAGCAGCTACTCATCTATAATTTTAGTATATATAGTAGACATGATGCATTCAGTCATAGCATAGACAAGTTAAGCAGAAAATCAAGCTTGTATTATAAAATATACTAGGGTCTAGATCAGAGGTCAGCAACCCGCGGCTCTGGAGCCGCATGTGGCTCTTTCATCCCTCTGCTGCAGCTCCCTGTCGCTCAAAATATGCATCACAACTGCCATGTGAGACACCCACCGACACAAAATTTATTAAGCTTTTCGACCCCCGGTAGGCCAACCATGGATAAATCCAAGAAAAGAAAAGTTTCAGAAGAAAACAGAATCTTTAATTCAACTATATACAATATGCTAGTTTTGTGTCCGCTCAGGAAATAGTCAGGCACAGGAAGAGTTTTGTGGCTCCCAGTGTTTTCTTTTCTGTGGGAAATGGGTCCAAATGGCTCTCTGAGTGTTTAAGGTTGCTGACCCCTGGTCTAGATGGAGCCAGTGAGTCTCAGTGTTTAAGATATTGAACTAGAACTGTGAAACTCAAATTGAAGCCCTTCCTCGGCCATAAAATCTCCAAGTCTATTCATTTTTTCAATTCTATCCAATTGTTTCCATTTGTTTACTTTTAAAGATAAGAAAAACAGCATGCTTTTCAATGAAGCTGTGAAGTGAGAATTCCATGGGATTAGCAAGTCCCACCACAAACTAATTAGATATTCAAACTTCTCCATTGGCTCTTAAAAATGTGTACATGTTTGAAATGAAAGCAAGAAGATAAATAGTGCCAGCCCCTCTATGTTACAAACTATATCTGGCTGCATTTGAATGAATTGTGGTAATCTTTTTTGTGGCTTACTGTGTTTTATTGAGTAAGTCAGAATTGTATGGATTCACATAACATGGTCAGCCAAAGCATCAGAAAAATCACCTCTCTGGCATTATAATATCTGCTTACCAGGATCGTTTTTTGCACAAGCTATTTACCAAGTGCAAAGAAATTTGGAGATTCAGCTCCATTGTCATATCACTGCACATATTTTAATAACAATTAATATCTACTAGCCAGTGGTGGGATTCAAACTTTTTTACTACCAGTTCTGTGGGCATGGCTTGGTGGGTGTGGTGTGGCTTGGTGGGCGTGGCAGGGGAAGGATACTGTAAAATCTACATTCCCAACCCACTCCAGGGGAAGGTTACTGAAAAATCCCCATTTCCTCAGTCCCATCAGCTGGGACTCGGGAGGCAGAGAATAGATGGGGGCGGGGCCAGTCAGAGGTGGTATTTACCGGTTCTCTGAACTACTCAAAATTTCCGCTACCGGTTCTCCAGAACTGGTCAGAACCTGCTGAATCCCACCTCTGCTACTAGCTCTGTGGAAATCCACAGAGAATGGCCAAGGAATTTCTCTCTAGATAAATCATAATTCCCACGTTCTCATCTTTGTTTTAAAACCTTACTAGCTAATGTTGAACCAGAGGCAAAATAAGTTTCTATTGTTCTCCCTGAATGTTTACACAAAACTCTTCTTCAATTTTTTAGTGTTTGTATCTAATCACTCACTCTATTGTCTGGAGAATTTCGGTGTATTTATACGTTTTTCCATTTATTCCAATGGGGAAAAGTAATTACTTCTCCACAAAGCCAACTGATTCATAAATACATACATACTGATCATGTGATTTCCTTCTGTGGTAAACAACATTATGCAATGTATGGGAAACGAATGAGAAACACCCCCAAAATTGGTGTAAGAGATGAGAGATGAGAGATGGGGGATAAGAAAAAAATAGCTAAATTTATTTTTCATCAAAAACTTTAAGGAGCACAATGGCTTACACCAGGGGTGTCAAACTCAATTTCATTGAGGGCCGCATCAGGGTTGTATTTGACCTTGGGGGCCAGGTGGGTGTGACCAGGGTGGGCATGGCCAGCTCAACGTCACTCATGTCAGGGTGCTTGTAGTGGCTCGAGCATTCTGCTAGCAAAAACGGAGCTCAGGAGGGTTGAAAACGGAGCTTGGAAGGGCTGCACGCAGCCCTCCCAGCTGCATTTTCACTGGCAGAGACACAGTGGGCCGGTCCTTCATTGTTTCCAGCGTGTCCCCACAGGCCAGATCTAAGCACTCCATGGGTCAGATCTGGCCCATGGGCCTTGAGTTTGACACCCCTGGCTTACATGGTTAGGACGCTGAGTTGACAAACAGCAAGCCTGCGTTCGAGACCCCAGTGCTGCCATGGAGTGGGGTGAGCTCAGCTCCTTCACTCCAGCTCCTGCTGGGGATATGAAAGGAGCCCCCAACTGGGCATCCCCCAGGCAATGGCAATGTCATCAGCTAATCCTTTCAACCCAGAAGTGCCTCGGTGCTTCTGACATGAGTGCAATGCAACCAAAAGGTTTCATTGTATCTCTACATCCTTTACTACCTTACTTCACCTAGATACATACACACCTTCATAAATTGCCTTTTGTTCTTTCAAATACTCATCTGCCTCTTTTTGAGGATCTCTTCAGTCCTAACCAACCAGGACTTCTGTAGTCTTCTCCTTCCTTTTCAACCCATTTATTTTTCATGTATTTGATTGCATGACCAAATCATCTCACATTATTATTATTATTATTATTATTATTATTATTATTACATTTCTCTACAGGTAGGCCTTGACATATGACCAAAACTGGGACCAGAATTTCCACTGCTTAAGCAAAGTGATTATTAAGTCATGCTTGATTTTATGATCTTTTTTGCCAGGTTTGTTAAGTATATCACTGCAGTAGTTAAGTGACTCACATGATTGTTAAGTGAATCTGACTTTCCCCATGGCCTTTGCTTGTTGGAGCCTCTTGAGAAGGTCGTAGATGACAATCATGTGATCTGGGATGCTGCAACCATCATAAATACATTGCCAAGCACCCAAGTTTTGATCACATGACCATGGGGATGCTGCAATGGTTGTAAGTGCAAGGACTAGCCATAAGTCACTTTTTTCAGTGCCATTGTAACTTCAAATAATTACCAATTGAATAGTTGTAAGTTTAACACCCAATTGTTCTTTATTGTATTTCTTCTTTTTTAATCCTAAACATTTCTTAAATAATCCAACATTTCTTAAATCATCCCACTCTATTCAGTTTATTTTTATATTTCTCCTGCCATACTCAGCTCTCACATTGCTCTCAAGCATGCTTTTATACATAGCCATTTTCATTTAAATGGGCAATAATGCCTTCTGTTCTGTCTCACACCTGCCTGGCTAACACCTATATTACTTACAGTAATTTAAAATATTTGGTAACCATTATAAGCCTAGTGGTATAATAAGGACATCCAATAACCTCAAGTAATGGTTAAAACACCAAGAAATCTTTTGTAGTTCTAGATTTTAAAGAGTAGAGTCATTTTACCAATTTATGAAATGTAATACTAATTGGCGATGAATATAGGTGTGTGATTATAATACCATAGATGAGGAAAAATAAAATGCACGAAGGGACCATTTCTTTGTCGATTAATCACTTTGCTCTTTTCACTGAATGTCCTCCAAGGAATATTCACTGAACTTGTGTATCAAATTTTACATCAAATACATCAATAGGAAGCTTTATTCTTTTAGCACTGAGATACTGTGTATATGCAATAGTTGCTGTTTTGATGCTTCTATTTGAACCATCTCTTTGCTTTTGGGGGGGGGGCAAGGGTAATCTCTCTGATGTCCCTTTAATGCAGACATAAAGAACTTCCAAACAATGTAAATGAAAATGTTACATATTCATGTTGCACCAGAAATTTTATCTTCTTTATTGACTGAGGTATAGAAAAGTGCTGACAAAATGGCATTGGACAGGTTCTGAAAGCCACCATTCCAGGAGTGAAATTCAGCAGATTCTGACAGGTTCTGGAGAACCAGTAAGAGAAATTTTGAGTAGTTCGGAGAACCAGTAGCGGAAATTTTGAGTAGTTCGGAGAACCGGTAGCAGAAATTTTGAGTAGTTCGGAGAACCAGCAAATACCACCTTTGGCTGGCCCAGGGGTGAAATTCAGCAGGTTCTGACAGGTTCTGGAGAACTGGTAGCAGAAATTTTGAGTAGTTTGGAGAACTGGTAGCGGAAATTTTGAGTAGTTTGGAGAATCGGCAAATACCACCTCTGGCTGGCCCCAGAGTGGGGTGGGAATGGAGATTTTGCAGTATCCTTCCCCTGCCATGCCCACCAAGCCACGCCCACCAAGCCACGCCCACCCCAGGCCCACCAAGCCACGCCCACAGAACCGGAAAATTGGATTTCACCACTGGACTGGCCCCAGAGTGGAGTAGGAATGGAGATTTTGCAATATCCTTCCCCCAGGATTGGGGAAGGAATGGGGATTTTGCAGTATTCTTCCCCTGGATTGGGGTGGGAATGGAGATTTTGTAGTATCCTTCCTCTGCCAGGCCCACCAAGCCACGCCCACAGAACCGGTAGGGGAAAATTTTGAATTTCACCCCTGCACCATTCTGAACTGTGATGTATCTATTTAGCTCTATCAATCATCTCTAATCTGAAGAGGAAGTTCTTGTATTCTGCATTTGCAACAGATCCAAAGATGTGAAAGTTGGCTTAGTGTTGCATATTGAAATGCTGCATCTGCTTTTTGATATTAATTTTAAGAGAACACATTTAAATCCAAAGATTATATCTCCCATACGTTGCCTCTATCATTTACAGCTATGATTACGGTATATCTTGATGTTATGGGCTATGGAAATTACCTCAAGGAAGAAAAGGAACAACCACAGTCAAGGCAATGACTGAGATAAGAAAAATCTGAGCCCAAAGCAAGAATGAAAATTGAGAAAGTGTCTCAGACTTGACCCTTCTTAGTTAGAATCAAAGGGAGTGGGGAGCTGCATAATTGTTACTGTAACTGTATAATCAAAAAATAGTTTTAATATTCATGACTTTGGTGTTCAAGTCTGGTCTATCTGGAAGACCTGACACTTTCCATGCTTTTTTGACAAATTATTGCCATCTGACCTGTAAGACTCTTATTGCCTAGGCATTTATTGAACACTGACACTACTTGAGGTACGCAATTACATTGCTTTATAGAAAGATCTTTTTAGAGAACTCCGTATACAAACACTAAAGTAAGCTAACATCTCTGTGGAATTAATAGGTTTAAGGTAAAGACCAGAAGGAAATGCAGACAATAGATGGAGTATTAATGCATATGGACTTTCCACAGTTCTGCCAAAAGCACCTACTGGTAATTAATGACCAGAAAACTAAAGTGGTGTTTGTCCCCAAGAAGCTCAAGATTTAAATGGGCCATTAAAGGGAAGGAAATTGAGTGGGTTAAAAGCTTCAGGTATTTGGGGGGTAGTGCTCCAGTCTGTAGGTGCCAGGAAGATGTACATCGATCATGCTGCTTCTGTAGCACAAAAGCATCCAAGAGGCTCTGAAACTTTTTATAGCAAAAACCTTGACCCAAATGTTGTATGGTGCTCAGTTGCGGCCCTTCCTTCATTATAAATCATTTGAAGCCATAGAAGCAATTTTTTTTAGCAAACCCTTTTTCAAGACCCTGGAAAAGTAGTTAATGTGATGGTCAGAAGGGAAGCAGGGCAACAAAAAGATGAGAGCATGGTTATTAATAGTTACTTATTGACTCAAATGCCACTTTTCCCATCATTATGGACTCCATTAGTCCTAACAAATCAATTGGAATCTTCATAGCAACAAACAACATTCCGACCGACTTCATCGTTCCATGACTTCTATAAGGTTTTAAAGGGCAGCTCTACAATTGCAAAGCAAATAGCTGTAACAAATACGGCACAAATTTTGCCTCCAAATTTGATCATGTTAATATATTCTAGTTTAAATACTTATTAACAAGGTTCATGTTTGAGCTTCACAGGAGCATGAATTAGAAGCTAAGGTTATTTTAAACAAATACAGAAGGATTATTACATTATTAGAGTCACACATCTAATCAACAGGAGAGAGAGAGAGAGAGATTCTGCAAAGCTGTGCTAACTATTCTTGGATCCAATGCTTTTGCATGCTGGCAAAAAATTGCACAGTGGTATTCCTTACATACATAGCTGGATCTACAGCTGAGCTCACAGAGCCTTCTTACGTTCAGTGGCATAAACAAAGCAGTTGCTTGCTGTAAATCTTCTGCTATAGACAATGGATGTGAGTGGGAGGTGTCATACCACACTTATACTGTAGCACAGAGGTTATCGGGACTGAAGATTTTTCACCTCTTCCTCCATGTAAAATGCTCTTGTCATAGGGATTACAAGACTCTGTGAACTTGCTCTGCTCACAGGCGGAGAAGTAGCAGAAATTGTTGTTGGTTTTTTGGCAGTCATGCATTCAGTTAGAAAGTACAAAGTTTCTTCTAGAATGCACAGGTGGAACTCTTCTACAATGGAAGGAATGTTGATGGGATCAAAATCCATCCTTACCTGAAGATCTTCTTCATGTACTTCAGAGTGCCTAAGGAACCTTTTCCACAGCTGGAAAAAATGAATTTCTTTCATAGTGGCATTTCAATTGTGAAATCCTAATTCAGCTTCTTCTATATATTTGGAGACTCCCATGTTTTTGTTTTCTTTTTCAAAAAATAGGATCTTAAAATTTGTATCTTTCTTTAATTATTTTTGTGCTTCAGACAAGCGGTATATTTAATTTCTTTGTGTGGAAATGTTTATAATCTAGCTCTGGAGGTGACATTTAATAACTCTCTATATATTTTCTTCTGTTTTTGGATGCCTGACAAGTCATCCAAATAAATAAATAAACCTTAAGAATTTGGGGTCTAAAGTAAGTACCCACAAATCCCTTCAGGTAGTCCTTCAATGTCCGTATGTATAAGAAAGAACTTCCGTGCTATCTACATGGTTAGAAAAAAAATCCCTTTATGTTTTGACAAGACAGGTTATAAACTGTGAGTGACTATTGATTGAATGATTATGTGCCATCAAGTCAGTGTTGACTCTTAGTGATCAACAGACAGATTTTCTCCATGACAATAGTTATAGAAAAATAGAATACAGATTTCAAGATACTATTTTTTAAAAAGAAAACAAAAAGGAATGGCATTGGTTTTTATAGTTAGGAAGGGTATAGCAAGAACAATTGTATTGGTTACAATACAATTAATGGCTGAATAATATCAATGGTTGACCTCTTGGACAACCCTTTAATATGATGATCATCCAATTTTATGCTCCAACCATCAATGCATGAAAAGAGGAAGCTGATCAGTCTTATAATAAAGTTCACTTTAAAATGGATAGAACATCCAAGCAAGATGTGCTTGCTACTTGTGATTGATTGGAGACTGTAATGCTAAATATTCCATTTCATGGAAACATGAAAGAGGACATGTAGAGTGGATTAGGAAACTGAAATGGAACAGAAGACTGACTTAACAATTTCTGCCACTCTCATAATTTCTTCACAGCCTACATGGTCTTTAAACAACCATAATGACACATCTATGCATGGGCATTTCCAGATGGAGTCCATAAAAATCAAATAGACTGTAATATTGCTAAAAGATGATGGAGGAGCTGAATTATTGCATCAAAGACTGGGCCAGATGTGACTTTGAAACAGATCATGAACTGCTGACGTGCAAGTTCCAAGTTAAGCTGAAGAAAGCCAACCAGTTTCACAATAGGACTTTGAACACAGACTCATCATTTTTAAGGAGAACATCAGGAATCACTTGGAAGTCCTGAACCTCATTGATAAAGAACCAGAGAAATTATGAAGTGTATTTGCCACCGTGTCACTAAGTGATGGAAATTCCCATCCCAATTACCATTAAGTGAGGACTACTTGTATAATACTGTTGGCATAAATTCCTGATGTTCTTTGCTCAAACCCTCTTAAAACCCTTTTTTCCCACCATAATGAGACTGCAGAGAAGGACTTGGGGGAGCCGAGGTGGCGCAGTGGTTAGAGTGCAGCACTGCAGGCTACTTCAGCTGACTGCTAGCTGCAGTTCGGCAGTTCAAATCTCACCGGCTCAAGGTTGACTCAGCCTTCCATCCTTCTGAGGTGGGTAAAATGAGGACCCAGATTGTTGGGGGCAATATGCTGACTCTGTGAACTGCTTAGAGAGGGCTGTAAAGCACTGTAAAGCGGTATATAAGTCTAAGTGCTATTGCTATTGCTATAGTGCTATGTATGAATATACTTAGCTTTAAACAGAAATGTTTAAAGTCATGATTCACAGTTATAGTTTTCTAGAGAATTTGTATTGGAGATATAGTAATCCACAACCGAATAAAAATATGCATAGCCTCTCACTCCTCCTCCACCTCCTCTTCTCCTCTTCCTACTCCTCTTCCCCCCCTTCCTGTTCTTCTTTTCAAAATGTAATGGAAGGAGGAGAAGAGGGTCACACAGAAAAAAGGGCATTTGAGTGACAGTTAAGAAATCTTCAAGAGAACACTAAAATACGGTTAACTTTTTTTCTATTATCAATAAATAATCCCAAAGGTGCAATAAATTCACACAATGTATATAATAAAAGAGAATAAATTTTGCAAAAGAGGAAATGAACTGAAAAAGGTTTTAAGTGAAAAGTAGCAAGGAAAGCAATAATTCCTAGATCCTTGTAAAGAAGATTCCTGTGAGGGCAATTAACATAAATCTACAAAAAATATGGTTTCTTTCATTTTTCCTAGGAATAGACTTTTTGCCTGCATTATTCAGGTGTTACAGGAGAAGAGATAAAAATACACAGAGTTCCTCCCATTAGTTTCAACAGGAATTCATCAAAATAACATTCTAAATGTTACCCAGTGAGAAAGGAATAGAAGTGTGGATTAAAAGCTACATAAAAGAACAGCACTGTAGGAGACTGGTTGGTATTGAACTTTAAAATCTATTAGGAGGACTTTGGACCAAAGCAATTTTAAAAATATGAGCAGGGAGTGCTGTAATAGCCTGGCTGTAGTGCACGCTACAGCTAGTACATTGTACATACCCTGAGACTAGGAATTACTAGTAAAGACTAAAATAAATGTTTGCAAGGGGAAAATAGATTCAACTGAGGTGGAGAGTTTCAGATTTGAAAGAAGATACTTTTGAGAACTGGGCAGTCATTTAACAAGAATGCTGTTTGAGGGACCAATTCTCAGGCAGAGAAACACAGTTTTCATTAATTTAATTGGAACTAATAGCAATAGCAATAGCACTTAGACTTATATACCACTTCACAGTGCTTTACAGCACTCTCTAAGCTGTTTACAGAATCAGCATATTGCCCCCCAACAATCTTGGTCCTCATTTTATCGACCTTGGAAGGATGGAAGGCTGAGTCAACCTTGAGCTGGTCAGGATCGAACTGCTGCCAGTTGGCAGAATTAGCCTGCAATACTGCATTCTAACCACTGTACCACCACGACTCTTGATGTACTAAGATGTACTAACATAAGATGTAAGTAAGATGTATTAACATTCAGAATTACCACTTCTAAAAAAGATTGGAAGCTCAAGGAATAAGATTGTGTCATTTTGAGAAAGCTGAAATTATATGTTGTATTAATTGACAAAAAATATTCATTAGCAGACCAATTTACAATTTAACCTCATAAAATTAATCTGTTCCTGAAGGTACAAAAACATTCTGAAACAGCTATATTCATATACGCAAAGTGCTTCTTGAAAATGTGGTAGAAACTGCCTAGGTAATGTATTTTAGTAAATACCAAATTATAAGAGAACATAACAAGTAAACAAAAAGCAAGGATAAGCAAAATCAGAGGCTTTTGTTACCTAGCTCTCCAAGCTGAAATGGAGAAAATTAATAGCAAGCATCTTCCACTGAGAGAGAAATAATACAAGAACAGTTCTTCTCATTTATGTGTTTAAAATACGTATGCAACACTTGTGCTGCACAATTTCCAGCAATATACAACCTCAAACTACATTTTGCACCTTTTAAAATACTGATTAAATATTTCGTGACAAGAGTACTAAAATATATTAATTTTAAACCAGCAACCATGAATGGTGGAGCAGCTTCATCATCATCTATTAAACCCTACGGCAAATAAAAGTGTATTTAACATTCAGCTGTACCTATGTTTCTCCACGTGAGCAATTTAAGATCTAGGGACTTCAATTCCCAGAGTTCTTCAGTGGAGGACACTGGCTGAAGAATTCTGAGCACTGAAGTCCACCCATTTGCTGAGGTGGGGGAAACATGAATTAAACTGTCATAAGATTGGCACATCATGTATCCAATCGGAGGAGGATCCAAAAGATAGATGGCTGAAATGAACATCTGAAGAATATAGAATAATTGTGAGGGGAAAGCTTTGTTGTGAGTTGAAACAGAGAAATATGTTTTTTGTCAGCTATCCTCATTCCAAATTTTTTATGGCTTTATAGGGTCATACAATCTCAAAAAAGGTCAAACCTGGATAGAAAACCTCATAGAAGAGCTGAAATTGGCTCAAAAGAATTGTTCTACAAGATGAAAAGAAAACAATTCTTATCAAACCTTCAGGAGTAATCCTTTATCCAACCTGCTGACATTCCACTGACATTAGTGAGATTCACATTTCCAAAGAAGTAACTACAAAAAAGCTATCCGTGGCAGCTGTCACTTTGTAAAAAATGGAAATATGTCACTCTGTAAAAAACGGAAACACGCAGAAAGATAACATCTGCAGTTACGTGATTATTTTGAAAAAGGGAGACAAGAACTGCCAGAATACTTCTATAAAATATTTGTACAATAATTATTTACAAGACAGTGATTACTTGAATCTGATTTTGCTATAGCAATCAGGCAGGGGTGGGTTCTGGTTTACCTCGCTGCCGGTTCGCTCAGTGTCACGCCGTGCGGGCGCGCACGCACTTTGCACACGCTTCGCACATGCGCAGTGCTTTAAAAAAGTTTCTGTGCACGCGCAGAAGCAAAAATCAAAATGGCGGCACCTATGGCGCCGCCTAAAGAACCAGTTCGGGGGCGTGGCAGGTGTGGGTCGCTACCGGTTCTAGCGACCCATGCCGCCATGTTACTAACGGTTCTATAGAACCGGTCCGAACCGGTAGGAACCCACCTCTGCAATCAGGCAAAAAAAGCTCCCCAAGACCTTTGCCGTGATAATGAATGCAGAGGTTTTAGTATTGATAATTTTCTTAATCTAATCTACTAGTTGTAACTTGAACTAATTAGTTCAGTGACTAATGTTTCAGTATATGCTAAATGGAAAAATTGCTCATTGTAAAAATGGACTAAAACACTGTTGGGACCACCTTTTGTGTCGGCCTTCTCAGATCAGAAACAAGAGTAAGAAGAGCTTTTCCATTATTCACTTCTCCTGCAGGGATCCTTACCATGTCAGGATCCTGGTTATCTATCAATCTCTCCTGAATTGCTTTGATAAGAAAGCAAAACAATATCCCAAAAGCCTACTAATAAAAATAGGCAAGTGGGTCATCTATCAAATCTGGAGCATCTGAATGGAGACTCAAGGAAAGCAAATGACGAGAGCAACAATGCACTGTCACAATGCAAGCTTTGCATTGCATTGTGACATTGCACACCATGTGAAAGGGGAAGAGCTTGTGTTGCAATAATGCAATACTGTTTTCTTCATTTTGTCCACAGAGATGGTCCCAGTTGGGGGGATGACTTTGGAGTCCTAGTGGATGATCACATGAATATGAGCCAGCAGTGTGCAGCAGCAGCCAAATAAGCTAATACAATCCTGGGTTGTATAAACAGAGGCATAGAATCAAGATCACGTGAAGTATTAGTACCGCTTTATAAAACTCTAGTAAGACCATACCTGGAATACTACAACCAGTTTTGGTCATCATACTACAAAAAAAGATGTTGAAACTTTGGAAAAAGTTCAGTGAAGAGCAACTAAGATGATCAAAGGCCTGGAGAGTAAAACATATGAAGAATGGCTGCAGGATTTGGGTTTGGCTAGTCTAAAGGGAAAAAAATTAGGGGTGACATGATAGCAGTATTCCAATATTTGGGGGGCTGCCACAAAGAAGAGGGGGTCAAAGTATTCTCCAAAACATCAAAGCAGGACAAGAAACAATGGTTGGAAAGAGAGAAGCAACCTGGAATGAAGGAGAAACTTCCTAACAGTGAGGACAATTAACCAGCGGAACAGCTTGCCTTCAGAAATTGTAGACGCTCCATCACTGGATGTTTTTAAGAAGAGTCTAGACAGTCGCTTATCTGAAATGGTATAGGTTCTCCTACTTGAGCAGGGGGCTGGACTAGAAGACCTCCAAGGTCCCTTCCAATTCATTCTATTCTAAGTAGTTGTTGAAACAAGTGAGGACGGAGGATATAGTTGTGAACAGCTGGACAGGCTTTATCAAAAGTCATTTATTCTGTGAAGTACTCCATCCTGGAGTTATGAATGCCTCCTGCCTCCACCATTTCTTTAGTTCATTTACTATGTCTCAGGCCCAGACTAAATTCAGGACAACATCTTTCTGCTTAACAAATGATTTACTGCAGGAGTTATTGGCAATTTTAATCAGGACTCTGGGATAACCTATTTTCCCCCCTCCCCTCTCCATAGGTCAGTTTCAATTATTATTCCTTTTTGTAACAGTTAATTTCAAAAAGAAAAAAAGGTGATGTATTAAAGTCATTATCAGATGCCCAATCTTCCTTACTACTTGCATACGGATTAAAAGTCAATGGATTTTAAAATGAAGCTGTTGTTCTCTTGGCAATCAGGCTTGTCCTTACCTTCTTGGGTGCTTTTTTTTAAAAAATTCCACTCTAACCTAGAGTTTGAGGTTAAACTACACTGTGTGAAACCTTTTTACTTCATATGACTGCAGAAATGATGGAATGGTGGGAAATTGCTCCAACCAATACTGATAGGAGCTCTCAAAACAATATAAGAAGAAAACAATATTTTTAAATTACGTAAGCCAAATTTGCAAAGAGAGAGGTGAGTAAAAGCTGATGTCATCTTTTTCTACCTTAGCAATAGTTGTTATTGTGTAGCCACAGGCTAACTAGAGAGTGCAATAAAACCTTTAGTGGGTTCCATCTAAGTATTTACCAGATTTGATTCCACTCAGCTTTTAAAAATCAACCAAGCTGACTAAGTATTACCCAACCAGAATTTCTAATTCTGCAGAAACAAACTCAGTTTTAGCCATACCTGCTAAATTTTATCCAAGAAACCAAATTCATCTTCCCCTCTGTTGCCAGCCACTGCTCCATATCCATTTTGCAGTGTTTTTTCTGCACAGATATAATCCAGATTCTTCTCTCCTGAACAAAATTCCACATTTTCTGGCAATGTGATCATCACTGCAAATTGTAGAGGCAAGAACTGTAAACTGTATATAGCAGCATAAATGTGAAAGGTCCATGAATATTCATTGAACATGTGTGGAAGACTACAAGTTAAAAGAAAATCTAGAAGGCGGATGAAGGTGAGGGTTGATATATGAAAAGCAGGCAACATAAATAAATAGTTTGAGAGTTTTAAATATGAACTAAAGGGAAATTGGTCTTTGGTATTTATTCTTCTTCATTAAATAGCAAATCAAGTACATTTTAAGCCAGCATATTTTTCTAAATAAAATTGCCTGTTCCATTTGAAATGATCCAAATGATGAGATTCCTGCTGAAACCTTAAAAAATACCCTTAAAACTCTTCCCTATAATGCAGGGGTGTCAAACTCAAGGCCCGGGGGCCAGAACCGGCCTGCAGGGTGCTTAGATCTGGCCCACAGGGCTGCCCTGGAAACAGTGAAGGACCGGCCCGTGGTGCTTCTGCCAGCAAAAACGGAGCTCGAGAGGGCCACAAGCACAGCCGCAGGCGGCCCTCCCGAGCTCCGTTTTTGCTGGCAGAGGGTTGCAGGAGGCCGTCGCAGCCAAAAACGGAACTCGGGAGCCCGTTTTCGCTGGCAGAGCACTCGGGCCACCACCTGCGCCCCCGACACAAGTGATGTTGAGCTGGCCATGCTCACCCTGGCCACGCGCACCACAGCCCCCTGAGGTAAAACACAACCCTAATGTGGCCCTCAATGAAATCGAGTTTGACACCCCTGCTGTAAAGGATCCAAATATTACATGTACAGTATGGCCAGAATTTTGCTACTTTCATGTATAGCTTACAATCATCGCAGATTAAGTTGTTCCTGCTCAACAAGTGATCCTTTCTTAGTCTGAACTACAGTTCCTCACAGGAGCTACTGGTGGCGAGCAGTGCTGGGAACAATCATTTAGGAACATCGCAAGGATGATAGGGACTCAAATTGAACTTAAGAAATTATAATAAACAATTCTTGGGATGGGGTAGGGTGGGACATCTAAACAGACAAAATGGGAGGAGAGGCAGCACAACCAAAGTGCCAAACCTTTTGTACTTGCACCAACATTGCCCATTTTTAAAAAGGGGTGGTGTTTCAATTTACTGCCATAATTACCATGTTGCCTGTTTCCATACCCCCACCCAATATGTCTGATAAATAGCTATGGTATCTGCAGTAGAACACGATTGATCTCCTTAAAATTCCACTTGTAAAGAAGAAGTCCCCTAGAAACAGTACCAGACTATTACCATACTTATTGCCTGCCATACCCACCCACAAACATAAACACACACACACACACACACCTTGTTTAGTTATTGCCATTATTATAGATAGAAATCTATGTGGAGCACTGCAGGGACAAGATTTTATAACCATCACTTTCTGAAAACCCCTTTACTGCTTTCTTTATGTTCCTGGAGAAAAGATCTAGGAATGCATGTATCCAGGTGCTGAAAATGCCAACCACAGACGAAAGTTCTGAGACTTGCAGCCTGGACCACAGGATGGATTTTGAGAAGAGGAACATCTCAGCAGCTCAACACAGCCTCATCTACCATCAGAGTTCCTGGCAACAACACAGCCTGGTGGGCCAGGCTGAACAGAGAGTACCCCAGGGTCTCTTGCTCCAAGGAGCCCAGCCCTCTGAGAACCCATCTACTCACCAGTGGTGGGTTGCTGCCGGTTCGGATTGGTTCTCCCGTACCGGTAGCGGAAAATTGTATCCGCTCGCCGAACCGGCAGCGATGGCCAGCTGTCCATGCCCCCAAACCGGTTCTCCGGTTGCTTCGGCTGGCAAAAAAAACCTCTGTGCATGCGCAGAGGCTTCTGCGCATGCGCAGAGGGTCATTTCTGTGTTGTGATGTAGGCGCGCGCGAGAGCGAAGCGAGCATGCGTGCGCAAAACGCGCACTTCCGTCACGATGCGAACCGGTAGGGAAGGTAAGTAGAACCCACCCCTGCTACTCACCTGTTCTGTGTCAGGTGTTGCTTCTGATCGAGGGAACCAGGCAAGTGGGGATTTGCCAAGAAGGATGCCCTGGGGAACTGGAGCTGCTCAAAGAAAGGAAAGAGGTAGAGGAAAGCCAATTCTGGCCACCCTGTCTTGAGTCTTCAACAAACAAACCCAAACTCAGACACCCCCAGAGGTGAGTTCCTACCAGTTCGGACCAGTTCCATAGAACCGTTAGTAGCATGGCAGCGTGGGTCGCTAGAACCGGTAGCGACCCACACCTGCCATGCCCCCGAGCTGGTTCTCTCGGCTTGTTTTTTGCTTCTGCATATCCGCAGCTTTTTTTAAGCACTGCGCATGTGCGAAGCGCGCCTGCGCAGTGCATCACTGAGCGAACTGGCAGCAAAGAAAAGCAGAACCCACCCCTGGACACACACCCCTAATAGCAGAAAGTAGGTTTCAACCTGACTTTCCTTTATCAGATTATCAGGTTTACTGCCAGGAAAAAATGGGGGGAGTAGAATTTAAAATCCAGGAAACTGAACAAGGGAAACTGCAATTGTCATTTATTGGTGAATTCATTAAGAGGAATAAATTGTTTAAACTTCTTTCTCCTAGATTGCTTGTTGAAGGGTTAATGACTCTTTTGCCAGATGAGATTGAAAAATGCTGCTTTTCACTGTTCATGTTTTGAAACACTTCTTCCCTTTTCTTTCTCAGCTACTCAGAGTCATCAAAAAGATGGCAAGTAAGGAAACAGAATTCCTCTCCTAGGCAAATAAAGATTAAAGGGAGAAAGAGATGGAGAGTAGAGGGAGACTGTGTGGTGTAGGGTTGATCTATTGGACCAAGAGCAGAAAGACCAAGCTCAAATTAGCCCTAGAAGCTCACCAGGTGACTTTGGGCCAGTCACGCTCTCTTAGTCCAAGCAACCTCGTAAGAAGGTTATTGTGGGCAAAAAGAAGAGGAGGACATACTATGTAAGCTGCTGTATGTATTTAGATTTATCTAATCAATAAATGAAAATAAGAGAAACCAAGAAAAAGACCAAAAGGAGGAAGGAATCTACTCAGCAAGGAATAAGGGGGGGAAAAAAGCATTTGGTTTCATAGATTATTATCCTGGATTTGATCTTGAAAGAATATCAGTCCTTTTTATTTGTTGTGCCAATTCCTCTTTTCCTATTATATTTAATTTGTGTTTAATCAGCTCCATTTGGTTTCTTAAGTCTATCTTGTGTGGTTCTTTTTGTAACTCTTAACTCAAGCCCCTTGTATTCTTCTTCCAACGTTTTTTGGTACTGTTTCCTTTTCTTATTTTTCTGTGCTGTATAGTTTATAGCTAATCCTCTAATCACTGCTTTTGCGGTATCCCACACATTCTGTAACGAGGTCTCTTCTTTTCCATTTTCTTTGAAGAAGAATCCCATTTCTCTTTCCATCATCTGTATAAATTCTTTATCTTTTGTGATTAGTTGATTTTAGGTCCATCTTGCTTTCCTCCTTTGTTCCTTCCATCTAATTTTTTTTTTTTACTAATTTTTTTTTTTTATTGTGGTCAGCCCATAAATTTGGTTCAATTTCAATCTCTTGTACATTCCCACTTAATTCCAAATTCATCCAAATCATGTCTATTCTGGACCAAGATTGATGCACGTTAGAATAAAATATATACTGTTTTTTCCCCAAGGATTCATTTCTCTCCAAGTGTCTTGTATTGATAGTTCTTCTATCATATTAATAAGAGTTCTAGGTAAAGTCCTTCTTGTTTTCTTGTTTATTTTACTACTTTTGTAATCCAGTTTTGTATCAACTATTGTATTAAAATCTCCCATAATACAGATATTTTCATATTCTACTTCTAGTAGAATATGAAAATATTATGAAGTTTCTTATAGAATTCCTCTTGTCCTGTATTTGGTGCATATATAACAACCAGGAGTGTCCATTTTTGATTCAAAATCACCTCCAACATCAGAATTCTCCCTTCTTCATCGTTAAAAATTTGTTTGGCATTTATTGCCTCTTTAACGTATAGTACCACCCCTCTTTTTTTTGCTGTGATAGTGAATATAATAGCTTTCCCAATTTTGAATATTCCAATAATTTATTATGGTGTTTTTTAATGTGCACTTCTTGAAGTGCTATTATGTCCAATTTTAATTTTTGTAGTTTGGAAAACATTTTCTTCCTTTTTATGGGTGAGTTCAGTCCATTAATATTGACTGATAGTATCTTTACTTCTCCTTGCATTGATTTACTTATATCTAGGTCTTATAGTCCTGGTTGCTCTGACTTCTCTGGTTTTTTTTTTTACTATTACTCCTCGTTCTGAACGTTCTTTTTTCTCCTTTTCACTCTGCTCTTGTTGTAAGTATCTCCCTTCTATTGTTGGTACTTCCTGGCCCTTGTATACTACTTCATCTCTTGCTTGCTGTTCCTCTTCTGATGTAAAGAAGTTTTCATAAAAGTCCATTGCTTTGTCAAGTGAGTCTAATCGGTAACTTTTTTCCTGCCAGGTAACTAAGATCCCTTCGGGAATCAGCCACCTAAGATTTACATTGTGCCTCATCAATACTGTAGTCAGAAAGTGATATTGTTTTCTAATTTCCCTTACTCTCCTAGGTATTTGTTTCAAAACTACCAATTGTTTCCCTTTGTAGTCTAGTGGTTCATCTCTCACCTTACTGAGTATCTCAATCTCGTATTGATTTTTTCACAAATCTTACATGTACTTCTCTGGGAAGGTTATATCTTCTCGCATAGTTTGTATAGATCCGATATGTTTCATCCACTTCTATTTCCATTTCCTGTTTATCTATTCCTAGCGCCTTCACCAGTAATTCTTTCATTATCTCTGGTAATCCCTTCTCCTCTTCTATATTTTGAAACCTTAAGTAGTAGTTAGCTTTCTCTGTTTCTAACATTATCAAAGTATTTTCTAACTCTTTATTTGCTTGTATCAGTTTATAGTTTATATCATCCACTTTCTTCTCTACTTGTTCTGTTTTTTTCTTCCATTTTCTGGATTCTTTGCTCATTTTTTATTATCATTTGTTGGAAGTTCTCAAGTTTTTCATCCATATTCTGGATTTTCCCCTTCATCTCTCCTGTATCGTTTCTCACTTCCCCTATATCTTTCCTTATTTCATTATGACTTTTAGTCATAGATTCCTGTAACACCTGTAGTAGTGTTGGTACCTCCTTTTGGGATGTGTTAGTTTTCTCTAAATAGATTATTATCCTGGATTTGATCTTGAAAGAATATCAGTCCAGTAATAAATTCAAATATTAGTATTTTTGTTAATGAAGAACATGATGACTAAAGTAAAATGGCTCTTTTTCAGAGCCTTTATAAGTAGCTCCATTTCTCAGTACAGCTTTTTAAATTTAGTATACTATGGCTAATGGCGTACTCCTCCTTTTCTTCATTTTTGACTCAGTAGAAATTCTTGTATCAATGTATGAAAAGGCTTCAGAGTTGCAGCCTTCAGACTAATGAAAAAGTCTTCAGTCTGAGTCCCTTGATCCTAACGGAATGCCCCTCTAATTACAGAGTACTAGAAATCTTAAAAGCCAAGATATTTTATCCTGGGAGAATTTGCACTGAGCTGATTTTTCAGTACTTAATTCAACAAATGTGAGAACTTGTATAACACAACATTTCTATCAATTTTATTTTGTTTGTTTTTTTGAGCAACATAAAATCTAAAACAATAGAAAAGCAATTACAAAAATATGAAACATTTCCTGTAAGATAAAAGCATCCTGTATTGTTAAATGTTACTTATATAAGAGGTGCTCAGTATAAATTTCCTGAGATTAAAAATCTATAAACTGAAAATTATAAGGGATTATGTATTTCTTATTATATTTATACTGTAAGATACATATCATTATGTATTATAAGTCGCCGAGAATCATTGATTGAGATGGACCGCTATAGAAATTGAATCAATCAATAAATGAATAGAATAAATGAAAAATAAGGGTAAAAATTATAAAACCAAGAACTATAAATAGGTAAATTGATAGACAATGTCTGAAAAACACTGTTAAATGTGTTTGAGTAATCTAATATAAAATAACTATAGTCTCATCATACCATAATCTTAGCCATAAAATAATTTGGTTAAAATAATAATGACATATTGATTAAAAAGACTTTAAGCAGAACATCCAAGTATCTTGGAACTGAGATATAAATTGTTAGTAAATAGAAATATGTGGTAGTTCTAACCCAATTAATGCTTACTAGCTTCTGGGTTTTAATGTGGTTTAGAAGCTATCACACTGAACGTGGATACCCTGTAAGTACTGGAATAAGGAATAAACCGGCAGAGAATATGTTGCCATAACAAGGCACTCTTATGAGAAGGGGATGAATAAGTGTAGTCCAAATGTCTGTGTAATAAGTGCAGGAGAACATATTTAAAGTTTCTACTGCTCCATTATCACCAGGACAATCTATTAAAGGAAATTTCCAATATCTTATTTCTAGCACAACTGAAGGAAAGTCAGGCACAGAAACACGCTAAAGTGTAGATCCTTTTATCTTTAGAAACATTGAATTGTTTTAACTCCTCTTTCTCTTTTAAGAACATTTGTAGTCTCACCAGATTAGGCTGACACTTTGGGTCCATTATGCATTACAATATGAATGCTCTGTCCTAACTACCCTACAAGTAAATAAACAGATCATCTAGATAAAGATCTTATCTTCAGTACAGGTGTGTCTTTGTGTCTTTGTGTTTGTGTATGTGTTTGCTTGTTTCAACTGTACGTTATTGCTAGTACACCTAATCCTACTGAGAGAAAGGATAATCTGAACTAAAAGATAACTGTTTCCCAACAGAAAGTCACTTTCACACATGACCTCTATGAGATGAAGAAGCATTTCACTACTTAATATGCTAAAATTTCCATGGACAGCTGGATCAGCAAGATTTACAGTAAAAGCACAAAAAGAGAATTAGTCCCATCTCTTACGCGATTTCGGCAGTCTTGATCTAGCAGGATTCCTATGCCTAATAGTCAGCTTCATATTATTGCATTGGTAGCCTTTTCATGTATTGTAGAGTGACTTATCTGATAACCCTAATTACAAAAAGCCATATTAACATTTAATCCAAAGAATACACAAAAAAGCCTTCAACTTGATAAATAATAGAATTCATGGGATAGGTTTCAGAAAGAATCACTGCGACAGAAAGGACCAGTCAAACGATTTACAAAATGAGTTATTTATTTTTGATTAAGGTATATAATACTATTGCCTTAACAAAGAGCTTTAATTTTCTTTTATTTCTCAGACTCCCAGTAATCAATGTGACAGTTCATTTCTGGAATAATTAGCAAAAGTGTATATAAATACAGCATAAAGCCCCTATTCTGGCTTCCTTGAACTTGTTATACTACTAGATTTTTTTCACTGTCTATTATACATCTCTCTCACTGTCTATTATACATCTCTCTCTCTCTCTGAGAGATGGAGGGAGGGAGGGGGAGGGGGAG
>QLTV01002469.1:1014015-1035944 GCA_003457575.1 Thermophis baileyi
AGACAGAGACAGAGACAGAGACAGAGACAGAGACAGAGACAGAGACAGAGAGAGAGAGAATAATTCCAGAGATTATTTCTCTCCTCTGTCAAGTGCTTTGATTTACCATAGCATTAATTTCATTATTATTTTGAGAATCTGACTATTCATGACATTCATTTAGTATCAATAACAGAACGGAAAGAAGGAAAATGAAATGTCCAGCTTTTTCCTTGTATTTTTGCAGCACAATTATACTATTCATAACAGACTATGACTGGAGCTAACAGTCTAGGATTATTATTTTCTCCTGAGCCCATAAATAACTGTACTCTATTATAGCATTCAGCATTGTTGTAATAATGTGCTGCCTCTGATTCCTTGCCTCAGGCTTTTTTAAGAAAGAAAATAAAATAATAATACGATTTGAAGGCAGGCTCCTGATACAATACAGTTATTTGTTTACTTGTTAACACTTGCTAATACGCAGCACGTACAGGAGACAGTAAGAAAATTGAAGGCAGAATTGATTCGTTAGTCTTTCTAAATATAAAACATGTCAAACATTAAATATAGAATTAAGCCACAAGGTAAGACAATTCTACAATTTGAATAGCTTTTGAATGCCCTCTAATTCATGACATCTTGAATCCTTAGACTCCATGCTGTCTCATATCTTTCTATGCCTTGATGAAGTCTTTAAGAAAATCAGTGTAGCTTTGTGTGTATTTCAAGTTGCATTGAAACAAGATAAAGACAAATTTATAATAATGTGGAAAAAAAGTAAAATCTAGATCATGGAATTTTCATAGCCAAGAAGGAAAGCTTCTGAAACTGTTAACCTTTAGAAGAGGCTAAAACTGACGAGCTGCGGGAATGTGTCAGGTTAGTTCCTTGAGAATCCTGAGTGAAGGACACAGTAGACAAAGCAGCCAAAAATATTAAAATATAGTCATTCAGGTTACTCTCTCATGATTAGACTGCAATTGAAAATCTTCTAAAATGACGGCCATTTATTTTGATTTGATGAAGGGGAAATGTATGGGCAATTTAAAAATGCAAAGCCCCCTCTCTGTTTGAAACTTTCTTTCTTTAAGGAAAATGTCGATAGGTGAGACTACAGGTCCAGAAATAAGCAAAATTGAACATGAAGAGCAGGTGTCCATGGGAGGAGACAATGCTTTTTTGATATGGACCTTTTGACCCTGATATTTGCTCACAGATCAAATAATATGTCAGCCAGACAAGATGCAACTATATGAAATTGGTAACATTTATCAACAGTTATACAATCTGTATATCTTTAGCAATTTTCTATTCTTCCATTTGACTTACATTAGTATCTGAGATGGGGAAGACCATCTTCCTCTTGCAATTTACTCCTCCAGTTAGCTGGCTCTATTTTGGCTAGAAAATGAAGGACACTCAAAAGCACCAATGTATTAATTGTCCCCATGGGTGACCCAGATGATAGTGTGCTGAGTGAAGTCTTATCATCTCACCTCAGGTCATTTAGCTTTAAGTAGTAACTAGGGATCGCAGGGGAATGCAATGGCTCAGCAGTTAAAGATGCTGAACCTATCCGTTGGAAAACTGACAACCTGGGTTTGAGACCCAAATACTATGTGATGACGTGAGTTCTCATTACTTGCCCCAGTTCCTGCCAACCTAGCAATTTGAAATCATGCAAATGCAAGTAGATAAATAGTTATCACTTTGTTGGGAAGGTAACAACGTTCCGTGCACCTCAGCATGTAGCCATCATGGTCACATGGTCACAGAAGAATCTTCAGACAATGCTGGCTCCTTCGACTAAGAAATGGAGATGAGCATCACCCCCTAGAGTCAGACTCTATAAAGCCTTAGTAAGATCACACCTAGAATACTGCATCCAGTTTTGGTCACCACACTATAAAAAAGATGTTGAGACCCTAGAAAAAGTGTAGAGAAGAGCAACCAAGATGATTAGGGGACTGGAGGCTAAAACATATGAAGAAGGGTTTCAGGAACTGGGCATGGCTAGTCTAGTGAAGAGAAGGACCAAGGGTGACATGATAGCAGTGCTCCAATATTTGAGGGGCTGCCACAGAGAAGAGGGGTCAACCTATTTTCCAAAGCATCTGAAGGCCAGACAAGGAATAATGGATGAAAACTGATCAAGGAGAGATTCAACCTAGAAATAAGGAGAAATGTTCTGACAGTGAGATCAACCAATGGAGCAGCTTGCCTTCAGAAGTTGTGGGTGCTTCATCATTGGAAGCTTTCAAGAAAAGACTGGACAGCCATCTGTAAGAAATGTCTCCTGCTTGAGCAGAGGGTTAGACTAGATGACCTACAAGGTCCCTTCCAACTCTGTTATTCTATTCTATTCAAGACACAACTGAACAGGGGAAATCTTTACCTTCACCTTAGGGACCCAGAGATGTTGCTTTCCATGTTTTTCCTGTTCTTTCCATGTTTCAGAAGTTTTGATAACTGATTACATTTCATCAGTTGACATGTAATTGAGTTGATATCAACTGCTAGCAACCTCATAAACAGACTTTATCCAGGATTATCTATCCCTGGTCTGGACTGTCCACCAATGGTACATTTAAAGAAGCTGTAATAAGTCCATTTACCTTGCTGCTGGTCATATTCCTTTTCTTTTCTACTTTCCACTTTCCCCAACATTATGGACTTCTCAAGAGAGCTGGGTTTTCTTATAATGTGTCCAAAATGTAATTTGGGCCTTGTGTTTTTGTGCCTTCAATGAGAACTCTGGCTTGATATGTTCTATGTTCATTTGTTGTTTACTTGACTGACCACTGTATTTTCAAGAGTCTTCTTGTACTTGTCATTATTTATTATTGTGGTTTGTTGCACAGTCAGCCAGATGTTCAAACTGAATTTGGCATTTTTATAGAGTCCTTCCTAAGGACCTGGGATAGGCAAATGTTGATGTTTGATGGTGTCACAGGATGTAAGCTGTTCCGAGTAAAGCTGCCTTTTGCAATTGACAAATAGCGATTTTCTCAATGCCGATGGTGTCCACGTGGTGCTCCAGTTGTTTTGGGATTGCACCCAAGGTGCCTATTACTATTGGTACTACCTTTGCTTCCTTTTGCCACAGTTGTTCTATTTCTGTTTGCAGGTCTTTGTATTTTATTATCTTCTCCAGTTCTTTTTCTTCTATTCTGCTATCTCCAAGTACTGCCATGTCTACTATGCAAACTTTTTTGTCTTTCTTATCAACAATAGTTAAGTCTAGGGTGTTATGTGACACAGTCGCACATAACAGTTTTTTAGTTTGAACTCTAAAGTCCCAGAGTACTTTAGCTTCTTCATTTTCTATGACTTTCTCTACTATATGGTCCCACCAGTTATTATTTTGTATTATTTCTCTTATTTCGAAAGATCTTCCTCTCAATGGCAGAAAGAGCTCTATCAAAATTAATCCTCAATCTAGTATAATTCCATGATCCCATGAGGAATGAACCTTGCTCGGCCCCCAAAATATGTTCCCTGCTATAATTCTCTGTGTTCAAAAATGTTAGCCATTAAGTTGAACTGCAGAAATAATCTTTCATGTCAATAATTTTAGCTGGCTGTCATGTTTGAATGCATGAAATCTTAATGGCAGCACAAAGTCATCTAAAAAATAATTCTGTTAGTGACACTGCCAATCTTGACCATGTATCTCAGCAGGAAACAAAAAGTGTTCTTGGACAGTGAATTGATTTCCTCACATTTCTTTCCAATTTTATTAGGCAGGCCCAATGCTTCTCATTGTGACAGCTGGTGACAGCTCAACTGACATCTATCCTAATTTGTCCTATAACTTCATAGATTTAAAAACACTATCCTTGATGCAATCAATTAAATGTAAAAAATGTATATGAAATGTTTGATTACGAATGTAATCCATTGTTCATGTTTCTCTACATGTTATTCTCTACTTTCTTCTAATGTTCCTAATAATAGATTAACATTAAACTAGAACTATGTTAGTTTCTTTTTACTATCCAACATTTTCCCACCCTTTGACACTCTTTTGTAAAGGCCCTGAAGATCCAGTTTTGCCAACAGGCTTGGGGAACCCAGAATGGGATGGAGTCCATCAACTGCATAAGCGCACCAACGTGCCTACCGTCCCTGTCCTAATGTCCCCTTTTATTCGTATCCATTTCATGTATTAATAACCATGTTTATACCTATACCTGTTATCTAATACATGCTTGACAAATAAATAAATAAATAAATAAACGTGGCTTATTTGATTGACTGATTGTTGTCGCCAGGGGACTATTAATATTAATAGGGGACTATTATTGATTTTTATTGTTTCTATATTGTGTTTTTATTTTTGTAACACCTGGAGCAGGGGTGAAATGCTCCCGGTTCAGGCGTGCCTGCGGGTCGCCGGACAGCCGGTAGCGACGGAAGTGGGAGACTTCGCCCACCCGCCCAGATGCCGCCATTTGGGTTCTTTTACCCTCTGCGCATGCACAGAACGCTTTGCGCATGCGCAGAGGGTAAAAGAACCCAAATGGCGGCGTCCGGGTGGGTGGGCAAAGTCTCCCGCTTCCATTGCTACCGGCTGTCCGGCGACCCGCAGGCACGCCCGAACTGGGAGCATTTCACCCCTGACCTGGAGTCACTGAGAGTTCAGTTCACAGTTTATTTAGTGACCATTCAAAGTCACAATGGCCCCGAAAAAAGTAACTTATGATCATTTTTCACACTTACAACCAATGCAGCATCCCCATCGCCACATGATCAAGATTTGGAGGCTTGGTAACTGGTTCATATTTATGATGGTTGCAGTGTCCCGGGGTCATGTGACTTAACTTGACTTTAATTTAACTAACTTAACAACTGCAATGATTCACTTAACAACTGTGGCAAGAGTTTTTGTAAAATAGGGCAAAATTCACTTAACAAATGTCTCGCGTAATAGCAGGAATTTTGGGCTCAATTGTAATCGTAAGTCGAGGACTACTTGTATTAAAGAATGGAATTGAAACCAACATTATACATGTTAATGGTACTGATGAAAATGAATGTGCTGTGTGAATATTGAAAAATGCTAAGACTACAGGTGTGGATGATATACTTTGACAAATATAGATGTGGCTTCTTTATGGAATGGCTGTGCAAATTGTTTAATGTAGGTATGAAGGCTCCATCTTTTTCTGTTGAGTGGAAGCAAGCTTTTATTATTCTCCTGTACGAAGAGAAAAGAAGCAAAAGTGAATGCAAAACTACAGGGAATTATTGGCAAAATTCTGATTGAAATTATGATTAGAGATGGTTTTGATCAAAAGTTGGAAAGAATAGTATGGTTTTATGCTAGGCGGAATGTGCAGTCCAGATTTTTGCTCTTCAGCAGGTCATTGACAAAGACAGGTGTGAGAGAAATAGAATTTATGACATGTTTATTGATTTATAAAAAGTGTAGTTGAAAGTGAATAGGCTTGAATATGGAATGTAAGGTTGATTGCTGAATGGAAGTAAAACTCCATGAGAATAAATTGAATGTTTAAACAAGAGAGAATCAAGAACAAATGGGTGCTGGATGAATGTGGATTGCAAACAAATAGTTGTGATCGATATGAAAGAAGTACGTTGAGTTGGTTTGGTCATATAGAAAAGAAGAATTAGGATTAAAGTGCAAATGAAATATATGATGGAAATGGAAATTTGATAGGAGGACAAAGTCTAAGGAAATTGTGGTGGGGTGGAGCTGATGAGATTCTGAAGAAGAAAAATGTGAGAAGTTTAGAGAAGAAACAAATCTGTCTTTATTGGGGTGGTCTATAAATATTGGAAGTTAGTAGATTAAAAATGAAGCAATGTGGAAGTAGATTTTACTTTATTTGGCATACTATTCCTCCTTCTCTTTGTTTTGCATAATGTAGCTTGGTCCAAAAATAAATAGTATCATGCCTCCATGTATCTAGTCTTCAGATTACAGTGGTACTTTTCCTTCCAATAGGCAGAAGCAAAACTAAAGCACTTGGCATATTAATAAAGACAGAAAATAGAATGAAATGTTACAATCAAGACAGTTTATTGCTCTGAATCACAGAATCAAATAGGAATTAGCTTCAACTAAAGCTTTAAAAAAAATCTTCTCAACTGAACATAAATCAAAGTTTTTCACGTTTCAAAAGCTTGAATTTTTCATGCAGTATTGCCTACCTTCCAAAACTGTTAATGATTAACCCTCTTTAAAATTAGAAATCCACCAAATCCATATTATGCAAAGGTGCCAAATAATTTTGAAACTAGATTAGTTTGGACCAATTGATCATGTTATGTATTTTAGCATTTGGTAATTCAGTCAATGTAACACAAACCTTTACAGTTTCATCTGCTGATCTTTTCTCTGATCTCCTCTAACAAGCTCTTCCAGTTGCCTTAACAATCTGGATAAACGATGTGCAATGTTGCCATAGGGCCTGAAAAATATTGTTCTTATTAACATTGCCAAGATTATGGATGCTGTCTATTTCTTTTCCTTATTTGTGCATAAAACCTTAGAGCTTTAATGAAAGCCAATGTTAGCAAATGCACTACTCCATTAAAACCAAAGTAGAAAAAAGTAAATACTTGTTTGCTTATTTAGATCCTAATAAATACATGGAATTGCCTTAATAGTTAAAGATATCTTGAACCAAGTAACGATTCAAGGAGAGATACGGAAAATGAAAATAATTAACCATGAAACAAAGAGAATTTCAGTCTGGAGAAGTGAATTTAAATATTTATAACAGCTCAAATGCAGATTGTTTCCTTCATTTAAAGATTATTCTCACTGGGAATTTAGGTGTTCTAACACTGTTTTTGTTAAAGACCCAACGTGATGTCATTATAGCAGCCACTTTTATGAGAAAAGAAAAAAGAAGACAAACTACAGATTTGTATACAGTTTTTCATTTTATGTATTGATGAAAGTGGAGAAATCGTTGTAATTAGAAACATGATCATGTGACCATGGGGATGCTGCAACAGTTGTAAGTGTGAAAAATGGTCATGTCAACTCTCAAAATGACTCTAGCTGAAGCCATATTTTTCTTGCTTCATTTCTTAGTTGCCATACTTATTGGGGGGGGGGGGGGGAGACTTATGGAATGTAGAATGTTTTCCTCCAATATGCCAGACATAACAACAATAAGGCTCCTGAGAACCAAGACCAAATCAGCGTGCCCTAGCAACGGCAGGAGGGAGTGCTGAGAAAATCATCATCTGCTTGATTGGCTAACGTGACCTGTGACACGAGCGGGGTGGACAGTATCTATTATTTAATTATATCAAAAACCGCAGGAATTATTCAGTGTTGGTTTCAGCTTTGACCATGCCAATATGATGTACCCAATAAACCAGATTTTTGAGCAAGCCAAGGCCTCAGAGTCTTGAATTGGTTTGAAGCATCACTCGGAACTATGACAGGTCATAAGTCACTTTTTTTCAGTGATGTTGTAACTTTGGACAGTCACTAAATGAACTGTTGTAAGTCGAGAACTACCTGTGTATGCCCCACAAAGATGAAGGAGAGGCCGGTAGATTTTCCAATTATCTTAATAGCATTGGCTGAACAAGACCGTGGACTTTCAGATAGCATTTCAAATCTTGCAACCAAGAAAAGTGCGGAAAACATCACTTTTTAAAATTGTTAGCTCTCTGTTCCTGAGTTGGTGGCAGAACAGTAGCATATTGGAAGTAGAACAGAAAGAAGGCAGAACTGAGACAGTTCTGGCAATTTTTCCTGGGGGCCAACCTTGCCATTTCAAAAATGTTGCTTAAAATGACATACAGTCTAAAGAGAACCAGGGTGATAGAACAGAAGTCCAGGCTGTTCCTAGCAGATAGTGTTAGCATTTTAATACTTCCAGGAATTATTTAGAAACAAAGAGAAAATGCAGCCAATAACTTTCTGCCACCTATCTCGTTCCAAATGGAAATGAATTTGAACAATGCAGGCACAAATCTTATATACTGTATGCAATTCAGTGCAATTTAGTGTATTCTCAATTCCAAGGGGTATTTCATTACAATGTAGAAGAATAATTTCACCTAGCCAAGGGGGGGGGGGAAATCCTACTATACCCCAGGTGTACAGATGATGGATGTATCATTTGGATAGATGACTCATATTCATTCCTGCATTTATTACAGTTTATGGTCACAGATCCGTCAAAACCTCTTTAAAATATTCATCTGAATAAATCCTTTTGTTATTGCAAAGAGCACAGCGATTAGATTCCAGGGACTGTTACAAGCAGTAACTATAAATGGAGCTAAAAAATTCAGTGCTAATGAGAAAAGCTAAAATCCAAAGAGCATGATACATTTTCCAGGTTGTTGTTGTTTTTTTCTGGACCAATAAACTCAACATAATAGTGGGAATATTTTTCACCTACTTGTAGTTGCAGGACAAACAAAATGTTAATTCAGAAGGAATTGAGGGAAAATAGTCAATAATGGCTCTTCATCTTAGAGTTTGTATTTTTTCCCCCAGCAAGATTAGCTGATTTTTAGTTCTATCTTCTCTCTGGGGGAAAAAAACCTTTTCAGTTTGGCGTCAATAATCAAAAGTATTCTTGCTTTTACACATTTTTACATATGAACAAGTCACAGAAGGCTATGTCTTGAATATAAGGCTTTCATTTGTAACAATACTGAAGACAATAATCCAAGTATGATCACAAAAAGATTTCCACACTTAACCATCCCAGTTAAAGGTTTAGATGCCTACCAAACTTGTTAATCTTGTCTATGTGTGTAGGACAGGGAAAATGTTTGTTGGCTTGGTGTATTGTCCAGATAGACACTTGATTAAGCATGTTATTGTATTGGCCTGAGGCAGGGGTGGGTTCTGACTTACCTCGCTGCCGGTTCGCTTCCTCACGCGCCGCATGCGCAGAAGCAAAAACCAGCTTCTGCGCATGCGCAGAAGCAAAAAACAAGATGGCGCTGCCTACGGCACCGCCGAGAGCGCCGGTTTGGGGGTGTGTCCAGACGGCCATTGCTGCCGGTTCGGCGAGTGGGGGGAAATTCCCACTACTGGTTCTATAGAGCCGGTCCGAACCGGCAGGAACCCACCTTTGGCTTGACGAAAAGGCCTTGAGAGACAGGAGAAAGAGCTGCTATGAAGCCAATGGTCAGATTAAAGAAACCTGAATCTGGTACAGAGCTATAATTTTAAGAAAATATATCAGACAAGACCATCCCTGGTTCTCACAAGGACACAGTAGGGAAGGGGGAAAGAACATCCAGACATGCAAGATTCTGTCACTGTGTAACTAATATAAGTCATGTTGGCTGGCATAACTTTGGATTCTCAGCCACCTTGAAAGGCTGATGGTTATCAGGACTCTACAATAGAGGGAAAGCAAAATGATACAAACTAAAAATAGATGAAGTTTGTCCCTCTCTTGTGGGTTTCCAGGACCTGCTAGGTTCCAAATCAGGTGTTTTTTTAAAGGGTTTTCTTATAGAGTTCCACAAGAACTTGATGGGGTTCCATGAGAGACTGAGGACCAGGAGAAGGTTCTTTTGAATGCAGGCAATTTTCCATCACTGAGGAAGTGCTGCTCCAAGGTTTATTTGGTTTTTGTTTTTAATTAACAGGTTCTGCTGTAGGAAGTTAGCACCCACCCCTCTCCTGGAAAAATGAAATAACCTAGGAAAAATTAAAAAAGCAGAAGCAAATAGGCAGTCTATTCTACATAACAAAGTTAGGATTAGCCCTCTGCCTCATGGCACCTGGGAAGATTGCATCAGCCAGCACTCAAACTAGCTTGGTATTCAGGACAGCCTACAGAGTTGCCCCATGGGAGTCTGACAGCCAATGGGATACATTTCTGTACAGGAACAGGAAACTAAGAGGTGGGGCCCAACAGAGGTCATAAAACCAAGAGACTCAGCATCTTTTCCTTCCTTCTCTCCTCTCCCAACATCTGGAAGCATGTGATCCACCTTTTCTGTTCAGGAGCCCCTGCCATGTGCTCCTGTCCACCATTAAACCTTCTTTCCAAGCAACTTCCAGGAATCCAGTGTCTTTTTCCCCACTTGGAACTGAACCCAGAAGGATATTCCTTACAACACTGCAGTCTGAAGAGTTTTGAAAATCTCTCATTTTAATCAGTAAACATGCAAGGTATTCACAATTTATCTTGCAAAGATATTCTGAACTATTGTTAATAATATTTATTTATTTATTTATTTATTTATTTGTCAAACATGTACAAGATAGCAGGTATAGGTATAAACATAAACATAATCAAAGTGAATACAGATAGATGAGGACAATAGGACAGTAGGACAGGGACGGTAGGCACGCTGGTGTGCTTATGCACGCCCCTTACAGACCTCTTAGGAATGGGGTGAGGTCGACAGTAGACAGTCTAAGGTTAAAGTTTTTTGGGTTTGGGGAAGAAACCACAGAGTCAGGTAGTGAATTCTAGGCATTAATCACTCTGTTGCTGACGTCATGTTTTCTGCAGTCGAGTTTGGAGCGGTTTACATGAAGTTTGTATCTATTGTGTGCTCGTGGATTGGTGTGGTGGAAGGTGAAGTAGTCATTGACAGGTAGGACATTGTGGCAGACGATTTTGTGTACTAAGCTTAGGTCAGACTGTAGGTGGCGTAGTTCTAGGTTGTCCAGGTCCAAAATTTCAAGTCTGGTGGCATAAGGTATTCTGTTACAAGCAGAGGAGTGGAGGACTCTTCTCGTGAAATACCTCTGGACATTCTCAATTGTATTAATGTCCGATATACAGTGCAGATTCCAGGCAGACGAACTGTATTCAAGAATTGGTCTAGCAAAGGTTTTGTATGCCCTAGTTTACAGTACAATATTACCGGAGAAGAAGCTTCTCAAGATTAGGTTAACATATCCGATATGCAGTGCGGGTTCCAGACAGGAAAGCTGTATTCGAGAATTGGTCTAACGAACGTTTTGTATGCTCTAGTTAGCAGTGTAATGTTGCCAGAGAAGAAGCTACGCAGGATTAAGTTGACTACTCTTAATGCCTTTTTGGCAATGTTGTTACAGTGGGCTTTGGCACTTAGATCATTAGATATGAGTACTCCAAGATCCTTGACAGAATGAGGGTCGTCTACAAGGTCGTGTCCTCCAAGCTTGTATTTTGTGTTCGGATTCTTTTTGCCAAAGTGTAAGACAGAGCATTTGTTAATTGAGATTTGAAGTTACACAGATAATACACAGAAAATACACAGATTAGGCCAAAGTCTTCTCCAAAATTCCTTCCTTCCTTCCTTCCTTCCTTCCTTCCTTCCTTCCTTCCTTCCTTCCTTCCTTCCTTCCTTCCTTCCTTCCTTCCTTCCTTCCTTCCTTCCTTCTTGATATATTCCAGTACTTACTTATCATTTGCTAGGGCAAATGGTGAGACCTGAAGGTCTCATTGTGATAAGTATTAAAAATACACTATTATTCTAGATTCTTTATAGAAAGCAATAACTAGTTTGCACCAAATGGATTCTGTATCTAAATATGCAATTATAGCAATATTGACTATAAGTTATAGATTAACAGGTTGATTTTCCAATGGATATTTTCCTTGTGCGTTTTTGTTAAATCATCATCAGAAAATGTAATGAACTCTTTTTGTCTTTATACTAAAGAATTGTATTAGTATAGCTACACGAGGTATGACTGTGCATTTGAAAATATATATATATAGGGAGAAAATAGGTTCTTTAGATATAGGTTTCTTTTAAGTTTTTATACTTTTTAATCAATATTTTACAAAGCAGAATCTATAATCATCAGATTAGACAATATTGCTGAGAAAAGCAGAGGAAAAATAGTATTCAAGCGCATTTTAGAAGAAATATGGAGGAGGTTATTTATAGTTTAAAAGATTACTAATCAGCAATTAATTTGAGAAGTACTGTCTTGAGAATTAAAATGCTTTATGATTCACTAACATTTCTATTCAGTTCATAATCTTTTCGTCCCAAACTTTCAATCTAAAGAACAAGAATGTCAGCAGTCTTAAAACAGAAGAGAGAAAAAAAGAATTTATTACAGAGATCTAAAGGCAATCAAGGAAAAGCAATGTAGTCATTAATATATCTAATTGGTTCTAAGAAACAAAAATGTAAAAGGTTCCAAAATGAATATTTCTTCAACTACACAGTTTGATCTTACCTTTAAAAAAATATATATTCTAGGTGATGGTGCTAAATAGGATTTACAGTGCTAATCCATGCAATCAGCAGAACAAATCCCACCATCTTCTCAAGACAAACAGAGCTTAGATGAGAAATTAAACGTTTTAATTTGTTTTAGTATATATAATTCCAATAGGCATCTATCATGTGGCTCTCTACAAATCAAATATAATATTAAACTGAGTATAAAACACATAGGTAGAATATCAAGTGTTAAAGACACTTTAGAAAACAGAATATTGTTTATGCCTTAAACCACATGCAAATTAAAAGAATTTGTTCAATTTTCTTTCAAAAGCATCAACTTTTATCAGGCTTCAGACAGACTCACTTTTGTTTCCCAGTCCATACGCCCGAGGATAGAAAAGAGCTTTTAAAGATGCAGAAAAGGCAGCAATGTTTTCAACAAAGGAAAGGTGGTTGATTTATCAAATTAAAATGCAACAAGGTAGCTTTAGTTCATACCTGCCAAAATATCAATCAGAAAACAGCCATGTGATCATTTCAATGGGCCTACATTTAAAAACAATAACAATTGCCTACTCAATGCACATCTTTTTACTCTCAAGCCACAAAGCAGAAAATTATTTATTATTTCAATATATTTTATTATTTATTTATTTATTTGGTTTTTTATTTATATTTATTACTTATTTATTATTTATTTATTTATATTATTTATTTATTTATTTATTTATTTATTTATTTATTTATTTATATTATTTATTTATTTATTTATTTATATTATTTATTTATATTATTTATTTATTTATTTATTTATTTTTGTTTATATTATTTATTTATTTATTTATTTATATTATTTATTTATATTATTTATTTATTTATTTATTTATTTTAATATATTTACAGTATAGCCTACAAAACTAGAAAACATCGGAGTACCAAATTCTATACAGAATCGCTATTTGTGGCAGCATCTGATCTGAAATGTGGACTGAATTTGGACAACACTATGCCCATTTCATAAAATGTTGAGAATTATCTTGAGATGGGAAAGAAATCAGAAGAAGCTGCAATAATGGAAGACTTCAACTACCCTTGTATGCCCAGCCCATAACAAAGAAACTCAAGTTTTAGAAAAATGGGTCTTGGAATCAACCAAAAGAACCCTGAATTTATCCTAAATGGTAATCGTGACCTGTTATGAGATCTAAAGGTCATGGAACCAATAGAGAACAGTGACCATAGTGCTATTATGTTAAGCATACTTGCAGATTGGGGGGCGGGGGATGACTGCCAGCAGGACCCAAAATAATCACATTTCCCTACAAAAGGAAAGCTTTCCTGTGTGAGAAACAAATTGTTCAATTAATAGCAATAGCAATAGCACTTAGACTTATATACCGCTTTACAGTGCTTTACAGCACTCTCTAAGCGGTTCACAGAGTCAGCATATTGCCCCCAACAATCTGGGTCCTCATTTTACCCACCTTGGAAGGATGGAAGGCCAGAACTACCATATTTAAGCAGCAAAACTCTAGACAGCCACTAGATAGCAGCAAAGAGATGAGGCAGTTCTAATTTTTGACTGCCAAAAGTGGTCAACCAGAGTTTTGCAGCTGGCTTAGGCTAACCCTTTAGGTGGGCCTTGATCTGATTCAGAACAGCTATTCTTATATTCTCATAATAATGTTGGTCTGTTTCTGCCTAGCCCAAGGATGGCCTTAGGAATCCATCTTTTATGAGTCCAAAGGGGAAGTAGATACTCCAAGACATTAAGGCCTCAGTGATATACCCTTTTCTTCCACCAATCTCCTCAGAAATAAGCAAGGGTCACAGCTGCATATCAGGGGTGGGTTCTGAATCCTTTTGCTGCCAGTTCGCTCAGGGTCGCGCTGTGCACGTGCCCGTGCAGCAATCAAAAAATAGCTTTTGTGCATGCGCAGAAGCAAAATCCAAGATGGCGGCGCCCACAGAGACACCGACAGAACCGGCTCCATGACGTCATCGCCGAGTTACTAGCGGTCCTAAAGAACTGGATAGAACCGGTAGGAACTCACCTCTGCTGCATATGTTACCATCTCCTGTACATTAATTACATAAACTTCTCACCAGTTTTTAATATATAACCAAAATGTTATCAGGAAAAACACTCTTTGAATGCACCAGGACCTTGCCTTTCTGCTCGGCTCCTGGCCATTCATCAAGCAAATAATTCCTGAGTCTGGGTGGTGTAAGAAGAACTGCCAACATATACTGCAGGTGGGAAGCAATTTGCTGATGTGGTTAATTTATCATTTTTACGATTCTCTCAGATTGCTTTTGCCCTTAATTGCAAGAGGGTTTCATTTCAGCTACAAGAAGAAAATTGATAAAATGGCTATGAAAATAAGCATGCCCCAAAGAAGATTCCTAAGGAGGCAAAAATAAAAATACAAATTGGGAGGAGCTGTGTGAACTTGTCAAAAGACTGATTTCAGCTGTTTAGGACCCAGGATTTTATAAAACAGGATTTTGCTGCAGGATTGCCCTTTAACAAATGCCAGCAGCCTATGAGATTTATGATAGGGTTAGAATGGTTTGGGTTCCCCCCCCCTTAGTTCTCAGTGGATGGAGGTTGTTAAGTCCAATTCTTCAAAGCTGCAAGTATGCTGGAAAATCTGTTTTCCAATCCTGATACAGTCTACATGGAACCCTTGGCTTATTCATGAGATTGCCAGGAGAAAGGCACTGGAGACAAAATGGAGGCTGGAGGCTGATTGGAAAGAGGGTCCATTTATTGATGAAGCAGAACCACATGGGTTTGTGGTTCTGGTGCAGCTGAACACATGGAGTTGAGAGTGGGGGCTTTTATACCTTCTGTTAGGTTTTGCACTTGAGCTACCTGTTCCTGTGCAAGAACATGTATTCTATTGGCTGTTGTCAGACTTCCATGGGGCCATGTAGGGGTTATGTAGGGGTCATAGCTGGCTCTATAGGCAAAGTAAAAATCCTAGGTGTTTGTCTGAGCTAAGTTTGGTTGAAGTTTCTGAGGGTGATGCAATGAAGGGCTTGTGTTCTTAAAAGGTGTTGGGTAATTCCTATTGTGGCTTAATGGCTTTCGTCCTGTGTTGGAACTTGGGTGATGGCTGCTTCTAATCCTACCATTCTGCCTTTGTTTCAAAATATCATGTCTTGAATGGATTACCAAATCTGCATTTTTAAAAGCTGGCTTCAGTATCTGCTGGGGCTATTAAGAAAAACTTGGAGAGTGCTTTCTGTCTCAAAGAGCATGTTTCTCCATTTCTCCTTTAGGGAAATATAATATTCTGCCTTTTTAACATTTCCCAAAATATTTCATTTTTCTGGGGGGGGGGGTGCTGACTTTCTACAAGGTAATGCCAATCTTTGCACAAATACATCTTGTGCAAATACAATTGTGTCCTTTCCTAGATTGGGGGGAACTACTGACAGTCACACATGCCTTAACACCCAACTGAACTATTGCAATGGGGTCTACCTGGGGCTATCCTTGAAGACTCAGCTGGTCCAGAATGCAGCAGCACTACAATTTGGGCACAACAGGGCATGTCCATGTGACATTGTTGCTATATGAGCTGTATGGGCTCTTAGTAGACTTCCAAAGTGCTTGTTATAATCTTTAAACGTTCTACCTGATATGGGACTAGGTTATTTGTGGAATCACTTGTCTCTGATGTTCCCCCCCCCCATCCTACTAGATGTGGTAGGATGACCATATTCCAGGTCCCTTTGGTGAAACCGTGTCACCTGGTCAGCCTTGGAAGGCTGCCTTCTCTGTCATGGCAGCTTGTCTTATGGAATAGCCTTTCCCAGAGATACAGATTGCTCTGTTGATCTCCAGGAAAGCTGTGAAAATCCCCCCCCCCGGATATTGATGGAGCTGCTGGTGGTTGGTGGATGGGTGTAAGTTTCATAATGTTATTTTTTGTTTTAAATTGCCTTTTAATATGTTGGGTTTTTATTTTGATACCTTCTGGTACATTCTTTTGGTTTTTGTTCATCCTGGAAATGAGTGGCTATATGTTTATATAAATAAACAAATAAATAAAGCACATCCTGGGAATAAATTGGTGAGAGATGCCTGCAGGGAAGTTCAAAAAAGTCAAGGTGGCAGCTACTATTGCATTGTTGAAGCCCTGTCCTTTTAAATGTGCACTGCATGGCTGGCAAATATTAGAAAAGTGCAGGACTTTGATCAAGTGTTCACCATCCTAATTTTGGAGGGTGCTTGCACTTGTCCCTGGACAATACTAATGTGTGAATACACACACATACACAATGCAGAAATAACACCCATTTAAATGGGCACCCATTTAATTAAATACATTCGAGGTTTGTTGTTACTATGTTAACACCGATTTACTTTAAATTCAGTTAAACAGAGTCACATACGTACATCTGCACACACACATACATGTCTATAGAGATTCTCAGTCATCCGGGTCATGGTTGTCCCAAAGGTGCTTTTTTCAAGAGGCAACTGGACTTTCTGGTTTTTATTTGAAGACGTTTCGCTTCTCATCCAAGAAGCTTCTTCAGCTCTGACTGAATTCCCCATTATCCAGTCAGAGCTGAAGAAGCTTCTTGGATGAGAAGCGAAACATCTTCAAAGAAAAACCAGAAAGTCCAGTTGCCTCTTGAAAAAAAGTACCTTTGGGACACACATACATGGTTTTATTTCATGAAAGTCAGAATCTGCTCAAACAAATTTATGATTCTCAAGTTGTTTATTAGTGCTAGCATGGCTTCTCAATAAAAAAGGGTTGCTATCCTAATCAATTTCAATGAAACTGAATATATTATTTCAAATATCAGATCTCTTTAGTTATTTCAGTGACAGACTTCTCATACTTCAGAAACAAATTCAAATCCTAGAGGAATTAACTATTTATTTAAAAAATACATCAAACATTCTGAAAGTTAATGTCACAACATGAAACTTTCTATTGGGTTTCTCTTTCAGAAAAATATACCAGTTAATACAATATGGTTCTTGCATATAAACCCTAAGGATTTTTTTCAAAGATCATTTTCAAAGGCAGCTTTCTATCTTAGGCAAATAAAATGTAAACACAATACAATTTGATGCCGTGAGAACCAGCAAGACATGAAGATGAGAGGAAACTAGGCAACATCCCAGTGAAAAACCGTCTTCGAAAGATCTTGAAGGGCAGGTTGTAAAAACAAGTATTGCTATAATATGTTTAATTTCTCCTCTGGATGACCAGCACTAGAAATGTCCATGTTGGTGTCTCTCCATCTCAACTTCAGTGCTCTTGGCAAAGGGCAACACCAGTGCAAGGAGCAGCTACAGGTTGGGTTTCCCAGATACCCATCCCAGGACAGGCAAGGCTTTTCTTACAAGGGAGTCCATGAGGGCTAAAAAAAAAAAAAAAAGTCAAGATAGCACCCATAACCATACAAGTGTAGTCCTGACCTTTTTAATCCTATGACTGTTTTGCAATTTTAGAGTTTATTTTGCCATAAATTTTAGGCAGATATATATCATTAAGCGTTACAACAGAGGTCTTCAAACTTGGCAACTTTAAGACTTGTGGACTTCAACTCCCAGAATTCTCCAGCCAGCATAGCTGGCTGGAGAATTCTGGGAGTTGAAATCCATAAGTCTTAAAGTTGCCAAGTTTGGGGACCCCTGCCTTACAACAAATCAACCATTAAAAGGTGGCTATCCTTTTGATTGCAGCAATGCAGGAAACAGAAATGACAGATTGCCTGAGACAGTTTCTCTTCACATTTATCCTCCCGTTACTTTTGGCATCTAGAATTCTAGATTTGCTTCCTCTCCAAAACAAGCTGGGGCTTCTTCCTATCCCAAATATCCTGAAGAATATTAAGTCATCGGCACCTTGAAATAACTTTTATCCATCAAAGTTGTTAGCAGCCCTCTAACCATTATCTCTTCTCCTTGCTTTTGTGTTTCTTCTGGAATGGGCCTACAGAGAAATGAATTAATACTATCAATACTTACTTCTAATTTTTTTTAAAAAAAAGGAGGGATGGGCCATTTTTCCATCCTTGTATGTCATTGGGCCTCTGCCTTCTTTTTTCACCAATCCATTTATCCCTGAACTCTCCTTCCCTCAGTAATTTGTAATTTTCCCTCTCCCATTATTACAATTCTGCAGGATGAATTTCCCCACAAGCATCTTGAATCTCTATAGCCCTTAATTCAATGCAGTATTGTTGACTATTTAACCATCCCCCTTGTGTACTCTTGTCTCTGCTAAAACGGGAAGCTTCTTCCCCTGTGCAATTAACCTGTGCAGCCACCCATCGCCCGACATCTTTGAATATTTGGGGGAGGGAAGGACACCTAGATCGAACAAAGACCTTGCCTTTCCAGAAGGTTTACTGAATCCTCCTGGAGGTATAAAGTATAAAAGCTTTTTTTAATCTAAGCTAGGAGGGTGCCTGACTAAGGAGGACTTTTGCCTTCTGCACAAGACAAATTAAAACAGTTATTTTATCTCTAGGAGGAGGCAAAGGGTCTTCTCCTTCGTGTCGTAATCTCAGACTGCTTTGAATAGGTTATCCCGGCAGTATTAAGGGGTTTTGCAAGAAACACTCATTTTAGTTCAGCACTCAGTAATTTACATTTGCTAATTCAGTACTTCACTCAGTAATTCAGATTTAAAAAGGGGGGGGAAACCATACACACTAAATAGAATGTGGTATAGTGTGCAGTCAAAATGTTACACCTTTGGTCTGGTTGTTGAATCTTCTTTTAATTTATTTAAACATCATGAGTCTTCCCTCTAGCAGTGGAAATCAGCAACAATATCGTGATTCAGAACACATGTTTAGCAGTGGTGAAATGCAATTTTTTTTACGACCGGTTCTGTGGGTGTGGCTTGGTGGGCGTGGTGTGGTGTGGCTTGATGGGCGTGGCTTGGTGGGCATGGCAGGGGAAGGATACTGCAAAATCTCCATTCCCACCCCACTCCAGGGGAAGGATACGGCAAAATCTCCATTCCCACCCCACTCCAGGGGAAGGATATGGCAAAATCTCCATTCCCACCCCACTCCAGGGGAAGGATACTGCAAAATCTCCATTCCCACCCCACTCTGGGGCCAGCCAGAGGTGGTATTTGCCAGTTCTTCGAACTACTCAAAATTTCTGCTACCGGTTCTCCAGAACCTGTCAGAACCTGCTGGATTTCACCCCTGATGTTTAGACCATGCAGCACAAGAGCAGTTAAATGCAGAGCTCAGCCCCACCTCTATGCATTGTGTCACATGTGAAATCAGAGCCTAGACCAGGGCTGGGGCACTCTGGCCTTTTATGATTTGTGGACTTCAACTCCCAGAATTCCTGAGCCAGCCAGGAATTCTTGGAGTTGAAGTCCACAAGTCATAAAGGGGCCACAGTTCCCCACCTCTGCCCTAGACCACCTCCTCACTTGACATACTCAACTGAGACAGGGTCACCATTGGCTGCTGTGAACCAAAGTCACTCTCTACTGTAGACATCATGCCACTGAGTTGAAGGTTGTTGATAAACTAAATGTGAAGTAAACTTTACGTAATGAGGTAACTTGGTTGATATTAGTCACTACCTTATTCTTTTCCAGAAATAAATGTCCAAAGTGACATATTGCGCTAATGTTAACCCACCTACTGAATGACTTTCAGGCTCCAACCACCATCATAGCATCTTTTTTTAGATCAGGAAAGTTCAGTTCATAACCTCCCAGTATCGTTAGCTTTTTTTTTTTTTAATTCACTTAAAGCTGTTGATCCAAATTTGCATTAGCAGAACAGAACAAAGCAAAAAAAAAGTTCTGGCAACTGATCAGTACTCAGAGCCATATTTACAAAAATTATCTAGGGGAAGGAGGGATACACATTCATTTGACTTTAACTCCTTCAGAAAGTAAAAGGGAGATTAATGGTATTGTCCTCCCTTCACTTTGCTCCCTGGCAGGATTATATAAAGTCAAGCTATTACCATTCATAATCAGCACTATGTATAAGATTTATGACTTTACTCCTCCTGCAGTCTTTGATTGTGCCACAGTAACAGTAGGTAACTCAACCTACAATTTGTTGGTTTCTGACTTAAGTAGAAATCTTGGCTACCTGCTTTATGGCTGCGGCCAAAGTAATGTCTGATTGTAGTTAATCTCAGTGGGGGTAAAGGACTTTTGCTCCATACAGAGAACTGATTGCTTAATGGCTAGTACAGATTAAAGAGTCAACCATTTTACACCTATCTCCATCATTTTTTTCTGGTTGTTTTTCTCTTCTGCCTCCTCTTTTTCCTTTCTCTTTCTTAACAACAAGAAGATGACCTTTAAAAAAAAATCACAGTCCATATAACCTACTATAATTCAGTGCATGACTCAGATCTACACCACAGGCCACCTGACAATCAAATAATTGGGAAACTTCAAAGAGCAGGTAAAGGAAGGAAAAAGCTGTTAGAAATTTTTATTTATTTTTTTTTCATAAAAGATAGGGAGGGAAGAAATGAGGGTATTCAGCATCTTCTCGGTCTTTGGAGAATTAATTTAATACCATGGTTTTGTTTAGTTAAAAGGGTGCTTTTTAAATACTTGTCTGTAAAACACATTGCTATGTATGCAATATATTTCCTCATCCTATTAGACATGACATGTTGCTTAATGGCAGTGGATGGTTGTCCCAAACTCACCCACTAATTTCCAGATTAATTTGTACCAGCACAATTTCAGTCAATCCCTATATGCAAATCAGAGCAAGCATGCACACCATGCTCATTTCAGCTAGCAAACAATATAACTAGATGTTTAATTATTAAACACAGGCACACATCAAAAATAGTTACCAGAAAAATAGGACAAACTGAAGGAAAGAGTAACTGGCAAGGATAAAAGGACAGAGGACTTAATTACAAGGTATTCTATCTTCTCTTTTTCTTTTCCCTTTCTTAACGAGATGACCTTTTAAAAAATTACAGCTGCTATAGCCTACTATAAGCTAACTATAATGATAGATCTATTTTTCATCATCATCATCACTGAGCCGCGGTGGCGCAGTGGTTAGAATGCAGTACTGCAGGCTATTTCTGTTGCCTGCCGGTTGCCTGCAATTTGGCAGTTCGAATCTCACCAGGCTCAAGGTTGACTCAGCCTTCCATCCTTCCGAGGTGGATAAAATGAGGACCCAGATTGTTGGGGGCAATAGGCTGACTCTGTAAACCGCTTAGAGAGGGATGTAAAGCACTGTGAAGTGGTACATAAGTCTAAGTGCTATTGCTATTGCTATCATCATCATCTCTCTCTTTCTGTATATTACCTTTCAAAAGATACAGAACTTTCCAGAGCCACTGGAACAATACTGTGCGTAATTATTCATGGACAGTTCCAAAGGAAGTGGCCTTGGTTATTCCAGAGTAGAAATGGAACTTAGGACATCTTGTGATCCCTCCTCTACTGTAAACTGTTAGATAGTGGGTAGAGATGACAGGAGACAGACTTCCAAAGCAGCTCTTTATTTCAGCTCTTGTGTAAGCAACCAGCAAAGAGCAGTCTGACAGCTTGCCCTTTTATAGGGAGCTGTCAGACAGACCAGCCAATAGCGTTTGAGCTTTTTCCCGCTCAAACGCTGGACCTGGTTGGAACCATGCAACACAGTTGAAACAGTTAGAACATAACACCCCTCCCCTCCTGGATGGAGCTGTCCAGCATACGTAATCACGCAGGTAGGCGGGGCGTTTTGGAGCCCTACTAGACCTGCGCAATTCAGTTGGTGGTGAGGCAGCGGCCTGTGCAGACAGGGCTGCT
>QLTV01002469.1:1039535-1059663 GCA_003457575.1 Thermophis baileyi
GGAGGCAGGAAGATGTCTGCCTGGCTGGTTGAAAGTGCTGAAGAAGCTAGTCACAGTTCTCCTGGCCCAAGCCCTCGTCGCCACTGTTAGATAGTGGGTAGAGATGACAGGAGACAGACTTCCAAAGCAGCTCTTTATTTCAGCTCTTGTGTAAGCAACCAGCAAAGAGCAGTCTGACAGCTTGCCCTTTTATAGGGAGCTGTCAGACAGACCAGCCAATAGCGTTTGAGCTTTTTCCCGCTCAAACGCTGGACCTGGTTGGAACCATGCAACACAGTTGAAACAGTTAGAACATAACATAAACCATAAAGGAAACTATTTGGTAGATGGAAATGATGTAGTCAACACTGATACACTTGATATAACCAGAGGTGGGTTCCTACTGGTTCTATCCAGTTCTTTAGAACTGTTAGTAAATCGGTGATGACGTCACGGAGCCGGTTCTGTCGGTGTCTCCGTGGGTGCCGCCATCTTGGATTTTTCTTCTGCGCATGCGCAGAAGCTAATTTTTGCTTCTGCACATGCGCAGAAGCTATTTTTTGATTGCTGCGGGCATGCGAGTGGGCGCACTTTGTGCGTGGGCGTGCACGTGGGCATGCTTTGTGTGCAGGCATGGGCACAGGTGCACTTTGTGCACACGCGCACCCGGTGCAACCCTGAGCGAACCAGCAGCAAAAGGATCCAGAACCCACCCCTGGATATAACCCTTTCCATGGTTTAAAAAAAGCTTGTTTCGTGGAGTTTCATGATAAAGAAGAATGTGTTTTCTTTCACAATCTGAAACGACTCTAAAAGCTGGGGAAATGGTGCTGCTCCATGAAATGCAAGACATCGCTTGTGCATCTAACAAATAGAACATCTGTTGAGAAATGCAATGCGGAACTTGCTATCAACATTTAAGTTGGAGAAAAAACCCACGGGACAGGGAAATTTCTCCCCTAAAGCAGCAGTGTGACATTATGGAAAAAACACATCCTGGCCTATGGATTTCCCAAAGCAGTTATTCTTCTGCCTGTAACTCTCCAGCTTTCTAAGGATCACTTCACTACTCATTTGTATTATCTCAAAGAGACAGTTTCTGATTCTGCTCCAATCCCTTCTGACAATTTGTTCTACTATCTCCAGAGAAACTAAGAATTAGCTTTCCCCCAAAGTTTTGAATGTGCAAAGTTTAACCAACCAAACGACTACTCCACACTATTGTGCTGACAAGAGGGAAGCTATGCAAAAGGAGCTAGATCAACTGAGAATTTCACAGGCCCTTCCTGCTATGTTATCTCCATTCACAAAGTTATTCTTATCCACTGGAGATGAATATTATATGCAGGACAGGAATATTCATTTGATGGAGTCAATGACGTAAAAATGTTGGACACAATTGGGTGATGGAATTCTTGATCCTTTGTAATATGCTTTGCACATACTGTATTTGGCAGCATTTTGATCACTGGATTCTGCTTGCCATTCTGCTATTGTTGCTGCACTCCCCCACTCCAAAAGAAGAGTGCTGCTGGTCAGGGGTGGGTTCTAACTTACCTTGCTGCTGGTTCACTTCCTCCCATGCCACGTGGCTGCACGCGCATTGCGTGCCGCATGGCCGCGCCATGTGGTGCATGCGCAGTGCCAAAAAATCCCAAAAAAATTCCCCCCAAAAGCCAAAAACAAGATGACGGCACCTGTGCAGTGCCAGGGACTCGGCTTCTGCGCATGTGCAGAAGAAAAAAAATAGTAAAAAAATCAAAAAAAAAATCCCCCCAAAAAAAATTCCCCAAAAAAAAATTCCCAAAAAAAGATGGTGGCGTCCACGGACTGGCACTGACAGAACTGGCTCCATGACATCACCAGCGCTTTGCTACCGGTTCTATAGAACCGGTGCGAACCGGGAGGAACCCACCTCTGCTGCTGGTACATAAAAAAACCCCAACTATTCGGATCATTTGGCTGTAAGTAAAAAAAAATCATATTTTAAAAATATTATATGTAACATAACTCAGATATTACACAGATAGATCAAACAGAAAAGTTCAAAAGAGATCAGTAGAGATCAGCAGTAGAGATAAGCTGAGCATAAGGATTCACAGCACAAAATTCATATGCCTATCACATTTCTAAAGGAAACAAAGCAGGGGTGAAATCCAGCAGGTTCTGACAGGTTCTGGAGAACTGGTAGCAGAAATTTTGAGTAGTTCGGAGAACCGCCAAATACCACGTCTGGCTGGCCCCAGAATGGGGTGGGAATGGAGATTTTGCAATATCCTTCCCCCAGGAGTGGGGTGGGAATGGAGATTTTGCAGTATCCTTCCCCTGCCACGCCCACCAAGCCACGCCCACCAAGCCACACCATGCCCACCAAGCCACGCCCACAGAACCGGTAGGAAAAAAAATTGGATTTCACCACTGAAACAAAGGCAGAACAGGCTAATCCTAAATTATCTGAAACCTCAAGAACCTATTCAAATTCTAAAATAGATAACCAAGTCTTTGCTCATTCTGGGTTGGAGGTAGAAGAAATAGACATAAGCAGCCAATGATTTTCTGTCATGATAAATCTTGGAACGTTCTTCCATTGGAAGCCCATCTAATTTTATTTCTTGTGTGATTGTATTTCTTGGAGTTGTTTTTTTTTTAACTTGTAACTTTATTTGATATCTTTTCCAGGGAAAAAGCAGGGTAGAAATATCTAGAAATAAAATATATTGACCAGCACATGGGGCATTAAGATGTTCTACCAACTTTTCACTATATCTAGAAGCACATGCGTTTTCATCCACTTCAGATTTTTTTTTAAATAAACGTGTGCCAAGAGTGAATGTAGCTTCTATGCATTTAATCATGTGTTATTTTGTTTTTGATTGCAGTAGGTAGCAATACATCGGCAATCTTTTCTGCTCTCCCACAGCTAAGTATGTGTTGCAAATATTGTTTACTTTTCAATAAGGCAACAGAGAGAGCTGGCTGTACCAATTATTTTACTTGGCCTCCAAGGGTCAATAAATCTACAGCAGATAGAAATGAAGAAAAAAGGTCCAAGCAACAGGATTCTCTATTTATATAAAATTGGTGTTTCCTTAGTTACATCATTAGACCAATGCTTAATCATTCATACACACACACACACACACACACACACACACACACACACTTTGAGCATGCATATGTTATTTTGATTTATCTCCACAAAATGCAATCTGGAACTAGTTCTTGGATACTCTTATAGTTACTGTTTAAAAGGTTACACATGCAATTCTTTATTCCAACTGGGTCTGTTAAAGTTTGCACCTGTGGTTTGTTGAGGGTCGTGCAAGTTCTGTGTCCTTACTGGAATAGCATTCTGCTCAGCACAGGCAATTTATTGGAGACAGCCTAAGTCTTCATATTTATGGGAAATAAGGGTAGGCTATAGAGGTGTCCAAAGAGATATGATTAGCAGTCCAGAGTCAAGTTTAGCAGAGAACAATCTGTATCTCTTTTTATAATACACTGAGGGGAGGTTCAGCATAGATCTCAGAGATCTATTCTCTAATCCTGAAATAACTATATTTGGAATATAATATTTATAGCTCAGGATTGAACTGTGAGGTTCTTGATACTCTCTGAGATTGGTTGTTTTCTTGCAGACGTTTCATTGCCAATCTAGTAACATCATCAGTGCTAATAGGGAGTGGAGTTTGCTCTCATTTTATATACTAGACTAGCATATACTAGACTAGTCTAGAATACTAGACTAGTATATAAAATGAGAGCAAATCCCAATCCCTACTAACACTGATAAAGTTACCTAGTTTGGTAATGAAAGTCTGCATGAAAACAACAACCTCAGAGAGTACCCAGAGCCCCATAACAGAGGCGGGTTCCTGCCGGTTTGGACCGGTTCTATAGAACCGGTAGCTGGAATTTCCCCCCACTTGCCGAACCGGCAGCGATGGCCGGCTGGACACACCCCTGAACCGGCTCTCTCGGCAGCGCCATAGGCACCGCCATCTTGTTTTTTCCTTTTGCGCACGTGCAGAAGCTGTTTTTTGCTTCTGCGCATGTGCAGAAGCTGGGTTTTTAGCACTGCGCATGTGCCCACACGGCACGTGAGGAAGCAAACCGGCAGCGAGGTAAGCCAGAACCCACCCCTGCCCCATAACCACATTTGATCTCCACAGATCCTCCTTACAATTGTTCTTCTGGTATGATAAGACATAATCAAACATAAGGAGAAGCATTATATGCAATAGCTTCACAATATCGCTAAACATTTTTATTGTCCTTTAGGATGATTTGGAATATCAGAATGTTTAAATCAAAGATGCAGCCTTGCCAACAATACTTTCAAAAAAGCTTACATCATGAATAAACTCCCCAGAAAAGAAGGCAAAGGAAGCAATTGCCCAGCAAATTTGTAAAGACCTTGGTCATATTATAATAAATGTGGAGGGTTGTTCTGTGAATAGAATCCAGTGAAATACAGGGATGTCTGCTAATCTTTCAAGTTTAAGTTACAATGAAGGCTTTGTATTTTTCACTGGAATTGGATAATTTTCCCGAAGCTTTGATCCCATAGACCATGGGTGTCAAACTCGTCACGTCACATTGCTGTCACGTGACGTTTCACAACATTTTTCCCATTCACAGAGTTGAGGTGGGCATGGCCTGCGCGTTTGACACCCCTGCCATAGACTTTCCACCCAAATAAGACTGATACAGTCTTAGGCAAGTTAGGCAAAAAGGAAGAAAATCTGGCTGATATACATCAGAATATTCAAGGCTTAAAAATACAGATTTGTCTTTAAAAATATCTGTCCTCCATTGATGGGGGCAGGATCCTTAAAATATTTGAATGCATTTAATTTTTTATTCAGTTTTAATAGCACCTCTGTCTAAAATAAGAATAACAATTATTGGAAATTAATTTTCCAATTTCATTTTAAAAAATGAATACTTTAATGGTTATATTGTGCATTCAGGAATGAGATTTACTTCTGCACTTCATTCTTTCTATGTCATTATTATCCAATTATTTTAAATGCATATTGAAAATTGAGTTTCTAAAAGTCAAGTATTTTAAGGGGCGCAAGTGAAACTCCTTTTTGAAACAACAACAAAACAGCAACAGTACTAGACGGAACCAAAATCTGATTAAGTTAACAAATTAAGCTATACATTCCTGTAGAAAATACTTCAACATTCATCCTTCACAACAACTGTTTTGACAGTGTTTTTATTCTCTGGCTCAGATTCAATGTTTTCTCTCCCAGGTTGGATAATTAGGAATTTATCAGCTCTCCAGAAATAAGATATAAATCTGTATACTCAAAAGAATTCCCACTGAATTCTGTGGGATGTTTCTGGGGTATGTGTGGTTTGGATAGCAGACTACACAGTTGCTTCCCCCTCAACCCAAATAATTAATTGGTATCATCATTATCTGTCAAGCCCAATCGAAAATCCTTGCCTTTGAGAGCTGATGAGAACTGGAATATTGAGAACATGTTCTGAGTACTCTCAGCTTCTCTGAAGCCTTTTCCATTCAAAACAAGCCTGCCATGGGAGTATAACCAAAGCAGCAACTTGCCATGGAATTGCTATCATTAAGGGGGTGTGATGGCTCAGTGGTTAAAGACGCTGAGCTTGTCAGCTGGAAAGTTGACAGCCTGGGTTTGAGACCCAAATGCTACACCACAAGGGTGAGCTCCCGTTACTTGCCCCAGCTCCTTCCCACCTAGCAGTCTGAAAGCATGTAAATGCAAGTAGATGAATAGGTACCACTTTGGTGGGAAGATAACTGTATTCCTTGCACTTTGGTGTATAGTCATGCTGGCCACATGACTATACACGGAAGTGTCTTCAGACAACTCTGGCTCCCTCAACTAAGAAAGGGAGATGAGCACTGCCCTCTAGAGTCAGACACAACTGGAGAGGGAAATCTTTACCTTTTATTACTATCATTATGCCCAGCTTTCTACTCAAATAAGTAAGCAAGCTGGCCAACAATAATTAAAACCAAAGTTTTAAAACTATGCATGGAAATTAATTCTAACATTAATTCTTAGCAGCCCTGCAAAAGTTGCGCTTCTTTCCGGATCTAAATCCAGAGAGAGGACATTCCCCCCCCCCCAAAAAAAAACTCTTAAAGAGGTTGCTTCTGCTAGCCTTGCTAACCTTTATCTCTTTATTGAATAGGGGACACGCTCCCAGACCAGACAATGCCCCAGGCCATTATTTCTATCTCCTAAAAAATATTTATGAGGCCCTGGGGCATTCTTCAAAATAAAGATGCTGCTAGAGATTGGTGTGTTGCTTTCCAGCATGGGGCTTTCCCATTTTAAAAAAAGATTAAAAGAGTAATCTTTAAAAAGAAAACAATTGGGCCAGATATCATCATAAGCCCCTTATGAGTCCCTTGGGAGTTGGGCAGCATAAAAATGCAACAAATAAAATAAGCACCGGGGGGGGGGGATCCATGACATGTTTCGTTTGCAAGCATCATGGTTGGGACTCAAGGGAACATCATAACCAGAGTTTCTGGACTTTTGTATCAATCCAGCAATTAATTATATTCACTGCCCATTTCCATTTCTATTTACATCGGCCTCCACATCTCATGTCTGGATTAGATTTCATGCCTCTGACAGTTGAGAATACCTGATTTCCCCTTGTTCTAATCTTGCTCTTCTTACTTCAGATTGTCAGCCAGTAGACTATGCAAGGTGTCTGATTCACCATTGTTCCTTACAGAGATTTTCTAATGGATAAAAAGGAATAAGGCCCCATTCCCTCTCTACTCCCTCTCCCAAATATTGCATTTTTTCACCCAACAAAGCATCACCCATAATGTCAAAGAATGTCATGGGTCTATTGGAAAATCCCTCTGCCTTTGAAAGAGGATTCGATTATTGCGTCTCTGTCCCAGGATAGAGAGCAGAAACCAATAGCAAAAGGTAGGTGGCAAAAAACTTTCCCAGACTTTCAGAAGTCAAATCACCCCTTGGCTTCCTTTTCTGATGGGAAACTGGGCAAAGCAAGGCCACCTGCCGAAGAACTGCTAGCTCATCTGTACCTGGTAGTAACTTTTCTTCCCAGGTCTCCTCCAGCCTCTTCTTAGACAGGAAGGGGAAATTCACCTAATAAGGAGGTCCTCCAGCCTCAAAGGAGAGTTGTCCTGCATGAAACAGGAAGTTTGTTTAAAAAAAAAAAAGAAAACAACCACGCACACACACACACATGTGCATGCACCCCCAAGAATCATGAGGTACAACACTTAATGATTGTCATAGGGTACAAATAAGAAGTACTTGAATGTTACAATTAGGAGTCTTGGAGATTTTAAGAACTAAATGAAAAAGGTTGTCGGCTTCTGATCTAAAGAACATTGTACAAATATTCACCAAACTTAAATACTGTACCTCAATAGGTAAAGCACAGCACAAAATGCTTGCTGCCATAATTACTTTCTCTATTGTCCCTTTACTCCTGAAAACTACAATTTTTTTCCTTGAATGCTACTGATTCTTCATGATGTGACTTTTGGAACTATATACTTTTAAATTAATTAATTAATTACATATAGTTAACAATGATTACTCTTCAGCTTGTTAATAATGTTTACCACCAGTCACATTAAACACTAAAATTTGGTGGCAACCTTTAGAGGATTTTGAGTTGCAACCAAGGTTTTGGCAGGCTACATGCACGGTAGAGACCCTGATTATGCTATAAGCAGTGGCTAACACATTTCTTATATAACTTGTCTTCTGTTGGTCAGGGATTTCCATGAGAAATTGCATCTGAAAAAAATAACATCTATAATTTATAAAAATATGCATACAGATTCTATTTTCCATCTCTACATCCCGCAGCATTGAACTTGGATATAAAATAATGAAATCCACAAACTGTCAACAGTCCACAGCAATAACAAAAGCCAAAGCAGAAATCAGATCAACAAAGACAGAGGCACCAAGCAAGCAAGCATTGCCATTGATGTTTGTCTAAACCTCCATGGCATGGCCCATTGCTATACATCTCTTTAGGACAAAGAGGTCCATCATCTGGATGACAGCAATAAGAAATGCCACATGTTCTTCCTTCACACCATAGCAGTAGGGTAGCGCTTGGCCAAAGACAATCAGATGGGACTAATGCTTTTTGTCAACGGGTTTCTTCCTGTAAAAAATTATGCCAGTTATTATGTGTCTGTTGTAGCAGTGGTGATGGCTATCTCCAGAAGGCTGGTGAGAATCTTCTGAGTTGTTACGGATAGCCATCACTGAATATTGTAATTCCATTTGCTTAATACATTTGTTGTGTTACCCTACTAAGTAGGTGTTAGTATATGTATTGTGGTTTTCCCAGCAAATGAACATAAACACACAAATAATAATACCGGTATGTAGTTTCTCTTAGGGCAAATACAGGGTCTTGGTGCTTTCTGAGCTTAGTTGTTGTTGTTTTGCAGACATTTCATTACCCAAACTGGTAAGATCATCAATGCTAGTAGGGGTTGGCTCTCAAATTATATTCTAGTGGCTTGCCCTGTCAATGTTGGTAGGAATGATCTTGGTGGTTCTTTGGTTGGGCTGTTTACTATTAGACTGTTTGTCAGTTCCTTGGTTGAGGTATTGTTTACTTCTTGATTGTTGGTCTGATCTTAATCTTGGTGTTAACATCAAATATTGTCCTCTATCAGTACTTGGTACTCTATTGATATTGGTATTTTATCAGTACTCGTGGTATTATATGGATGCTCACCAAGGTTGGGAAGTGATTCCTTTCCTTTCTTCAGGAATGTTTTCCCCATATTGGTGAGATTGCCTGAGATTTCTTATTCTAACCAAATCTAACTTAGTTCTTCATTTGTAATGTCAGTCAAAATTAGCAATTTAATTATAGAATGTAAGAATTACATTCTATATTATTGAGATTAGACTTAATCCAACCACCTTGAACCAGGATCTAGTCCAAGGATGTAAATGTAATATATTGAATACATGTTTAAGGTATCTCTAATGCAGTGGTGGGTTGCTACCGGTTTGGACCGGTTCGCGCAAACCGGTAGCGGAAATTTGGCCACAGTCGCCGAACCAGTAGTGAAGGCCGGCTTGCCACACCCCCGAACCAGTTCCCCGGTCGCCGCTGTTTGAAAGCGGCTGGCAAATAACCCTCTGCGCATGTGCAAAGGCTTCTGCGCATGTGCAGAGGGTCAGTACCCGGATGTGATGCGTGTACGTGCGCATGCATGAGCATAGCGAGCTTCCGACATGACTTCCGACGCAACACGCGCACTTCCGAACCGGTAAGAAAGGTAAGAGAAACCCACCCCTGCTCTAATGGAACTATTTGATTTTTCCCTGCTGCTTGCTTATGCTGGCTTAGTCCTAATACGTATACCCTACTTTTGTCCAATAAGCATGCTTGTGTGCATGACTTTCTGACTACAAGACTGTTGTTGCCACCCACATAGAAGATTTCATTATAAGAATTGTGTATATTTTATTTGGCATAACTTCTCAAGATTTAGTACTGTAATCTAAAAAAGACACAACAGATACATTTGGTTTCAAGTGCAAAATTGACCCGTCACTTGCAACTATTAACATGTATTTTTTCTTTCCTATGGAGATGTGATGTTTGTATTATCATAATTATCTCTGTTGAGCACTGGACGGACAACACGGCTTCTCAAGCATCTGCTGCTCCAGGTCTATAGGTAAACAGGAACTTTTTGTAATAATTAGAGAAAGAAAATCAGGGGAATAACACAGCTGCCAAATGAAGGGAAGGCGAGGATCGTAAAAATATGACAGGTAGGACTGGAAATTTGACAGGAGAAACTTAAAATACAGTGATGTAGGATTGGACAATGCAAAAATAGAAAAAAGTGATAATTGGAAAAATTGGAACAAGAAGGAGGGAGGGAGAGAAGGAGAGAGAGAGAGACAGAATTGGATTTTGGATATTAACTAGTCCAAAGAGGAGGGATTCAAAGAGAAGGTTTCAAATCTGTGGATTTCAGCTGGAGGCACAGGATTTGACCACGATTCTCTGATTGGATATAGTTAGGCTACTGGGAGTCCTTTTAAGCTTTCCCCCCCCCCCTCAAAGCTTGCAGAGAAAGCAAATTGCTTAATCCCAGGATCACAACTACTAAGGCTACATGCAACATTAAGCAAGCTGCTTCAGTTTCTGCAACAAGACTTCCTGATGTTTTCCTCCCCTCCCCACATATGTCCATTTAAGCTCTGAATTTGATCTGGAGATTTCTCCCATTTTGTAACACAATTTGAGAAGATTAATAGTCTAATTGTTAAGGTCAATTTACTATTGTCCGTTTATGAAGGAATTTGCAACAAAATAACAAACAAGATAGTAAAGGGAAATGGAAGGGGAAGAGAAGTCAAGGTGATGGCAGAAGGTGGAATGAAGCCTAAGTGGTCCACGCAAACAAGTGAAGCCCCGTCCACGGGATGCAGGCAGCACACGAAACCACGCCCCCTCCAGTCCATGGAAAAACCTCTCTCCACAGAACCTGTCCCTGGTGTCCAAACGGTTGGGGGCCACTGTTCTAGTGCATCCTGGAAAGGGATTAAAATCTCAGGTAGGAACTATTGGTATTCACAAAATAAAACAAAGAACAGGATATAAAATACTGATGTCTCTAGCTATTGCTTAGTAAAAGTTCAGTTGGGAAAAAAAACAGGGGTAGTTTCTGTAAACGATGTTTATAAGACAATAGTCACAAAGGTTGGGGCCAGTGTGAATATTGTGGGATTTTTATGAGCCCTGGATAGTCTCATCTGAAATATGCCTCATGCGGTGCAGAATGGATAGAGGGACATTGACAAGTTCTGGTGGCCCCATTCTTTGCTTCCATTGATATGCTTTGAATCATTTAATTATCTGATAGTGTAAGTGATCTCTTGTTTAATCAGGCACTAAAAATCTAAGTTTGAAAGTCAAAGCAGGACAGTTCAGCTTCTTGATCACCCCACTCCATAACCTCAGAATGGTCTGTTCTGTATTCTTTTATTTGAGTTGCAGCTTCAAAAGGATATATTCTTCCCAACATTTATTCTATTGACTTCTAGGGATCAAATGAAGGGCTTTCTCTTGATTCCTGTCTCTGTTTCTGTCCTGATTTCTCCTAGTCGGAGGACTCATATGCTTAGGTTGTCCTTGAAACCTGCTTCTTACAGGAAGTTATAACTTAGAGAGTCTTCTTAATTCTCTTTTTTCTACTCAAAGTTGCAGGCCTTCTATTGCAGTGCACACTCTCTTTAATAAATCTGTAAACCTTTGGATTTTAAGCAACTTAATGGGATTGATTCCATAGGGTTTATGATATGAATTGCAACAATGAAAAACTCATGAAATACGTTATCATGTCACAATGCAAACACTAGCTTTTTATACTTGCATACCAACATTGGACAAAGGTATCTAACATAATGAAGAAAAGTGGAAGGACTCAGGTTTCAGAATAAGCATCACAGGTTTAAAAGAATCAGAGATGAAACAGGTGGTTTTCTCTAGTTCAGTTTACTATGGGACTATTCTTCATAAAACCTCAATAATCTCAGTAGCAATAAAAGATAGTTTAATAGCCTAGGTTTAATAGCCTAAGAGAGTGTTCCTCAACCTCAGCAACTTTAAGATGTGGGGCTCCTGAATTCCCAATCAGGACACTAGTTGGAGCATTCTGGGAGTTGAGTTCATAAACACTACCCTTAGTCATTAATTCAAAAATTACTGTGGACCAAATGTAACTTCTTACATCTACTTGGATATGTCCATGTTGTTATCTTTGCAACAATAGGGAAGTGATTTGCCATTTCTATCTTCCAGGATGTCTTCCTGGTCTGATATTTCTTGGGGTCTCCCATCTAAGCACTAACCAGATACAATCCAACTTAACTGAGGTTGCATTTCTGTTTTCTAGACCAACTATATTTTCCTCCTTAATATTCCAGTCTCCAACCACAAGCACAGCACATCTTGCTTGTAAGTCCTGTCAATTTCAGATTGAGCTTAAAGCTTATCATCAGCCTCCTTTTCTTCCACCTCAGGGGTTGGAGCATAAACTTGGATAATCATCATATTGTTGTCCACAAAGTTGAGCTGATCTTATTCAGCCATTAATTACATTGTATGAAAGGAACACCGTTCTTTCTTTGTGTTTTCTTTCCTGAGTAGGAAACTGCACAATCTTCTGAGCAAAAGGGTTCAATTCCAGTCCATTTCACCTCAAATGTATAGTCAATTTATTTTATCCTTCACTGCCTTCCACATTCCCATGTTCAGCCTTCTTTATATTCCATACTTCCACCATAATTCTGTCTTTGAGCTTTGGGTTTTATTTTTCTGCATGGCTACTTCAGTAATCAGACATCCTGAAAGTTAGTGCCATGTTGGGTGCCATCTGACCTGAGAGGCCTAGCACTATATTTTCAATCAGTTTACGTTTATTGGTTTCCTCAGTTAAAAAAAAAAAACAGGAAAAAAACATTGTCTTTTCCTGTGCAGCATGAAATGATGCGATAAATACATAAATGCCTTTGCTGTTATCGTTGAAGTGATTATTTGCCTCCACATCTTCCTGGATCACTGTTGCCCTATATAGGTGTCTAGGCAACTAAAATGACCTTCATGCTTTGGATGACCCTGCTTAGATTATATATTCTTGGCATATAGTTATCCTTCACTCATCCTTCCCAGGAATACCCCTTACCACAAGGTAGCACAGTAGGACTTAACTTGTCTCTTAATTGCTTGATTAAAATGTTAAAACGTGAAACACCAAGTTGTAAATTCCTTATAGAAAAAACTGTGAAAATCTTATATGTTCCAATCTACTTGTGATAATATAACTTTTAAAAAGAGTTCTCATAGGGCAAAGGAAGAGATTCTCTAAAAGTAAACTTTTTTTTTTGGTCAGACATAGTTCGCCATTCTTGTAAATAACTGATCACTTGTTCTTGCCTTAAACTTAATAATATCATCTCTATTTTATCAGCAGGAAGTAAGGCTGAAATTTTTTTCTCTATGACAGCAGACAATTTGATTGGCTCACTTGCAAGAAGTAAGACTTTTAAAAATTATTGCCATTTTCGTGGCAATTTTTTCCCCTTCCATTCAATTGTGTCCAATTTTCGGAGATAGCCTGGACAAGTTCCTGCAGTTTTCTTGACAAGGTTTTTTAGAAGTGGTTTGACATTGCCTCCTTCCTAGAGCTGAGAGAAAGTGACTGGCTCAAGGTGGCTTCATGCCTAAGGCAGGATTAGAACTCACAGTCTCCCAGTTCCTAGCCTGATGCCTTAACTACTACATCAAACTGGCTCTTTACTAGTACATTTGAATTTCCTTCTGAGAAGAGTTATTAGTTGTTACTGAATTTCTGAATAATGGAAATAAGGCCACCTGGCAAAAGGGGGGTCATACAAGAGAACAGAACCTTAACCAAAACAAGACATTTTTAAAGGTCCCCAAAAAACATGGAAGGATTCAATTAAATTATATAACAAATTATATAACAAATTAGTTATATAATTAGTCTAGAATTTGTAATGTCGATTGGAGCACTGGAGATACAAGTTTTTATGAAGCAAGAAATGTTGCCGATCCATTACTGAATCCCCCCAAAAATTCACCTAATTAAGGAAATGCCATTCAGGGTTTTACTACTTTACCACACAGTTTACATCTCAAAGCTATTGTGTTAGCTAACAAGAGCTGGGTGGGATGACCATTGCATTCCTTCACTTCTTGACATCATCAGCAGAAACAAAAACAACTCTGAAGTGCCCTGGATGGTTTTCCATGCTGACCATGAAAATGGGTGCAGGCAGGAACATGCCCCAGCAAGCCTGAGCTTGGGGGGGGGGCGGGGAAATGGCTTTCATTTCAAATGTGGCACCTCTGGAACAATCAGTCTTTCACCAAGCTAGATCACATTTCATAATATTTTTGCTTTTCAAGACCAGATCTGATCCTGCAATGACTTTATTGATTTTTTTCAAAAACTCACTGCTATATTTTCTTGAAGGCAAAATTAACGTCATTTCCAATATTTTTTTTCCACTTTGGCAAACAATTTGCAGAGATGCCGTTTGTCTTCCCATAGACTTTTAAAAAATTGTTTTAAAGTTTAACAGGGAGTATGGCAAAATAGCTCCCAAGTGGGAATAGGGGAACTTGTTTTCCTATCTACAGGATGCATCGGTCCAGCTTTTCTCAGTGCCCTTCACATACTGTATGTTGGATTTCAACTCTCATTACCCTAAGACTTTTTGCCCTGCAGATGATTGCAAAACACTGGCTAGTTTCAGTCTTTCTCCAAAAGTCAAATAAAATTGCAATGAGGTTACAGGAAACCAAGATCCCCCTGTTTTGCACAAGGCTCCACACTTAAAATGTGTCTATATTTCTGGTATGTTAGAAGATAAACAAAAAAAAAACAACAACATTTTTTTTGAACCATGCTTTCAACCATGAAGAAAAAAGGAAATATGCTGAGTGTTTGGAACTTTGCATTTTATGCTGTCTTAAATCACAGCAGCAATGTAACTGCAAGAATAAAATGTTGATTAAATTTACTTTAGAAACAGCATTCTTTTGTAAGATATTTTTTAAACTAAAAATGATAAGAGGAACATCTCTTGCCAAGCCACTGACTGTAAAAAAATTTTCAAGGCAACGACAAAAGATTGCTACAGTGATCAACATGAGTCTCAAGAGAGACCAGAGAGCTCCCATGTTGGCTCAGTTCTCCATTGTCTGCCACTATTTAGATAACTATTGGAGACCCTTGGGATGCAGGACCCACATGCAGGACCCACAAGATTCCTCAGGCCAACACTGCTCAGGACCATTCAACTGTTTAGTTTCTACAATAGGACTAAGAAGAACTAACTACTTTGCTATAAATGTTGTTCTTCAAGTTGTCATATCTGAATTCGCACACCCCAAAGGCCACCTCCCTATATATAACCCCATTCTAGACCTTAGAAAATTGGTTGGAAGCAGCCCTCATACACTCATAAATTGAGACAGCTGTTCCAGCAGCAGTTCCAAAAGAAGTCATCTGAAATGAATTGGATGAAGGGGTGATGGATGTGTCAGTGTCAAATCTGTAAAACAAGGCATAGAGAGTTGAACTTTTTGCCACCTTGTTTATTCATGAATCATGGAATTGCCTGATATCACCTGGATAATCTGCCCATGAAGACAGTCTTGGAAGCCATCAAAGGAGATTGAGTTTGTTGATGTATCATAGTGCTTTGCATCTTGAATACAGTGGGCTTGGGTATGAGCTTCTGATGGCGTGTAGTATTCAAATTTGAAATGGACAAGGATGGTTGGGATTTTGAAAAGGCACCCTCTCTATTTCTTGGCTGTTCCTTAAACAAGCTATGTTTTTTCCTAGGTTTGCACTGTAACTGCGCAGACTCAAGAGAACATGACTTTGAGTTAAAGAGATATTAAAGAAGTGGCAACAGGATGCATTGACCAAACATAGACAGGGAGAACCAAAGGAATATCTCTAAGGCAGTGATGGCGAACCTATGGCACACGTGCCACAGGTGGCACGTGGAGCCATATCAGAGGGCACGCGAGACGTGCCCTATGTCAGCTCCAGCGCGCATATGCCCGCTGGCCAGCTGATTTTCGGCCTTGGGGAAGGCCGTTTTGCCCTCCGGAGGCTTCAGGGAAGCGTCCTGAAGCCCCGGAGTGCGCAAAACGGCCCAACGGGCAAACCGGAAGTTTGGAAAAACGCCCTTCCGGTTTGCCGTTGGGCTGTTTTTCACACTCCGGAGGCTTCAGGGAAGCTTCCTGAAGCACCGGAATGCGAAAAACGGCCCGACGGGAAAACCGGAAGTTTGGAAAAACGCACTTCCGGTTTGCCGGTGGGCTGTTTTTTGCACTCCGGAGGCTTCAGGGAAGCTTCCTGAAGCCCCAGAGTGCAAAAAACGGTCCAACGGGCAAACCAGAAGTTCGGAAAAACGCACTTCCGGTTTGCCGTTGGGCTGTTTTTTGCACTCCGGAGGCTTCAGGGAAGCCTCCTGATGAGGCCTGTGCGCATGCGTGGGGGGTTGTGCACATACGCGGGGGGGCAGCGCAGGGGTTGTGCACATGCACGGGGGGAGGGCATTGCATTATGGGTGTGGGCACGCGCGTGCACGCTATCGCGCACTCTTGCACCCTTTTGGCACCCGAGCCAAAAAAGTTCGCCATCACTGCTCTAGGGAGTTTGTGTGAAACACCAATCCTGGAAGGATGTTTTTATGCAGAACATAACTGAGGGAAGAAATTATCTTATGTCAGAGCCTGCAGAAGTTGAATGAAAGGTAGCGGGTGCAGCTGAAGATGTGAAAAGCGGGACATTTCAAATGGAAAGACAAGGAATCAAATGTTTGTTGGAAATTGCTCATAGGAACCATGAGTTGGGGGGGGAATGGATCATAACATCTACTTACATTATGAGAATAAATTTTAACATTACAACCACAGAGAAAGTGCAGAGAAGAATGCCAAGGAACAATAATTTCAGAGTGGCCTGATTGCATCCTTAGCAGTGAAGGAAGCAAGGCAGTCGCCACAACAACTACAGCTTAACACTGTGTAAGGGAAGCTGGTTGGGAAAGCTCTTGAAAAACTGAGAGACAATAGGATCTCCAGTTATTACTTCTGTCAGGATTGAACCACTTTGCTTCTTTCAAACCTAACGCTTTTCAACTTGCCAATGAACTACGGAGGAGGGAAGGGGCAAATAGAATGCTGAGAATGTGTGCGTGGACCGTTAGAGCCTGGCAACCATCAAGGTCACCACTGCAGGTGTTTAAGAAAGAGATGGACTGTTCCCATAACAAAAGGATGTCTCATAATTGGACAATGTGATCATCCAGGGATGGGGAGAAAGGGAAAGCTATTGTTTATCCAAGCAAGCATTTGCACAGGAAAACCAGAGCTGGTTTTGATTCTTCATTACCAAAATGGTGTATCTAATAAAGTTTTACTTTTGGGAATTCAAAGCTCCCGAGAGTGTTTCCTTATTTTGGGTTCACTGGTCGGACAGTTGATAACTTCACACTTTTAATCACTCTTGTATTTTTCAACTATCAGAAATGAACAAGAAAGCATAAGAAACAGGATGTTATTAAACCACTTCCCTCAATGCCTGACCGCGCCATGTATTATTGAAAGGTGTGCATCCCTGTCTAGAACCAATTGAAATCAGAGAGAAAACTGTTTTAGAGGCATGGTGGGCACAAGATCATCAGCTATGATCTGAGCAGTCTTGAAATGCTTGAAAGACATGGTTACGGTTTCAACTGTCCTGATCATAAGAGGGTATTTTGAAAATATTAGTCTTGAGCGGAATCTTGAAGTTCCCTGTTTGAAACTGATTCCTGAGCTTGAAGACAGGACTGTGCAACAGGAACTGAAGAAGTAGTGGTAACAAAACTATAGCCTGGCATTGTGAAGAACTTGATGCTGCTGGACTAGAATTAGGAGGCAGAAGGCCTCTTTTTCTTTTTGCCTTGCTTGGTATTGGGAGAGGTAAGCCACTTGGAAAACTTTCAACATTAGTGCTGATAATAGGGCAGCAGAGACCCGAGGACTCTCTGCAGACCAGGGGTGGGTTCCAACTTACCTCGCTGCCGGTTTGCTCCCGGTCTATTAGTTCACAGACAGTCTGTAAGAACCCTTGGCAAAGGAATGTGTTTTCTGAAATTCATCGGGCCAAATAAAACCTTTTTTTTTTGCTAGCATTTTTATTTCCTCTCTCTTTCATTTAAAAATTTAACCCAACAGCAAAACAAACAAACAAACAAACAAACAATGTGCGTCGTGGGCGCGCCCACGCTTTGCACGCGCACGCATGCGCAGTAACAAAAAATCCCCCAAAAAACAAAGCCAAAAAAAGATGGCGACCACATGCACAGTGTCGGAAGTCGGCTTCTGCGCATGCTCAGAAGGAAAATAAATAAATAAATAAAAATTTGAAAATTTTTTTTTGAAAAAAATTCAAAAAAATTCAAAAAAAAAAGATGGCGGGCCCCACGGACCGGCGCCAAATGGCGGTCCCCACGGACTGGCACCAACCAATCCGGTTCGGTGATGTCATTGTGACGTCACCAGTGGGCCACTACCGGTTTGGGAGAACCGGTCCAAACCGGGAGGAACCCACCCCTGCTGCAGACAGGGGATAGTTCAATCTGCTAAAAATGAAAAGGGACTGGCTGACTGTTCTGGATATGGCACTTGGCTTGGAGAAAGATGAAGCCTAGAGCTTTCACATCTGCTATTTTTAAAGCTTGTTCCCAGAGAGGAGCTCAAAGACTAGAAGAACAAGTGCAGCGAGCCTGTTTAGTACACAACTTGCACCGCTTACAAGTGTCTACTCAGCGTATCGATCTTTGGATCAATGGTATTTAAAAGGGTGGGAAATTAACATTTGCTAAGAAATTAACACTGAAAAAATTAACACTGAAGGACGCAGAAGGCAATGAAGGAAACAAAGCAGGGGAGGGAGGAAGAAATACTGCAGAACATGGTCTATTACAGAGGTTTTCAAACTTGACAACTTTAAGACTTATGGACTTCAACTCCCAGAATTCTCCAGCCAGCTGGCTGGAGAATTCTGGGAGTTGAAGTCCATAAGTCTTAAAGTTGCCAAGTTTGGGGACCCCTGGTCTATTAGTTCACAGACAGTCTGTAAGAACCCTTGGCAAAGGAATGTGTTTTCTGAAATTCATCGGGCCAAATAAAACCTTTTTTTTTTGCTAGCATTTTTATTTCCTCTCTCTTTCATTTAAAAATTTAACCCAACAGCAAAACAAACAAACAAACAAACAAACAAACAAACAAACAAAAACCCTGAATAATCTCTTAGTTAAGGATGTGATCTTCCTTTGCTCCATTAACAGATTCTCAATAGACTATTTTGGACAAAAATATTGGGATGTTTAGAATTCGGTGTCCTTAAATTTAAAAGCATATTTGCATATACTCTTGAGCTGTGCAGTGTTAATTTGCTGCTGTGCCATTTTCATTTTCTTTCTTATACTGGGAATTATTTATCTCTTTGGCTTTCAATGTTTTTTTTTTATGCACTATTCGTGTAAATGAATAATAATAAAAAAGGTAACCTGGGCTTCCAGTTCTGCTATACTTTCATAACAATGAGTATATTTAGCCTGCAGCATACTAAATTATACAAATTGAGCTTTTACAGAATATACAGTGGAGGAATATGAGGGCAGAGGGGAGATAGATATGACTCAAAGCAGGCCAGAGGCTAAGCAAACTAGAGGTTGCTAGGAAATAATTTTTTTAATCCATACTGGCTGAAATTCCCACTCTTCTTTCAATACTGCAGTGTTTCAAGCACACCTCTAGAATGCTGAAAATAGATCTCCATCATCCATCTTTTAGAATGAACTGTGAACTTCAGGATAATTTCCATTATACAAATGACTAGGACCTGATTTCACATGGAATGAAACATTTATTGCCTAATCCAACATGGAGAAATGCTTGTGTGATTGCCAAGTGTTGTTTTCTTACTGATGGCTGGATGATTGACTTCAGAAACAAATAAAGATGATTCATTTGGTTGGTATGAAAGTTATTTGCCATGCCTGCATCCAATCAAGAAAACTGAAGAGTTGTGATCAACAAGAAGCAAAAGCGAGCTGACCTCTTTTGCCCACCTCATGCTAAAACCAGGATACTTCGTAAACAATGTTCTCCTCTCAAACAATCCATTTTAATCAGCATGGTTAAAAAATAGTTGTATAAATACTAGCATATTTCTAAACAGCTGTACATCTTTTCTGTAGGGAAATTAATTTTCTTTTAATCTTTTGCCCTTTATTAATTTGGGATCTTACTTACTTAAGAGCCGAGGTGGCGCAGTGGTTAGAGTGCAGTACTGCAGGCTACTTCAGCAGACTGTTCAGCAGTTCAGCGGTTCAAATCTCACCGGCTCAAGGTTGACTCAGCCTTCCATCCTTCCGAGGTGGGTAAAATGAGGACCCAGATTGTTGGGGGCAATATGCTGACTCTGTGAACCGCTTAGAGAGTGCTGTAAAGCACTGTAAAGCGGTATATAAGTCTAAGTGCTATTGCTATTGCTATTGCT
>QLTV01002469.1:1077862-1088250 GCA_003457575.1 Thermophis baileyi
GTTCTAGTAAAAATGTTGTTCACCGTTTTTCAACTTTATTATCTACATACTATATATATACTTTCATTTGCCACTGAAAGGAGGAAATGGCTCACATGCTTTGCCCAAGAGTGTGATAGGCAACAGGCTTTTAAGAGGCTGCCACAAAGAAGGGGGGGGCAATGTATTTTCCAAAGAAGCAGAAGGTAAAACAAGAAGCAATGGATGGAAACTGAACAAAGAGAAAAGCAACCTAAAACTAAAGAGAAACTTCCTGACAGTGAGAACAATTAACCAGTGGAACTGCTTGTCTCCAGAAGTTCTGGGTGCTCCAACACTGCAGGTTTTCAAGAGGAGACTGGACAGCCATTTCTCTGAAATGGTATAGGGCTCTCCCCCCCCCACCCACAAGGTCCCTTCTAAGTGTTATTATGTTATTCTGACCTTTCCCAGGTCCTCTACTCAGATTTTGGCATCTTCAGTTTTCCTGCCTGAGCAGGGGTTTGGACTAGAAGACCTCCAAAGTCTGTTATTCTGTTATTCCTGAGCTAAATAGCTAAGACTCTCATTGGGACCCTATCTCTTTTGCTCCCTCTGGAGCTGAGCTGCCTCTAGACATTCATTTTAATAAGATTTTTAGAAACCTGCAGTTGAAAGTTCGTCATGTCTCCTTACCCTGAAGACCCACTTTCATTTCTGTCTCTCATTATAATCTTCCTTCCTTCCTCCCTCCCTCCCTCCTTCCCCCCTTCCTCCTTCTCTCCTTTTTATTCCCATCTCCTTCCTGCCTTCCTCCCCCTTGTCTCCTTTTTTATTCCCATCTCCTTCCTTCTTTACCCTCCCATTTTCTGGGGAGAATGCAACTTCCCCTCCCCCCCCCGCAGCTTTTAAATGTCACCCTTATTAAGAGTCAGAGATGCCTGCTCAGATACCTGCTGCTTGTTTTTTCCCAAAAGAAAAAAAGGAATTGCTGTCCCAGGCTCGGCATCGTAACTTTTTAAGGATTTCAAAAGCTGTTCTTTTAACTTTGTGGTCTTGCTTTTTGGGACAACCCACCCCTCCCCCCCAACTGCACCTCCTTTGTTTAAAAAAAAAGAAAAGAAACCGGAGGAAGGGAGAAAAAAAGCCACACACACACACACACACACAGAGGTTGGAGAGCTCTCTTGTTCTCTCTCTCCAAGCGCCCCGTGTGCACACAGACAGCCCATTTGCACTTCCTGGCAGGAGGAGGCGTGGCGCAACTGGGCTGTTTTGTTTGCTGCCAAAGGAGCCACTGACCAACTGACTGACCTGATCGAAGCTGATCCCAGTGTAGGGGAGACTGCGGGGTTAGTTTGGCCAGGCAAATTATTCCCCCCCCCCTTCGCTATCAGCTGCGCTGCAATGTAGAAATGGGAAATGGAGCAGACAACACGAGGGAAGGAAATGCAGCAGGGAGAAGAGAGTTTGCCACCGCTTGCCCTACCCACCACCAGCCAGATGTCCTCGCTTCCCCCAAGCATTTCTTTGCCTACCTGATTTCCAGCTCTGTCGCGTTTCTTGCTATTGTGTGCAGGAAAACAAAAGTTTGTTGGATTTTTTTCTTTTGCGAGAAGTTGAAATTGATTGATTGCACTTTATTTTTAGTCCCACAACCTTTTGTTTCCCTGCACAAGAAACGCAACGGAGAAATCAGGTAGGCTTCCGCCCCCTCCCCCCCTGCAATGCCAGAAGCCGCATGCCATCCACGTCCCACCAGAGCCCTTGCGGCTTGCAATCTCCTACTGCCCATGGCGCGCTGGCAGGCAGAAGCCCCCTGGGTCCCATGCCCTCTCCTTCCTACCCAGGGATAACTTACCTCGCTGCTGGTTCGCTTCCTTCATGTGCGCGCAAAAAAAAAAATTTCAAAAAGAAAGAAGAAGAAGCCGAAAACAAGATGGTGACGCATGCGCAGTGCCGGAAACTCGGCTTCTGCACATGCGCAGAAGAAAATTTAAAAAAAAAAATTCAAAAAAAAAAAAAAGATTGGCGGCGCCCACGGACTGGCACCGACTGAACTGGATCTGTGACGTCATTGTGACATCACCAGCGGGTTGCTACCGGTTCAGGAGAACTGGTCCGAACTGGGAGGAACCCACCTCTGTCCCCAACCCCCAGTCCATGGACCGCCACCGGTCCTGGCCTGCCAGGAACCGGTCCGTGCAAGCCCCATCCCCGCACATGCAGAACTATGCCCCTACCTGGTCCACAGAAAAACTGCTCTCCACAGAACCGGTCCGTGGCACCCAAAAGATTGGGGGTCGCTGCTCTAACCCACAGAAATACACATAAAGAACATTTCTACTTAAAAAACAAATTCCCCTAAGATTTTCTAAGAAGACCACTTTCTCCATGGAAAAAATAGAGATATTTGCTCCTATTTGGTTATGGCCTGTCTAAACATTGGGTATTTGGTCAACATTTTGAGACTCTCATCTCAAAATTTCCAAAATCCTACCAAAAAAACAGTGAAATTGCATCAAATCCACCAGTCTGATAAGATTTTAAACCTTGCTGTGGGCATTATTTTAAGTGGCATTCTACTTCAGTGTATCTTTTTTCTCTGAGCAGATGGGCAGATTTAAAAGCAAAACATTGGTTGTAGCCATTAACTATTTTAAGGGATACAAAGCATAATTATAAATAAATATGTCACTGAAAGCTTGCAAACAGAAAAAAAGGGGGGAATAGCATCAAAAGGTGGTAATAAGAAAAGGACATCCAGGTATTCTGCTAATTATCTTTAATATTATCTTTAATATTTTTGAAGTCCAACATCTTGCTTTACAACATGTAATTAACTCCCCTTTCATTGTATTTGTTAATTTAAAAACAACTATACCAATGAACTCTTTAATTTGAAATATCCTGAAGGACTGGGGGCAAGACTACTACATAAAATAGCCATTTCCTCTTTCATCTCTCCTTCAATCCCATTCCCTTCCCATGTAGACAGTAAGATACATTTATTTATCCAAAGTCTGAAAGCTCAAGTCTAAATTCTCTGATATGGCTATCCAAACATTGCCTAGTTATTTATTTTTAAATAACATAACCATCAGTATGTTTTCAATGTTCAAACAGGCTTTAAAACCTGTTTTTAAGTTTCCTAAAGCACTTCAGGCACTATGTGTAAAGGTTAAATTTCACAGTAGGTTCACAATTTCACAGTTTTTGCTACAACCCCATGGAATTCTACAGTTCCTGACCATTTCCAACATCAGAAAACAATTTTCTTTAATTGATCAATTCCAAGATAGAATTGGAAGCATGAATTCAAACAAGATAATGCTACGTTTCATGCAACCTATCATTGTCCACTTTAAACAATACAGAAAGCTGATTTTTTAAATTCTTGAAATTGCTTAGTCTGAAGGAAAGTATGTTTCTACCTTTCCTTGTTTTTAATGATAATATTATGACTGTAAAATGTGAAATGAAGGTTACAGCTGAGAACAGAAAAGGACAAAGAAAGTACAAGTCCTTTGGTTGATGTCAAGGCATGAATTGTTCTGGCTAAAGGAGAGCATCAGTCATATACTTTCAACTTCAGAAGCTCAGCTCTACACTCAAGGGTGGATATAAGGGGTCTGATTTAGGGATCTTTTCAGTTTTCACAATTTAGCATAGGTTTGGGAGAAAAGATTGCATGCGTGTGTATGAGTGAGGTGTTAAAACTACTAGTTTCTAAGCAGGGGTGGGTTCCACTTACCTTCCCTACCGGTTCGCATTCGCATTGCGACGTCGTGCAAAAGACCCGGAAATGACCCTCTGCACATGCGCAGAAGCCTTTGCGCATGCGCAGAGGGGTTTTTTTTCAAGCCGCGGCGACCGGAGGACCGGTTTGGGAGCGTGGACCGCCGGTCATTGCTGCCGGTTCTGCGAGCGGTGGTAAATTTCCGCTACCGTTTCTAAAGAACCGGTCCGAACCGGCAGCAACCACTGTTTCTAAGGGAAAATCCCTTAAGTATGGGGAGAATTAAAAAAATGTTTTTTGACCTTATGTAAGCCTTTCCAAATAGCTTGTTCTATAGACCATCTCCAAAAGGATAATGAAGAGTTTGAATCTGATAAATATTTTTAACTGCAAGTAATCCACATTTCTATCTAATAGTACTTGTTTAGAATCCATATTCTAAATTAGAATAGAATTTGAATAATTATCAGAAAAAAATAATAAACCCCAGGAACCAATTCAAGTAGCTGAATTTTAATTTGCTTTCTAGCTAAGTTGTAAAGTGTATGATCTCCATCATGGTTCTGCCAAAAGGAAGGAAATTTATATGAGAGATGGGAGATATTTAAGAGAGTTTAATACAATCTGGCTTAGAATTATGGTTAATAATACTGTAAATGGATCAGGTTATTATAACTGAGTATAGCAGAGCAGAGCAGAGCACAAATACAAACAACATAATACATAATAGAATTTGATTTGATCTCAGTTATTCTGCATAGGATTGTGTACCTAAAATGGTTTAATTTTATGAATATTAAATGCATTTGCTTTTATGATTTCAAAGGAAGCAGTACAAAATTGGTATTGAATTAGAAATAAACATAAGTTCTCAATGAATGTCAGGTCAACTTAAGATAAAGATTGACAATGAAAGTTATGCAAAATAATTGCTATCTATATGTTCATGCACTCTATTAAGGATCAGAATAAACCACCCTAGCGGAGCATAAAGTATTCACCTATCTAATGAAGAATGAACAATTAGTAAAACACTAACAGGAATGCATAAATTAGTCATTACAATCAAACTTATAAAGCAGATTTGTTTCTGTTGCTGTTGCAGAATGAGGCTACTTTACATTCCATCTTCTGCAGATCTGCATCATCTTACTTGACTTAGCTGATTGTCTCTTGCGTATTTGTTGGGAAACGTAATAAAAAATTCATACCCCAAGCAGCAAGTATTACCACCTTAATAGGATGTCATAATGAGAACACAATTCAAAAGCAGGTAAAAATTCAATTTGGTGAATCCAAATTTTAAAAAAAAGACTGTATTTGGAGGGGAAACAATGAGTGACAAAAACATAACTTTCAGCTGAGAAAAAAGTGAAAACTCACGTAGGACTCAGTAATTGCTTTATCTAGACTTCACAGATTGGTGATTAATTGGCAGGCTAAGGGATCAATTGGCATTCTAGGCTTACAAAAATTTGGGGCTCCTAAATAATAACAAAGTACATGCATCACTAAGGCACATTGAAAGCATGTAGTCACCTGTTAAATTAATAGTATTTCATTAAATGCAACAAAGCTCATTAACTGAAACTCTACATGGGGGGAACAGTATCATAAACCTTCCTGACCCCCTACTTTTTCTATTCTGTTCTGTTGCGTGAACAGAAACAACGTAAATTAGTATTTTATGCAATATTTTTGGCACATAATTTTGTAATACTTGCAATAAAGGTAAGTGTGTGCTTTCCTGCTGCAAGAAGACCTATTCTTGGACATATGGCCAAGGTTATTAGTTATTCTACATCAAGGATATGGATGGACACAATGATACAAATAAAAGACATGTGACATACTGTGTATATCTGTTACTGAATTATAGTATTTCAAACTACTACAAGAATCAAGATACAGGTTACATCAATTGCATAAATTACATTTCTTAGAGGCTGGTTATATAAGTTGACATTCTGCATACCATATAAAAAAGCAACAAATCTGGATTAAGCCAATACAGATTGCATATTTATCTAGATAAAAAGTTTTCCTATAGTATGAGAAGATCCACTCTCCTCTGATCATACTGTTTGCTCAAGGTACCTAAGACTTTTTGGTGTTTATAATGTTAATCACTAGGCATTTTCTTCAATATGGGCATTAAGCAATGCACGCTAGCAATGTTAACTTGATGCAATGGACTGTAAGAGTAATCTTGGGAAACAGGAGTGAGAACAAAGAGAATGGTCAGATAAAAACTAATTGAATCCAAGGCAGAAATGTAATTTGAGAAACTGATTTAGACTTGAGCCTCCTTAGTTCTCATGAAAGAAAGGCACGGATGGGGGAGGCCCATTCAAAACTTGCAAGGTTTATTACTGTAACTTATAATAAAAGTAGAATTAGTATTCATAACTTAGGTTTCCTGGTCTAAAAGGACTGACATTTGTTCTCTTTTTTTGGTGATTAATTGGCAGGATCAGTTGGCATTGTAGGCTTACAAAAATTTGGGACTTCTAGATAATATCAAAGTACATGCAATACTAAGGCACTTTGAAAGAGTAGGGTTCCCTACTATTTCACCTACATGTTGTACTCTTGGCTATGAACAGTCCCATCTCTCTTAATCAAGGCTAGCATTATTTATGCAGGTTCCATATTCAGACAAATATATTTATTTATTTATTTTATTAAATTTCTATGCCATCAATCTTACTAATGAAGCAATTCTGGGTGGCTTACAGTGTAATAAAAAGTTAAAAAATGCTAAATCAATTAAAATTAGAGAGATTAAAAGTTAAAAACCAAGATGTTGGGCAGCCTGGGGGTAAGAATCTTCTCTACCTGGTCAACTACCCCCAATGTAGTAGATCCTATAGAGGTCCCAGGCCAAGCAACCGAGCCAAGGTTTTAGGTGCTTCCTGAAGGACAGGAGAGTGGAGATGGATTTCACCTCTGATGGATTTAGCCATGTGGCTTAGCCACGTTTACATTTGTGCCAATGGCAATTGACAGATTTTGCATCATGTCATTTAGGAAACATTTTAATGTATATGCTATAAGAAATTTGTTTCAATTCTGTTGCATTTGGTTCAACAGGCTAACACAGCTAAACTCTGGAAATTTATGAATTTTTTTAAGCTGTTTAGTCATATACCTTTCCTGTGTAATGAAAATAAAGGGTTTTTTTTAGAAACAAAGTTTCAGAACTTTATGGATCTGAATATATTATGGAGTAATATATTACCCTATGATATTTTTCGGAAAGTAACTGTTGCCCTTTGATTCCAGACTGGAGAGCCTCCTAAGTCTATTCAGTGAACAGTTTTACAGAACATTAAATGATTGCCTTTCAAATAGGCAATTGTATTCAAGTTCAGCTTCAGATTCTTGGCTTGGTATGTTGAATACTTACAGCGGCAAGCTGGAAATGTGCTATTGATTTGTTCCATGACCTCCGTTAAATCTGTGCTAGTATGATGAGGTGGGACTAGCAAGTCATCTATACCTAAGGAGAACAAAATGTGTTCCTTTAGTAAAAAAAGGAAAGAGTATTTAAAATCCCAAAAGCTACCCTTATTATCATTATGGTTTTCAGAATAATTTTAAAAAAGAATTCCACTAATTGAAATATTTGATTCATTATGCAAGAATGGCTCATTGATAATGGCTTGGATAGAGAGGAATAGAAATTAAAAGTATCAATTTATCCCTTTTCTCATATCTGAACTATAATGCTTATCCATGATGCCTGCAATAATATTGGATAGAATTTTACCAAGGCAATTAGTTGCGGAAATACTGCAGTTTTATCAAGTAGGTGATACATGCAAAATGGCTCTGTATTTCAAGTCAATGTATTCAGCAGAAAGCCTCAATGCCCAAATGGCCAATGATCATTATAAAGGCCAGAACCTCCATATTTTGAATAAAGAAGAGAAGAAAAAAACAAAAAGCAGTAGTCCTGACTGCCAAATGACCCCGTATAGATGATGCATGTTCCTTGCCTTCATGAGCACAAAAGTACTGGTCTTCGGTTGTATGCCTTAAAGCTGAGGAAGTTGAAAGAAACAGTTGGCTCCTTGTTCTCTAGCTTCCCTAAGGCTTTTGGGGTATATAATACTTTTGGGGTATTCATCTGCTTCTCTTTGACCCAGCACCCATTTCATAATCTGGACTATTTTGTGGCTAGTAGAAGCTTATCTATCTGCCCATCCATCCATACAACCATCTATTTAGCTATCCATTTAACCATCCATCCATCTGTCTAGCTATCTATGTATCAACCCGTGTGTCCATCCATACTTTCTCACCTACAAACTTATGAAGTCTGCAAAAAACATGCAAGTATTGGAAGGTTTGGCTTGGGCATTTAAAATTTTTGAGGGGCTGGGATATGAATATTAGTTGTTCAAATAATATTGAGGATCACCTTTTTTTAAAAAAAAGCTAAAAATATTGTAAGTCACAAAACCAACATTTTTTCTCTTTTGCTACTGAATATTGGCAGCATAGTTTAGTGTAATTCCAGAAGCTGCAAAAATGGGACTGGGGCCTCTATGCAGCTTTAGGCTGTGGAAACATCTGTAATATTTTCATCTTGACTGGAGAGGGATGCAAAAAGAACATATCTTATTCATAGGCATTTTTAATATCAATGTTTGTACTTAATTAAAAAGTTCAATCTCACCCTTTTAAATTTATTTTTAATCTCAACTATTACAATAAAGTCAAAGTCATCTATCATCACGAGATAACAATAACATAGTAATTGTTTTACTTGTCATGCCTGTGGCCTGACTTTAATGGGATCATTTCACAATTGTTGAACATTCAGTAGTGACATATTCAGTTGATGGGTTTTGGGTTGTTGGCCGTTTTATCTACTTAGCTCTTGCATTCTTCTTAATATTTCATTGTTTTATATTAAATTTTTGTAAGATGCCCAAAGGGCTTTACAATGGCTAAAAATGCTTTATAGTGGCTAAAATGATAAATGAATGAATAATGTTTTTTTCTAATTTCAGAAAAGTTATGAATCTTTCAGCCAAAGTATGAAGCTTTGTTATTTTGGATAACAAACTACATACAAGTAATTATACTTTTTCCCTGGATAATAATATATTACACTAAGCAGCTTCTGTAGTAAATTCTTACTTGGTTCTTTGTACATTAACTTTCTAATTTTAAGAAGAAATGCTCACCAAACAAAAAGTTTTATCTCTGTATTGCATTAGGCAAATACATATACTGAATATTTATATAATGAACGAGACACCATACAACTGGTGGGGGACAGAAAGGGGTAGCCCCATAACTCAAATTTCAACCTGAATATACACTGGCAAAGTATCTCAGATCTCAGCATACATTTTGCATGGGGTTAATTTTATAACTCAATAGACTTTGGAAACTGGCTCAAGGGAAATATAACACTACTAGCTGTGCACTAATTAGTAACTTACCTGTCTGATTAAACTGTGAACTAGCATCCTGATCAGATGAATACCCAAGGGTGGATTGCTGAGGTGAAGCATTAGAACAGCCTCCATTAACCCTGGAATCTGTTTCAGGCTGCAAATTAGAGGTGGAAAGAAGTTAATTTGAACATACCAGAGCAAACATTAAATATCTGATCAAATCTAATAAAACGTACTTTGTAGTATTCAATATCCAGAATTGAAATGAATCAGACACCATAAAGAAGAGCAAGCTTTTGACAGAATTAAGTATCACTCACTGAGCCTGCTGGTTTTCTCCATATCCCACAGTCATGATGGCAATTAGTTTGTTCAGCTGGCAATGAACACATACACTGTGTGCACAATTATTAGGCAAGCTGTATTTTGGAGGATTAATTTTATTATTGAACCAACTACAGTGCTCTTGGTCAATCCAAAATGTTAATAAACCTCAAACCTGAATATTTAAGAAAGTAAAAGTGAGGTTATGGCTTTTGTAGGAGAATATCTATCTGTGCACAATTATTGGGCAACTATTAGTGTGCAGAATTATTATGCAACTAAATGAAGAATGAAAATTTTCCCATCTCACTCATTTATTTTCATCTGTTAAAGTGAGAATAATAAACAAACAACTCAAAATTTACAAATAAACAATTCTGACAGTTCAAAAATAACCAGTGACCAATATAGCTACCCTTCTCTTCAATAACAGACATAATCCTTCCATTCATGGAGTCTGTCAGTTTCTTGATCTGTTGACTATCAACTTTTTGTGCAGCAGCAACCACAGCCTCCCAGACACTGTTCAGAGAGGTGTATTGTTTTCCTTCACCATAAATCTCCTGTTTAAGAAGAGCCCACAAGTTCTCAATAGGGTTAGGTCAGGTGAGGAAGGGGGGGCATGTCATTATTCTTTCATCTTTAAGGTTTACTGGTTAGTCATACAGTGGAGTATTTCAATGCATGCGATGGAGCATTGTCCCGCATAAAAATCATGGTCTTCTTGAAAGATGCAGACTTTTTCCTGTACCATTGCTTGAAGAAAGTGTCTTCTAAAAACTGGCAGTAGGTTTGGGAGTTGATTTTGAGTCCATCTTCAACCCGAAAAGGTCCAACTAGTTCATCTTCAATAATACCAGCACATACCAGTACATCACTTCCACCTTGCTGGCATCTGAGTCAAAGTGGAGCTCTGTGCCCATGACTGATCCATCCACAGGTCCAGCCATCTG
>QLTV01002469.1:1088414-1109622 GCA_003457575.1 Thermophis baileyi
AGGTTGCAGTTCTGAAATATGACAGCACTGGAGGATAATGGGTTCCTGGTAGCTTCACGTTTGATTCTTCTCAAATCTTTGGCAGTTAAGGTGTGTCTTTTTTTCTCAATACGTTTCTTTCGACCCTGTTGACTATTTGCAACAAAACGTTTGATGGTTTTGTGATCACGCCCCAATATCTTAGCAATTTCAAGAGTGCTGCATTCCTCTGAAAGACTTTTTACAATTTTTGACTTTTCAGAGACAGTTAAATCTCTTTTTTAGACCATTTTGCCTGAGGAAAAGAAGCTGCCTAATAATTATGCACACCTTGATATAGGGTGTTGATCTCCTTAGGCCACACCATCTCTCATTACACAAATACACATCACCTGATATGCTTATATCCACTAAGCATTCAAGTTTATACAGCTTGGAGGTGGAAAATATGCATACAAAGGATGATATGGTCAAAATACTCACTTGCCTAATAATTGTGCACATGGTGTATATCGGACTTTTAATAGACTTCATAACAGTTTTGATGTAGACTGAATCCTATGTTGGCTTTTGCATTTTTGGAACAGTTCAAAAGATTTGTAGAACGAAGAGTCAGAGCAGAGCAGAATATCATTACCAATGCAAGTGACAATTCTCTCTAGCCAGGGGTCCCCAACCCCCAGTCTGCAGCCTGGTACCAGTCCACATCCCATTGGGAACTGGGCCATGCAAGCAGCGTGCAAAGCCCCATGTGTACAAGCGGCATGAGCACATGCGAAACCATCCGTCCCCCATGAGGCTGCCAGCATTGCCACTGGTCTGCAGAGCTGGAAAAGTTGAGGACTGTCAGATTATTCATGAACTGGGAGAGCCAATGGTAACAAGGTCAGCCAATGAATAGGCATAGCAACTAAGTCAGCCAATGGGAGCTAAACACATCTGAGTCTGTGCAGAGAATCGAAACTGAAGCTATAAGGCTGGGCGTGGCTCAGCACACTCTGTCTCCAGTCCACTCTGAACTGCTGAAATGAAACTAACTGTTCTCTCCTGCCTGTAACTGCTATTACGTTGAAGAAGAATCTATGTTGGTATTGTATATATATTCTTGTATATAAAGAAGTTTCTTATTTAAATCAATCCTGCTGCATCAGTCTGCCTGTGTATGCTTTCTGGATTTAATTTTATGCAACAAACTCTGATAGGGACCACTGTCTCTAGCAGTATTTCTCAAGAATTCCCAGAATTCTTCAGTCATTGAGAAACACTCAATGAACACTCAATTCCCAGAATTCCCCAGTCATTGAGAAACATTTCTTTACAATACTGCAGGTAAACTTGGTTTTCTAGGAGTAAACTAATTTTACATATTTTAAGTAACAATTTTCATGTTTTATTCAGTACATGATACTTAAAAACTACAAAGGGTCCCCATAAAATACTGAGTATGAGTGAAATCTTCTCCTAGTACTGTTTTTGCTTTTGTCCATAGTTTTCTAGAGGTGTTTTTCATTAGCTAATTTAAAGAGGATTTTTTATGAGTATTTTGATGGCTCTTCCTACTAGATTACAAAAGAGAGAAGCTAAATTCCATGTAATACTAAATAGTTGTTCCATATTACAAAGCAATTCTCAGCAAACTTTGGGCTTATGAATTCCGTTAGATTCATTCTTTTTTCAGCTTGACATGAATTCACAAAATATTTTGCTTTCATTTTTTGACAAACTCAACTGATTCCGATGCCATATAAACAATGGTTAATTTACTGATAGCCTATTTCTCTTATTCCTTGTCTATGGAGTAATAAATATGTTTGCTCTGCAAGCTTCCAGATTTTCATAAGGATTTAGTTAATACATTTATGATTTCGTTAGAATTTCTTTTTTTAACATGTCTTTATGAAGCTCCTACGTGCAGCTCCATTTCTAAATCTGACTTTGTTATTGCATATTTTGGACACAATGGCCAAATTTCACGGCAACCATCAATCCTTGTTGAAATAAAAATAGTAAGTACACCTTAAAACTGTGACCTGAAACATCAAGTTTTAATATGATAAAATGCAGGAATTCAAAATAATCTTACCAACAGTATTCTCTTTGATACCACCAGCTCAATTAGGTTTTTTTCCCATAGCTCAGAGAGAATACAGTCTTGACAGGTTATTAATCTAATCCACACTCTTCAGTCAATATATCATAATCACAAAGAAATCTTTTTTTTAAAAAAATGAGACTGCTTTGCAAATAACATATTAGAAAAACAAACAGTAGCACATGCCACAAGGTTACATAACACCTGTCACCACATAGTCCATTTTAAAACCAATTGAAAAGAAATGCAACTGAACTATCTCACAAATAGACACTTTAAAGAATAATTCACATTAATGCTTACAAAAGTTGCACAAACAGGTTGAAAGAAGGCTATTATAAAATGTTTCCTGTGCACTATGAAAAAAGTAAAATTTGTGAAATAGTTCAATGTCTCAAATACAGGAGAAGTGTTAAACTGGAGCTGGATTCCCATATTTCAGAATGAATGTTTTTTTTATTAATAGTAACAAAAGATAAGAAAGTCACATTCCTTCTTGTTTTTTTCTATGAATTACCAAAAGAGAGAATTAAAATGCTTACAGTAGCCAACCCATTTAAGAGTTTGGTGATCATTTTTTTGGCTTCAAACTAATTGAAGCTCCACCATGTTTCTATTTTCCTCACTTTCAAAATCCCAGTAGTAAAATAACTCTATTGCCAGATAATGTGAGGTTGACAATACATACAACTAGTAAACATTAAGATATTCATTCAGAATTTCAGATCCTTCCCTAGGGTGCTTTTCTAAATTTTCCTAGTTGTTCTTCATGGAAGAACATTTGGAAACCACTTTTTAAAATCAAATATCACACGGGATTATAGGGAGAGTATGCTGCAGACCCTGTCAAAGAATTTTCCACATTATGGAACATCCTTCCCCCAGAGGTGAGGTAGGCCCCCACTCTTTTGGCCTTCTGTAAAGAGATCAACACTTGGCTTTGTGCCCTTGCGTAGGGGGGCACAAAGGTCCACACAATTGTGGGGCTGGCTGTTGCCACAAGAGCCTTATGGACCAATGTTAAATGACCAACTTGGAATTTTTATTTTTGCTTTTGTTTCTTTCAAATTTTATGTTGTCATCTTATAATGTTTAAAATTTTAAATCCTAAATTAATCTTAACACTTTATTGTTAATTTTATATGCTGCTTTATATGTTGATTATACTATATACTGCCCAAAGCCCCTCCTTGAAGCAGATAGGCAGTCTGGAAACATGAAATATAAATAAATAAATAAAATATGGCTTTACTCTTGGCAAAAAATTAAAATCATTTTGGAGAGAGAACCCAAACAGAACACAAAACAGTACGTCTGTAAAGAAGTCAAATACAATTAACTAGCTTCACACTGTGTGTCTATAAATAACTTCTGTCCTAGGGAAAAAGTCACTGAATACAATACCTGTTCCAGCAGTTGTCGTAGCCTGTGAAGCTGAGATTCCAGTTGCTTGTTGTGGTCTTCCAAGATTTGCATTCTAGCTTCCAGACGCCCTTTGTGTTGTCGTAAAAGTTTAGCCTCTGCAATGAGTTCAGCATCTTCAGTAGTGTGTTGAGGTGACACAGCTGAGTCTGGAGGTGAATTTAGGGCATTGATTCCCCTTCGAAGATGCTGGTCCTTGAGTTGCTCATATTCCACTTGTAGCATCCTAAAGGGAATTTTAAAAAGCAGCTGATTTTATAGCAGAAGAATGACAGGAAAATCCACTTAAAGTTTCTCCTTGTTATCTAATTGTATGAAAAGGTCAGAGCAACTTATAAGATAAATGTTTGACTAGTGATGGCAGAATATAATGTTAATAGAACATTTTCCCCCATTTCTGCAGGTTATCTGCACAAAATAACTCAGAGAGCTGTAGGAAGAAGAAACCTCTCTATGCAACTTTTCCCCATGTGATTTGTGAAGTGGTGGGAAATGGCTGTGAAAAATCTCCATCCATGGTTTTAAACATTCCCCTTTATACCACCTCAACACTCCTGGGAAAAGTTGGGGTTAGGGCTATTTTTTTAATAACATACAGTATAAAGGTAAAGGTAAAGGTTCCCCTCGCACATATGTGCTAGTCGTTCCCGACTCTAGGGGGCAGTGCCCATCTCCGTTACAAAGCCGAAGAGCCAGCACTGTCCGAAGACGTCTTTGTGGTCATGTGGCCGGCATGACTAAATGCCAAAGGCGCACGGAACGCTGTTACCTTCCCACCAAAGGTGGTCCCTATTTTTCTACTTGCATTTTTTATGTGCTTTCGAACTGCTAGGTTGGCAGAAGCTGGGACAAGTAACGGGAGCTCACTAGGGATTCGAACCGCCGAACTGCCTACCTTTCTAATCGACAAGCTCAGCGTCTTAGCCACTGAGCCACCGCGTCCCTTAACATACAGTATAGTACATCATATATCACCACTTTTTTGTTTTATACTAGCTGCTGAATTTAATAATGTTTTATTGCAAAGTCGTATGCTGGAGTTCACACGGGACAATAGCAATTTGGCCTATAACACATATTTGAACAGAGAAGTCACTTCTTGATGCTACTATTAATGAGTGGCAAATATGAACAAATGAGTCAATCTTTATGTCCAAATTAATTTAGAGAAAATCTCACCTCTGTCAGATTCTGCCCCATTAATCAGAAAAAACAGCAAGCTCATTTCTTACAGAATTGATTCACCTCACTCAGGAACTACCTGTATTATATATTTAGGTACTATGAAATTCCAAGGATTCACGCAAGGCCACAAAACTTCGCTTGTGATCCCACACACACTAGAAATTTCTGTCAAATTATAATTTTGATGCAAAAGGGGGGGGGGAAATGCACTGAGAATAATATTAACTATGCTTAATGAAATTTAATTTTTTTTCTTCTGCTGGTCTAGTATGTTCTCCTAGGCTTTATAGTTTGGACTGCAGTGAAAATCCTAACCTTGCTGTTTCAGCCAAAGGGCTATGATGGTCCTCAGGCTCATAAAAGTTGGCCACTTCTTGGGAATATAACCTAGACTTTGATTTTAGTCTGGAATCTTTCTAGCTCTATCTGGGGAAGACCGAGATTGAAGTTTTCATTTCTGGATTCAATAGAGTATCTCTTGCCTTTATATTTGGTGTAAAAAAAGAAAGAGGAGGAGGAGGAGGAGGAGGAGGAGGAGGAGGAGGAGGAGGAGGAGGAGGAGGAGGAGGAGGAGGAGGAGGAGGAGGAGGAGGAGAGGCTCAATTCAGTTTAAGAGAGAGAACTCTGAGACATATCACTGGGACAGGAGGAGGTTGGCACGGAGAAACCTGAGCGGGTGCCAATTATTTACATTGGTTGAAATGTTGAGTTACAAGAAGAGGACCAAGGAAGGGAATGGCCAACCAAGGAAAGGAACAATTCCCACCATTTCAATTTTGAAAGACTATATTTAGCATATTTGATTCCTATTTTCCTACTGACACACAGAAATAAACCTCTGACCCTTAGTATTTTTTTATAGCCAATCTTCAAGACATGGTGAATGTAGAACAGGGTTATGGAACCTTTGTTCTTCCTCGAGGTCAGCAATGATTCGTTCAAGTTCTCCTCGTTCTTCTTTCTCCACTGACTTCAAGATCTGGGTTGGACTTTGCGGTTGACTCATTGGCGAATCACCTCCCAGAGTCTGGCAATACTGCTGGATAAGAGCATGCTCATCTTCCCTAGAGATGAAGAGGGTCAGCATAAATATATACTTTACGTGTTTGAAATATAAATGAATTGTATATGAATACTCAATGCATAACGAATGTCATTGTTTTAAATATTATAAAATTGCCTGAAAATAAATAAATTGCAAGATGTATTAACTGACAAGAAGATAAACTTGCAATTTTATAAAGGGTTAAACCGATTGCTGCTTTAAATAGTAAGCCACCTGTGTAACATAGAAGAGCAACCTATTGTTGTGGCTTGCCCCCGTCCCGTGCAGCTCCTCATGGATCCGGAAGAACAAGAACAGACCATAGGGTGGCAAGAGCAGTCTGTACCTCCGGCACCGGAGTCCGAGGAGGATGCAGGGCCAGAGGACGATACTCAACCAGGGCCTTCTGCACCTCCCCAGCAGGAGTTCAGTGACTCCAGTGAAGAGGAGGAGCCTCTGATTGATGCTAGGGCACGCAGGGCAGCTAGCCGGCAAGAGTGGCTTTGTAGAAGGAGGTCTACTCACAGGTAAACCTGCAGGCAAAGGGGCCACACCCTAAGCCTATATAAGGTTGACTCACAAAGGGCAATCTTGCTGGAAACAACAGATGTCTTTTACCTGGCTTCTGGTTACTCTGTCGGTGATATCAATTGGACAAACTCCAGTCCGGGCTCCCGGCCAATTCCAGCAAGTGAGGCAATTAAGGACTTCATAATCTGTTTGTTTTGTTTTGTATTTGAAATCCCGGCCAAAGTGTTATGTGAGTGGTAACAAGCACTTTGGGAGAAACTCTGAACTTAAATGATCACTAAGCCTTGATTAGTGATAAAACCTTCTTTAGTTTGGACAAGTGTGTGTGTGTGTGTGTCGTTTCTGGGGGTTTGCTGTGCTGGGTCACAACACCTATTTCTGCGGAATGTTTTGAGGAGGATGGGGGACCCTAGAGTTACCTAGAATTGCACAATGGCAAAAAACTGGTAAAGCGGTTTTCTAGCATTTTGAGACAAAAATGTACCAAATATCACATAGGCTCTAAACCTAAATGAGTGGCCATTAATTTTTACAGTAATTTCAGTTACAAAATCTACTTACACACTTCCTGTGGTGGAGCTACCATCGGTGAAGAAGGAACCATTGCTCCGCTCCATTTGGGCCAGCCTGAAAGAAAACCATATTCATGAAAGATAAATTATGATTATATTTCGTACAGATTAGTTCTCAATTTAGCAACTGTAGTATTTATTGGCAGTTTGATATAGGTCACATCTACCTGACCCACTAGAGTGGGGAGGCAAGGAATGTTGCGGGTCTCAGTCCCCTAAGGATATACATCTGGCGGGACCCAGAAGGGCCTTCTCTGTGGTGGCTCCCTCCTTCTGGAACATCATCTAACACTCTTTTGGAAGGCCCTGAAGACGTGGTTCTGCCAGCGGGCCTGGGCAACCCAGAGCGGGATGGAGCCCATTTAATGGCTGGTATGAATGTGTGTTGTTGCTGGAGAGGGGGTTATTATTTTATTATTTTTAATTTGTATTATTTTTATTTCTTTTATATTGTGCTTTTATGTCCTGTGAGCTGCCTTGAGTCGACATGTGCGAGTAAGCGGCAATATAAATTTTCTCAATCAATCAATCAATAAATAGGAACAACCAAATCACAAGTTACTGCCTATTCCACAATAAATGTTCATTCTTATCATTTATCACCTGATGATTTCCTCGGACATATCATTTTTGTAAAATATGCTACCGTGTCGTTGTCCCATCTTTTTTTTTCTTCCTCCTTTGAAATAAAACTTTATTTCATAACTTTCACTCGTAATTCATAATCTTCATATAGGAGTTCCAGGAAGAATTAATCAAAAAGGCCTTAAAGTAATACTGAAGCCCAACTGTGCCCTGCATTCACAGAGAATATTTTCATCAGCCCTGCTGTCCCGCTCAGATTCCCCAAGAGATACAGAAGGTGGGGTCACTCATCACATCTCGAACTCAGTTTTAAAGGAGAACGGCTTCGCTTCCTCTTTATTAGTTTACAGATGTTAAATAAACTAAGCTTGGTATCAGATTGTTTGTATGTCTTAACTTTTTATCATTTGAGCAAAGGATAAACCAATTTATAGAACCATTCAACTCCTAAAAGAGATTTTAAAATTCCAAAAACCCAAACTGATAATGAGGATGTATTTCTGAGGCTCATCATGTATTAACCATTAAATGGTCATTCAATGATGGTCACAACTTTAATTATGCATTATATCATTTTTCAATGTTTAACTCTAAGTTTACACAGATAGATGATAATACAAAACAATGCATACTTTCTATTTTGTAATGTCAGTCTCAGTTCTGCAATGTATCAACACACACACACACACACACACACAATTTGCCTCTTACCTGTTAGCATATTGTTCTATCCTGGAATGGGTGTCGTCATGAAACAGTTGTGGAGATTGGGAGTGGCTAGTGGAATTTAACAGAAAAGAACTTGAATTTTCTAAATTATAAAAAACAAGAACTTTTTACAGTATTAAACACAAAAGAATGAAATGCCTCTTAAGGTGATGGGCTCGACTCATACAAATGTGGTAGCAAATGTTCACCATTCAGAAAAGTTTTATTTCATGTCTGCTCTAGTCAAATAAATGGAAGACTCAGAGAACCACGATTGTGCATGGTCTCATTCATTTCCATAATTCTGCAGAAGAAATATTTGATATATTAAACTCAGCTACCTTACCAAGCACAAAGATGGAAGATACTTACTCATACTGCTCTGGCCACATACTAATAAGAGTGATAGGACTGAAAGAAAAGAAGTATAGAAAGAAAACAGGAGATTAAAACACTGATGCTATTTAGCCAGGTACTGCACAATATATTTATTTATTGTTCTACCCCAATATTTTGTTTTAGAAGTTGTAGAGGAAAAATGAAATTGCCCATAACCAAACCCACTTCAGAATATATTACAGAGAAAAAAATGATAATTTGATAATCAAATAGAAGAGCAATAATCTTAAAAACAGTATCTTTCCCCATCTTATAACCAAAAAAGGAACTAATTAAAACCTTACATAGTTCTTAATTGTTAGGAATTTGTTTAAAGTATCTTGCTAAAAATGAAGCTTATACAAATTTTAATAGTTTATTACACTAATGTAGAGTGTTCATTCTGTACAATTTGATTTGATTGCAATTTTTCAGTATATAAACCAATTTTTACAGCTTTGGCATGTATACCATTCAACAAACAGGTGTACAGAAAGTGTGAATGTATAGAAAACTAAATCTAATGGTAATTCTATTCATTAATGATATCATTACAATGCACATAAACTGGAGTGCAATTTAAAGAGACTTTCAGGATGAATATATTTGATGAGACCATCTTAAGTGACATGCTTCTCTTTCACTATAATCACATTGAAAGTATGTTCTCCTTTTTGTTTAAAGAATAAAAACCAATTTCTGGGCATGGTTCACTATGCAATTTTAAAACTGTCTTTAATTCATTCCCACTAAGTAAATGGAACTACAAAGTAATTTTAGCTGTAGTGGACACTTTCATGAAATGTACTTTAAAAATGACTTAAATAAGTATAGCGTATATGTTTTATTAAAGGACATTTTACTATGCCTGAATTTTTAATACTTCTGTGTTTTAGCTTTCTTCTTGCGTTAGAACACGTTTAGCTACAAATGAAGTTGCAAAGTATTCTCTCATTGTAGCTTCTACCCTTAGAAAACATCTTTATGAGAAAAAAAAATTCTATATTGAAAAGATCCAATCTCTGTTCAAAACTGTTGGCTCTGTGCAAGACCCAATCTTTGTTCAAAACTCACGTCTCTAAATTGTCGCCTTCTAAAACTGTTTGCACTGGCAGATAACCAAGTCGTGGGTGTTTAGCAAAATATTTCTTGGATCGGAACTTGTTTTTTAGCACTTTGGTGAAATCACGTACATCTTCCCCTGATGTTGTCTAGAATGAAAGGAAAAAAAAAAGAGAAAACACAAATTAAATGTTTACTTTCTGCTTGAAATGATGAATGCATTACATTATATTGTCTTCCGATGCTTGTTACAATATGCAAATGATAATGATTTAAAATTACTGGAAACAAACTGTTAGAAGCCAAACCCAAAAGCAAGAATACAAAAAGCTTGACTTAAAAAGAAAAAAAAATCCATTTAACAAAGTGAGTTGAACAAAAGTTAGAACAGACAAAATCTAAAAACTCTTATGTTACTCAAAATATGAATTAATATAATAAGTTAATTACATTTAAATGTTTTCCATATGTTCCTAAAATAGAACCAAATAAAATGAAGCATTACAAGACTCATTTACTACCTTGTCAAAGCTAAGAGGGCCTCTTGTCTCCTATCAATATAGATGAGAGTAAAACATAACAATATTGTTTCTGTATCCAAATATTTGATTCTCCATTTGAAAGTTTTATGAGCATATGAACTGCTCAGTCAAACAAATGCTGCACTCATGCATTGCCACTCACTGGAATATGAAAAAGTGGATGAATATGTAATTCATCAAATGTAGAATGAGATTATTTTCCCCCCACTTAAGTGTAAGAATACATATTGGTGCACTGAGCTTCAACAAAAAGGTGAATGGCTACTTCTGTATGAAGAATAACAATATCAAACAACCACCCATTCATTAATTTGAGTGATTTTTTGTAAAAGAGAAGAAAACTAAGATACAAAAGTAGTTTCCCAGATTGGTAAAATTGGTAAAAAAGCCAACACAACTTTGAGTTTGTTTTTTCCAAGAAAACTTTCTTGAAGCAATTTTTCATGCTCAAATTAATGCTCCAGCAGATAATGTCACTATTGCAACATGAATTCTGACAGAAAGAATGAATGGCTAATGAAGAGATGGTATTTCAATCAGTTGTGCTCATAATTCTATTTCTAAGAGTACAAGAAAGAGTTTTGTATTAGAGAATTCACAACCATTATATGTATTTCTGGGTGCTAAAGGCACCCAGGAAGCATCAAGAACAATGTCAACACTAACAGTTATTTGAGATATTTAGAAACTCTGATCTAAAGTGAATTTTTAATAGAAGTTCATAGTTCCAGGTGAAGTTCCATTAAATATGAAATTTCGTAACTATGTAACGAAACATGGGAATGTATTTCCAAACACATTAGTAGTTGCTACTATCCTTAATAAGATTTTCAAATAATTAAGAAAGGTTTTGAGATTGGTTTATTGGTTTTCAATAAAGGACAAAATCAATTTCACTTTGTTTGATGTGTTGCTCAATTAGTTCCTTGCTAAAGATACTTCTCCCCCCCATTCCATAATTTCCCTTTACACTCTTAAAACTAGAAAAAGATTTTTAGTGAATCCCTGCCAAAGAGCCTAGTCACTTTTGCTGAATTTGTCATGTTAGAACAATGGAAGACTTTAATAAATTAGAGACTTTATTTAGCCTAGTGCCTGAAACATCAGCAATTAAAATAGGTCAGCTCAATGTTTACAATTGCTTATGCATTGATTTCTTAAACTCACAAGCTATATAAGCACGAAAGTGTCTACAACAGTATCAGTAACTGTCCCTTAAGACTGGTTTTTTTTTCAATAAATGACTAATCTACTATAAATATATATATANTCCAAAGCTGAAATGTCATGCAATACTGCCCCTCACATTTTCATTTCATTGGGATTTTTTTAATATATATTTTTATTGATTTTTCACATTTTACGTATCACAATAATTCTTTAAGCAGATCTACAGCCTTTTTATATACATTATTTTTTATATTTATACAATTTGTACATTATCTTACAATATTTTCTAATTCTACATCTTCATCCCACATTTCCTCTTCAACTTTCTATCATCAATCCATTTATATCACTTTTCCCATATTTCGTAGTAGTCTGAATCTTTTTGTCCTCTAAGTTCTATAATTAATTTGTCCATTTCTGCACAATCAAATATTTTCTTGATTATCAAGCTTTCGATGGGTATATTGGGATTCCTCCAACATTGCGCATATGCGATCCTAGCACCTGTTGTGATATGCAGAATCAAATATTTAATGTTTTTATCATGTTGTCTTTTGAATATTCCTAATAAAAAGAGTTCTGGAGTAAATTCTACTGTTAATCCTATTATTTCTTGTAACCAATTATGCATCTTTGTCCAATATTTCTTCGCTTTGGGACACAACCACCACGTGTGAAAGAAGGTGCCTTGCTCTTTTTTACATTTCCAACAAATCGAATTTAAATTTGGATATATTTTCACTAATCTTACAGGGGCCAAGTGCCAGCGATAGAACATTCTGTAATGATTTTCTTTATAAGATGCCGATTTTGTTATTTTGTAGTTTCTATTCCAAATTTGTTCCCAGTCAGCAAGTGTATATTATGTCCCACATTTTTTGCATATGCTATCATTGTCCCTTTAACTATGTCTTCGGCCCTTTCAAATTGTAACAAATAATTGTATATTTTAGTAATAATTTTGTCTTCTGGGCCTGTCAGAAGTTTATCTAATTGCTGAGTTTCTATCTCAATTCCAATTTCTTCACTGTCTTTTTTGTATCTTGATTGGAGTTGAAGATAAGGCCACCAATCTATAATTATACCTTGCTTTTCCAAATCCTCTCTACTTTTTAATCTCCCGAATCCATCCAAAATTTCTTTATATTTAACCATTCTACTTATATTGATCGTATTTGGATAAATCATCGCCTCCATGGTGGACAGCCAATTAGGGATTTTCAAGTAATGTTTTTCCCTCACCTCCTGCCAAATTTGCATCAATTCATATGTCTATGGAAATATTGTTGCGATTTATTTTCTTTGTCCCATAAAAATGCATGCCATCCCTTTTGTAGGTCATGGCCTTCCAATGTCAATATCCGTCTATTCCTCAGATTAATCCAATCTCTAAACCAAACCAACAATAATGCCGAGGTGGCGCAGTGGTTAGAGTGCAGTACTGCAGGCTACTTCAGCTGACTGTTCAGCAGTTCAGCGGTTCAAATCTCACCGGCTCAAGGTTGACTCAGCCTTCCATCCTTCCGAGGTGGGTAAAATGAGGACCCAGATTGTTGGGGGCAATATGCTGACTCTGTGAACCGCTTAGAGAGTGCTGTAAAGCACTGTAAAGCGGTATATAAGTCTAAGTGCTATTGCTATTGCTATTTATAGTATAATCTCCAGTCTGGGAGCCCAAAGCCACCTCTACTTCTGCTATCTTGCAGATCAATTATTTTAATTCTCGGCTTCTTCCCTTGCCATATAAATTTCAAAATGATTTTGTTCAAATCTGTGAAAAAAAATTTGTCTAATTTTATAGGTATGGTTTGAAAGAAATATAATAATTTTGGTAGAACATTCATTTTTATGGTTGCTATCCGACCTAGTAAAGATAGTTGCAGTGTTCCCCACCTTTCTAAATCAATTTTTATTTGCTGCACTAATTTCGTATAGTTATTTTCCTTAATTGAAGAGCATCTAGCTGTCAAATTGACACCTACATATTTAATTTTCTTAGTGATTTGTAGTCCCATTTCTTCTTCTAAATTTTTTTTCTGATTTAATGTCATATTTTTAACTAATAATTTGTTTTTTTGTTTATTGATTCTGAGGCCCGCCACCTCTTCTTGGGATCTTATTCCTATGCTGTGTATAGAGATTCAAAGTACAAATGAGAGGAATGCTCCCATTTCCCTTCTCATACCCCTCAAAAGTTCAAATCCAGGGCAAAAACCTTCAACTTTGCAATACTAGACCAGGAAGGCTGCGACAAGAGTTGTTGGCACCTCAAGCAAACTTCTTTGTTTGCATAATCCCTTGTTTGCAAAAATTTGCATAATCAATATTGTGTAACTCTTATGTACAGGCTTTGAATACGCTGGTAATGAAGACTGGCATTTTTTCATAGAAGGATTGTGTTTAGCATTCTCCAGTGTGCTGGAGAATTGAAGGGAGTTAAGGGGCCTCCTGATAACAATCAGATGATTATAAGCTAGGAAAGATAAGCAGAGGAAGGTCAGTAGGAAAATGAATATGGAGGTGCAATGGTGGTGGGGGGACATCTGAATTGAGCAAAAAAGAAAATGAAAAACATAACAACCTGGAATTTACTGGTTTACTTCAGAAAGAAAGAGAATTTAATGAAGAGCTGATCTGCAATGAATGGATGAATGAATTAAGCAATCAATTACAAATTAAACATTCTTATTATAGAACGAATACTTCCCAATCATGTGGGTGTGATGAAATATGATCTCTCTTCATTCTTGAGATTATGTATATAGTAAAATGCACTTTGATCTGGCACTAATGTCTTTTTTAGAATGTAGGCGTTTATACGGAGTCTGGTTTGCATCTGTTTCCCCAAGCATAACTATGACAAAATGAAGTTAGATTTGACTATAAAATGCTTTCATTACAGTGTAACACAGAGACAAGGTTTTGATTACAACATGAAAAGACAACCTCGGCCCACGGACCACCAGACCTTTCATTTTGTGATCTTGAAAATAAACTGAAATTCAATGGCAAAACCACCAATTTTCAGTTGCCCAAATTGTGACTATTGTTAAAATAAAAGTAAAATTGGTGTGTTAAATCGCCACATGGCTTGTTTGCTGCTAAACATTCCTGCACCACTCCAAAAAGTTTTTAAAAAGAGAGAGAAAATATTTTTTAAAAAAACAACACAAATCCCTTCCTACTTTCTATGACATTACCAAATTTCCCCTCTGTTTTTACATCATAAATAACTGGCTTTACAAAATGAAATAAAAGGTCACCTGATTCTGAGCTGGGAGTGTGAAAAGGAACAATTGATCTGAGAAGGGATTATGTAACATTTCAATAATAGTTCCTTTAAAACTCCAAAGGTATTTTCAATTTGATTTAAATGCACCCTCCACTCCAATTTCTGGGCCAGAAGAAAAGCCAGAAACAACAGGTTAGGGCACAGATCAAGACTTAAGCCATTTTATGTTAAGGATGGATGAGAATATTGTTCAGTGGTTTTAAAATTATGGAATTCTTTGTAGAGAAGATGAAAAGAACCTAAGATTTTTTTTAAAAAAATGTTACATGTGGGAAAATACAAAATAAAGACTTTTATCAAAGAATTTAAAATGCTTGATTTCTACAATTGTGTTAAATCCCATAATGCATTAAATCTAGTTGCTGAATTAAACTATTTTCTAAATTCACCCAAAACACTGAATCATACACTGATGGAACAGACTAAGTTTATGAAATGCATTAAGCCACTCACAAAATTATAATGAGGCATGGTTAACATGTTGTATGTATACAATGGCTAGATAAGTCTCAACTGGCTTGATTAAACTTATTGTATGATTCAGCCATTTTTCATACAATCGGCTAAAGTAGTTATTGCTTTTCCTCAGAAGATCCTCATCTTTATGAACTCTGTAGCAGCTGGAAAGAGCTGTAAATACTGAATATTCCAGTGGAAATAAATGAGATTATCAATCGGTTCCTTTTGATAAGCACTTAACAAACTTCATCACTGTCTTTCTAAATGCAACTGAGAAAATTCAGATTTTTTAAAAGAGTGAATGATGAAGAACATATGGGCAGCTTTTAATATTCTAATTTCTTGTTTTTGTTGTTTTTGAAGCAGTTCAAAAAAATCAACTACAAATAACACAAAAGAAAAGCTACGAATAATATAATATCTTTAAAATAATAACAGACCTTTATAATAAAGATCTTTATTGCTGTCAGCTATAAATGTGATGATGAGTCAGCTATAAATTTAATAAGCTCTTCAAAAGCTAAAAAAAAAAGTGCATCCTAATTATTACTTTAGGAGACTAATAAGAGAGGTAATGTTGAAGGATTCATGAAACCCTGGGCTGACAAATAGGATTCAGACAAGGTTGTTTGGTTCTCTTATAGCAGCGGTTCTCAACCTGTGGGTCGCGACCCCTTTGGGGGTCGAATGACCATTTCACAGGGGTCGCCGCGCGCGTTAGCCCGCCATCTTGGTGCCACCGTCACTGCAGGGGTGAAAAGGTCCCGGTTCAGCCGTGCCTTCGGGGCGCCGGACACCCATCCCCGTGGTCATGTGACCAAAATTCAGACACTTGGCGACTGCCGGGGGGGTTGCGGGGGGGTCGTGCCATTAGAAAGGTTGAGAACCACTGTCTTATAGGATAAATTTTAAAATTATATACATTATTGCCAGTTTCTGGGAATTGAGATCTCCAGAAGAGAAATCAAAGTGTAAGTGTTGGATACTACCTATAATGTTTTCTACTCCGTTTGTAGAACATCTAGATTTACAAGACACACTGAGGCAATACATGGTTTCCTTGGTGCTGTGCATTGTGGGAACTCAGCCAACACGAAGTAGAGCAAGGGTGTCAAACTCAATTTCATTGAGAGCCACATCAGGGTTGTGTTTGACCTTCGGTGGGTGTGCGGCCAGGGTGGGCGTGGCCAGGTTGACGTCACTCATGTTGGGGGCACCCGTTTTTGGCTGCTACAGCCTACTGCAGCCCTCTGCCAGCGAAAACAGAGCTTGGGAGGGCCGCATGCGGCCCTCCCGGACTCCGTTATCGTTGGCAGAGAGCACCGCAGGCCAGTCCTTTGCTGTTTCCAGGCTGGCCCCGCAGGCCAGATCAACACAACCTGCTTCCACCTGCCACTCTGAACCACATCCATCTCTTGTGCCATGCTAGGCAAATGCCTAAATTACTGTAATGGTGCCCCAGCCCTGTGCATCAAGACCCTAGAAAGCATTCCATAAGCTCTCTGATGAATATTTAGGATGATCATATCTTACCCATTTATGTGGAAATCTGGAACTTTCATGAATAATTACATGCTCCTAGGTTTAGGCTGTATTAATAATTGATGCGGTTAGCACTTGAATGCATTACAAAATGGATGTTGACATTCCTGGTATTAATGTCCTAGTTCAGGTCTCTCAATTTTTGCTTGCTGCCATGCAAGTTTAAAATAATGTCTTTTATATATAAATTCCTAATTACAAAGGAGAAATCAGGGAGGAGGGAGATTGTGAGATTACCAAGAACCCAGAATGATGCTTTTCACTTACTAATAGAATTTCTGATTAAAGTTAAAATACTTTTTGTCGAAAGCGCTTTCACCCCGTGAGTTCAAAAATGAGAAGTTGATAAAGGTGGTGAAGATGATAATTTAAATTTAAATGTATTTTGTTAAGTATAATGTAATTCTTAATTTCATTTTAGCAATCAGTGCAAAAGTACCTTGCATCCATCTTCTTAAAAAAAAATCATGATGCCCTTGAAACAAGAATGTGTATCAATAGTCTACATACTTATGTATTTTGAGCTGTCTCCAATGTATAATTGGTGTCTACTGCAATAGATTGCCTGGGGGATTCAGTATCCATGGATTTTAGCCAAAGCGTAAAAACCTGATGTTCAAAGTTTCAGGGTTTTTAAAAAACATTTATAGTTATATTGCAAAGTGGAAGAAAACTTTATGTGAGATTTAAGATCATTTTGAAGTTAGGTCCTAATTCTAGAATTGTGTCTTATATAATCAATGGAAAATATATTGCTCTATATTTGCTTAGGTTGCAAAAAGCATCTCCCATATCAGTTGACTTGAGTATAAATATTTTAATAATTGAAAGTACTATGGGCAGTCCTCATTTAACAACTGCCTCAGACAGAAATGGCTCGTAAATAAATGGTACTTGTTAGATATCCAGACTGCCTGGTTACAACCAGGTCCTCTGTTCAGGTGGGAAAATGGAGACTGGTGATTGGCTGAGCCATCTGACAGCTCCCTATAAAAGGGCTAGCTGTCAGACTGGCTCTCTGCTGGATCTTGTACATAGTTAAATAAAGAGCTGTTGTCTTCAAACCTGTCTCAAGCCTCTTCAATCCCCGGACTTAACAACTGGCGACGAGGGTGGGATCTTAAAGGAGGCTGAACAAAAGAGCTGACAGAAGACAATGAAGATCCAGCCAGGCGGCAGAGAGGAACGGCAGCCATTTTGTGCAGCAAATTCAAACCGCATCGGCCCGACATGTCAGCGTTCCATCCGCCGACTCCTTTCGACCCAGCAAAGGAGAACTGGGGGTCCTACATGACCCGATTCAATTGCTTCTTGGAGGCCTCCTCGGCCTGTTGGACAACCAGAAAAGGGCGCTCTTCCTCAGCCACTGCGGGCATGAAGTATTTGACACGGCCGAGTCCCTGTCAGAACCAACGCCGGTGCAGACGGTGCCGTGGCAGGTGCGGTAGAACATGCTGCAGACCCACTACGCTCCTGTGCCTTCCAAGATGGTGAGACGGCACGAATTCCGCCAACGGTTACAGCGAGATGGAGAATCGATTAACCAGTACCTGGCGGCACTTCGAAAGGCCGCCACGCATTGTGAATTCAGGGACTTAGACGACATATTACTGGATCAGCTAATATGTGGAGTGCAAGACCTTCGCCTGCAGCGGCGATTACTTGCTAAGTCCAACTTGACACTTCCAATAGCTTTGGACAAGGCAAGGGTGACCGAATCGTCCAACAAGGGGGCTGAATCACTCCACCGGCAATTTGCGCCACCAGCGCCACAGAAGGCAATGCCTGTCCACGAAAACCAGTGCCTGGACGATCCCTCGGATGACAGCGAGGAGGAAGTCTACCGGATGGAATGCTGGTGGGGTATTGAGGGACAAACCCTGCTACAGTTGTGGGGGTCAGCACCCACAAACAACCTGAAGATTCCAGGACACCATTTGCCAGTGTTGTGAACGGCCTGGACACCTAGCTAAAGTCTGCCGGGCCAGCCAACCGTCCAACAAGTGCACCACCCAAGACGCAAACCAAGCTGAAGCCAGACAAGGGCCGAGACGAGAGCCACTGAGACCGAAGCACCGCACCGACTTCCCCAGAGTCTCAGAAACTAATCAGACCAGAATCGGGCAGGCGAGCACCCCAAGCCACAAGAAGATCCATGTGACAGTATTACTAGAGGGGTCTCCCTGCGAAATGGAAGTCGACACAGGGTTGTCCATTTCCATCATGTCCTGGGCGGCTGGCCATCCCAGCTCTCCGCCATAGACAACTGAAGGTGCAGAATCTCAAGCTCAGCGATTACCAAGGCAATCGCATTCCAGTAATGGGCTGGGGAAACTTCAATGTCTGGTTCGGCCAATTTGAGGGAAACCTGCCGCTGACTGTGGTTCGAGTCTGCCTCCCTAGCTTACTGGGCCTGGACTGGTTTGGTGCCCTGGGCATGGGAGTGATTGGAATCAATGCTGTCTCTGGTGGCTGCGCAGATGACCTACTGCGAGAATTCCGAGACGTTTTCGACGCCGGGCTCGGCAAGTATGTGGGCACCCCATCTCATTTAATCTCAACCCTAACATAGCGCCTATTAGGCTCAAGCCAAGAAGAGTCCCTTTCGCTCTTAAGCCTAAGATCGACCAAGAGCTGGATAAGTTAATCAGCCAAGGCATCCTAGAGCCGGTCGATCATGCGAAGTGGGAGACTCCTATAGTGACGCCGGTGAAGAGTGATGGGTCTGTGCACATATGCGCTGATTACAAATGTACAATCAATAAAGCCCTTCAGCAAAGCGTATACCCTGTCCCCATTGTGCAACACTTGCTGCATATGCTAGGCCCGGGTGCCATCTTTGCCAAGTTAGAGCTTGTGCAGGCGTACCAGCAACTGCCGGTAGATGGCGCTACAGCGGAGGCGCAGACCATTGTCACGCATAGGGGGGCATTTAAATGTCACCGTTTACAATTTGGAGTTAGTGTAGTCCCAGGAATTTTTTAAGGGGTCATGGAACGCTTATTAAATAAAATTCATGGGGTTGTCCCCTATTTTGACGATGTGCTGATCACCGCCAGTAATGAACTGCAGTTAAAGTCTAGGCTATGGGAAGGCCTTAGCAGGTTTAGGGCTGCCGGGCTTTGAGTAAAAAGCAGCAAGTAACAAATTGGGGTTCCTGAGGTAGAATTCCTGGGATACCGGATAAATGGGACTGGCATCCACCCTCTAAGGATAAGGTCAGGGCTATCCGTGAGGCCCCTACACCCACAAACAAAACTGAGCTTCAAGCCTTCCTGGGGTTGCTGAATTTCTACAGCGTTTTCCTCAAGAATAAAGCGACTGTTGCCGAGCCGCTGCATCTGCTCCTATCCAAGAAAACAACCTGGGTCTGGGGGAGGATGGAAGCAGCTGCATTCCGGGCTGTTAAGAGCCTCCTTTCTGAGGACAGTTTCTTAATCCAATTCAATGATACCCTGCCTGTCGTGCTGGTGTGTGATGCCTCCCCGTTTGGCGTTGGGGCTGTCCTCAGCCACCGGTTGCCAAACGGCCAAGAGGCCCCTGTCGCCTATTTTTCAAGGACGCTCTCCAGTGCAGAACGCAACTACAGTCAGCTTGATAGGGAGGTGTTAGCAGCGGTGTTAGACAGGCTTCATCCCAACTATTCAAACCAAAAAGAGCAAGTCACAACAAAGCAAACCAGGTCCTTCCAAATAGGAGACTGAGTATTTGCAAAGAACTTTGCCGAGGGGTCCCTATGGCTACCTGGGGAAATAATAGAAATTACCGGGCCCCGGTCCTATGTGGTCTTGTTAACAGATGGGCGAAAATGGCGGAGGCACATAGACCAACTGCGCAGCTGCCAAATAGCAAACGCTGATAATCAGCCTCGCCCAAACAATAACTCCAAATCAAATCATCCTACAGCTAACTCAACCCCGAGGTCGACGGAGCACTTACTTGAAGACCCGGAGTTCCAGCGACGTCACGACCCTGAACCGGTTCCAGTAGAATCCGTGGCCCCGCCCGAAAGCTTCCAGGAGCTTCCACAGGCGGAGTCAGAGAGAGCAACAGACCCAACCTCCTTGAACGATGCCGACACTCCGACTGAGCTGCACAGGTCTACTAGGGTTCCCAAATGCCCCGCCTACTTATGGGACTATGTATGTAAATAAGACTTGTTAGATAGTGGGTAGAGATGACAGGAGACAGACTTCCAAAGCAGCTCTTTATTTCAGCTCTTGTGTAAGCAACCAGCAAAGAGCAGTCTGACAGCTTGCCCTTTTATAGGGAGCTGTCAGACAGACCAGCCAATAGCGTTTGAGCTTTTTCCCGCTCAAACGCTGGACCTGGTTGGAACCATGTAACACAGTTTAAACAGTTAGAACATAACACCCCTCCCCTCCTGGATGGAGCTGTCCAGCATACGTAATCACGCAGGTAGGCGGGGCGTTTTGGAGCCCTACTAGACCTGCGCAATTCAGTTGGTGGTGAGGCAGCGGCCTGTGCAGACAGGGCTGCTGGAACCATGTATAAACAGTTAGAACATATCACCCCTCCCCTCCTGGATGGAGCTGTCCAGCATACGTAATCACGCAGGTAGGCGGGGCGTTTTGGAGCCCTACTAGACCTGCGCAATTCTGTTGGTGGTGAGGTGGTGAGGCA
>QLTV01002469.1:1112544-1124096 GCA_003457575.1 Thermophis baileyi
TCGGGTAGAAAGGCGACGGCGGGTGGAAGGTGGAAATAAAGGCAGAAGGAGGCAGGAAGATGTCTGCCTGGCTGGTTGAAAGTGCCGAAGAAGCTAGTCACAGTTCTCCTGGCCCAATCCCACCTTCGTCGCCACTGTTAGATAGTGGGTAGAGATGACAGGAGACAGACTTCCAAAGCAGCTCTTTATTTCAGCTCTTGTGTCAGCAACCAGCAAAGAGCAGTCTGACAGCTTGCCCTTTTATAGGGAGCTGTCAGACAGACCAGCCAATAGCGTTTGAGCTTTTTCCCGCTCAAACGCTGGACCTGGTTGGAACTATGCAACACAGTTTAAACAGTTAGAACATAACAAGACTGTTCCATCTAAGAGGGGAGGGGTGTTAGATATCCAGACTGCCTGGTTACAATCAGGTCCTCTGTTCAGGCGGGAAAATGGAGACCACTGATTGGCTGAGCCATCTGACAGCTCCCTATAAAAGGGCTAGCTGTCAGACTGGCTCTCTGCTGGATCTTGTACATAGTTAAATAAAGAGCTGTTGTCTTCAAACCTGTCTCAAGCCTCTTCAATCCCCGGACTTAACAGTACTAAATGGTAATAAGTGAATGAAGGCATTTATCACAACAAAAACCTTCAGTTAAGATTGGTCTGTTGATTAAGGTCTGGTCAATTTCAGGCAGCAACTGCCAGCCAGCCAGAGGATTCTAACCAACAAATTAAGGTCACAGAAATGAGCTTATTAACTTGCAGTTAGCACATTTTATGGATGTGTTGTAGCTCAGATATATCAGAAGAGATAGATTGTTTGAGCAATTTTTCCATCCTGGGAGGGGGCAAAAAGAAAAGGAGAACAAACGGTTCAGGCAAAAGAGACTGTATCATTTGCAGTCTCTCCTTCTCTCTCTCTCTCTCTCTCTCTCTCTCTCAGTTATGCGGTTCACTTAGCAACCATTTTACTGCAACCAAATGCAATCACTAAATGAGGACTAACCTGTATCGTTTTTATATCTTTTTTAGTGTGTTCTTGGCTGCCCAGAACTGCATTTCCAAATTGGTTGGCCATACAAATTGAACTAATAAATATATAAAGTAAGCTGACACCCTTCTAAAGTTTTGAACAACAACAAAAGCCATTCTAAACACAAAATGTATGAATTTATATGATGAATCAAAATGATAAGCAGGGGGACCGTAGTATTCCTAGAGGAAAGCAGAAGAATCTCATCATACAAAATCATTTTCTCATCTTTCCTTTAGAAACATGTTAGGAATAGGAAGTAAGTATGCAAGGGTTGCTCTGTCTAATCCTTTTTGACATTACAGACACATATTATGGGGTGGATATAACCATCACGCTGAGGATATAATTAGTGGTGTCTTGAATTTTACCATAATCCAATTTTTGCTGTTGAAGCCAGCATTTCAGGAGTGGGACAGTGAAAACAAATCTTGAAAAGGATTACTAAAAGATGGGTTATCACTATACCAAGTCTTCATGCTAACTATAAAAAAATATTCCTAATGTTCCATAGTAATTCATGCTGTTATGCATTACTGTGAAGGCAGCACTTCATTTAGTGATGCACAAAGAAAGGCATTTCCTTTCATCCCCTGGAAGTTGCATTCTATCCATCCAAAACCTGAAAGAATTAATTATGTTCATACAGAGACTCACCGTGTGCCAGATTTCACATCAGGCACAGCAATGAATCTCAATTCTCTTGATGTTCAACCTTGTGTGGAATGGGCTCCCCACTGAGAGCAGGCTGCTTCCATCTCTGGCAGTTTTTAGAAGTTACTAAAAAAAATGAAGCTTTTTCAAAGACCCTTTCAGTAACAACACCTGCATCTCTTAGCAATAGCACTTAGACTTATATACCGCTTTACAGTGCTTTACAGCCCTCTCTAAGCGGTTCACAGAGTCAGCATATTGCCCCCAACAATCTGGGTCCTCATTTTAGCCACCTCGGAAGGATGGAAGGCTGAGTCAACCTTGAGCTGGTGAGATTTGAACCGCCGAACTGCAGCTAGCAGTCAGCTGAAGTAGCCTGCAGTACTGTACTCTAACCACTGCGCCACCTCGGCTCTTGTTGCTCTTTATTATTGTTCTTTCCTACATGGTTTTGTTTTTGCAATTTGGCTTGGATGCTGCTTTGGTTCTGTATTTATTTTTACTTTGACATTAGAACTGATGAGAGTCATGAGATTGCAAGGGGATGAAAATCAAGTAAATTACAGCCCGCTGAACATGCATTGGGCCCAACCCAAAGGAGCGCTACAAGTGTCTGATTATATAGCCATCATGGGATTTCCAGAAAAGTATAAACATGAATTCCTAAATAACATATTAAGAGCAGTCAATATTCATAGACTTTGCAAATTCCTATCTTTCACACTGATTGTGTAAAAATATATATCAATGGCAATAATAATAATAGCAGATAACAATAAAAGTAACACTAAGATTAATAAGTGGAATATATTTTAGAAAAAAAATATATTTGTTCAAATTTTCTTTTAAATGAGGCTTTTTATTAAAAAAAAAACCAAAATGTTATTCTTTCTATCTAATAAACAAAGAATGTTTTGTAAGAAAGTGTAAACAATATTACTCAGCAACAAACTTGGTCCATTCTCAAAAATATAACTCTACATTTGTTTTACCAGATCCAATACTAACTACAGTTCCCTTTAATACATTAAGTTTAATCCAAGATAATACCAGTTACTTTACTAGTTACTTCGATAAAATAGAGTGAATCTTAAAAAAAACAGAAGAAAGGTGTAATAGGGAATAAACTAAGAGTAATCAATGAAGAAGATTCTATACTCACCGGTATACAGTATTCCACCATTGGGTAATGTAATTTATGACCCTTTGCTGTTCGACCCGAGAAAAAACAGCTCTGGCAAATATCATAATTGAAATGTTTCAGACTCCGATATCTGTGAATGGAATTTGGGAGAGAAAAATGAAGACCCTCAATTTTGTGAAATATTCAAAAACTGAATGCCAAGCTCCACAGATTTAGTAACTCAAAATTTTAAATTACAGATGATAAAACACAACTTAATTAAGATAGATGAATAGATTGTGACACTATTCGGGGGGCTGTCAATCTCATGAGGGTGATGATCATGATTTGAGTAAAGACTGTGTGCACACTATCCATACCTACTATTTATTCCATTAAAAACTATGCTCATCTACCAATTCTATGAATACCATGTTCAATTTAGTCCTTAGAAATAGCAAATCAAATTGAATGTAACTACAGAACCAAAAAAACCTACTTTTTAAAGAAATTTAAGGAGAAATTCTAGTCAGTAAAGCCCATTTTTAATTATTTACTGATTGGCACTAGAAAGACTGCATTTCCATGCAGTAGTATGCCATGGCTTCTATAACACAATTGTAATTGGTCTGAAAATCAACATCTATCACAGGTTTTCAATAGTTGAACTATTTTCTCACACATGGCAGGGATGAAGAGAAACCACTGCACAAGAATGCAGCATATTTTTATATAAATGCATTCCTGAAAGAAGAGATTGATTGTTCAGTATAATTAAAAGGATCACTATTTCAAGATGGTGATTGTCACCAGGAGCAATCAAAGAAGTAACCCAAAGAAAATTAAGAATTATTTTTTTTAATTATAACTTATATCATGGTCTTCTTTGTTATATATTGTGTTCACAGCTAGGTTTTACATTATTTATTCAATTATTTTGATGGCAATTCAAAAGAAGGAGTTTGAAAAAAGGAAGAAGCAACCCTTAATCATTCTGTCCAACTGTTTAAAATATTTCAATTTTAGGACAGACCAGGCCACTTTGATCTGTGACAAAATAAGTTAAGTTGAGAATGTTCATCCCATGGATGTCAGGGCTGTTTCCTGGGAGGCTTCAGACAGATAAAAGGCATTTTTGATTAGCAGCTAACAAAAATATTGTGTTTTACTTAAATTTCCAGCACTAGCTTTAGTGGAAGATTTAACTACAAAATAGGCAATTTCTGTTAGGCTGTCATAAACACTTAATAACAAAATCAACAGAAATATATGATAAAGTTATTGGGCTCCCTTTTGTCAATGCCAGCTGACAAATTATTTTACATCTAAATGAATAAAACTGAGTTTCAATAAAGGGGAAAATGAATCCATTTTTAAATATATTCTGTGAAGAGAAGATAGGTAAATAGCAACCAGCATTAGCTGTATTAGAACAGCTTAACCTGAATTTTCAGTGTTTTAGAATCAGGAAAACGTTGCAATGAGCCGTGGTAGCACAGTGGTTAGAATGCAGTATTGCAGGCAAATTCAGTTCACTGCCAAGGGTTCGATCCTGACCGGCTCAAAGTTGACTCAGCCTTCCATCCTTCCGAGGTGGATAAAAAGAGGATCCAGATTGTTGGGGGCAATATGCTGACTCTGTAAATCGCTTAGAGAGGGCTGTAAAGCACTATGAAGCGGTATATAAGTTTAAGTGATATTGCTATTGCTAAATGGGATTTGTAATAGTCAGTGGCTAACGGTGTGGCCTAGTGACATAGAGACGATAATGACCTAGTTTTCTTTTTACTAGTGACCCATTTAGAAATGTGGAAACTCCAGAATTCATGATTATTTTTAGCAGATAGCAAGATTATATACTTTTGTGCAACAAACTTTTAGATACTCCAAACAATATCTGAATGATTGCTGATATAGATGTACTTTAGTCTTAATGCCAATGTTTGTAGCCTTGACTATGACTTTTCAATATACTGTATGTAGATAATCTAGGGGGTTAAGCTGAGAAATGCTGAACCAGCTATTGCTACTCCAGTGTGACATAAAATATGATTTAAATAATGTAATTCATTTAAATAATGTAATTTATTTTTATGATTGGATGTAATAGCCACATTGACTTTTTTTTCCTGCCTTCGCTTTGTAATCATTCATTTTCTTTACTTTATATCCATTTTTCTCATTTATATTAAGTAAATACATCTAACACACTGTCCTTAAAACTAAATAGAAGCTGCAAAGGAATCAAACAGTGATGAGACTACCAAAGATGGACAGAGAGGATTTAATCTTGCAATCTTTCCCATGTTAGTGATAAAAAGTGTCTCTCTGAAGTTGTTATTAGCATAGAGACTAGACAATCTGTGACCTGTTGGGTCATAGTTTCAGAGATATTTCATTACCTAAATAAACAGAATGACCACAGGTGGGCAAAAAAGGCAGCAAGAGTAAGATCGATTTCCAATATACTGTCAGCTTCCCTACTGAGTTTCCTTGTGGGAAGATGGCAAGAAGCATCAGAAATCTTCCTTCCTTCCTTCCTTCCTTCCTTCCTTCCTTCCTTCCTCCCTCCCTCCCTCCCTCCCTCCACCAAACACATGGATGTGTCTGTGGAATAACTAGGAGTCAAGTTCAGTTCAAAGGAGAATATCTTCCATAGTAAGATAGGTTCAAGGATCATGGACAGAATAAGTCTGTATGATGGAAATGAAACTATGGGACTCACTGAATAAATACAGCTGGAAGTTGAGAAGGCAGGAATTTACAGTATAGAAATAACAAACACAAAAATGCCAAACGTTTGGGAAGGAAGGAAGGAAGGAAGGAAGGAAGGAAGGAAGGAAGGAAGGAAGGAAGGAAGGAAGGAAGGAAGGAAGGAAGGAAGAAATGCTAGCATAATAATATGATAGCTAATTCCAGTCCCTTAGAGAGCTCTCCATCTGATATAATTAAACCTATGCCTATGGAAGCGGGCACAGTATGTGTGGCCATTCATACGGGGAGACCATTCTGAATTGTCACTATCTGCTGCCTCCCTTTGCTTTCCTTCATGGAGAAGAAACCTTCCTTAGAACGGACAGCTCTGCAAACCTGCTACTGTTAAAACGTTTTTGTAATGAACTTTCATACAATTTGGGAACCTTGGTAATAACACTTGTAATGCATTCAGATTCAATTACTGAATTAACAGCGTAAATATTTCAGAGAAAATTTGAGCACAAAAATCTTACACATAAGAACAAAACTATCACAAAGTCTGTGTTATTGAATTGCAATTTCCCCAGCATAATGCAAATACTACATCGTTGCGATAATAAGCTCACATAAGGGTACAGTGCTACTTGTAAAGCAGCTTTATGAGACTGGCAAGGACTATCATGAATTATGGCTGGCTTCAACCCTATTTACATTCTAATCCATATTAGCTATAGAAGTTAATCTACATAAACTTCTCAAACATTTTCTACATTTAATAATTTACTATACTGTGAAGTTTTCTATAGTAAATTACTTTATAGCTTTGTTTCAAAAACCTGGTTAGTTGTTTTAAAGACCATAACCCAGAACCCAGAACCAGGTGACAATCCGTTGATGAGTGTGAATTTCTGAACCAATACCGCCCAATGGGTTTTCCACTTACTGAATTAAGCATACACATTGATTCATGTTCATTTTTCCCAAACCAAAAAAAAGGGTTCAGAGGGTGAGTATCAAGATAATGAAGGGTCTAAACACCAAACCCCCAAGAAAAATGGTTAAAAGAAATGCCCAACTTGGCGAACTCTCCTTTGCTAGATATCTTCAGACAGAGGCTAAGATGGTCATCACTACAGAGAAGTTGTAGTGCAGCCTGTACTGACTAGAAGTCCTCTAAGCCCCCCCCTCTACTTTTTATGCGTCTCTAACTTATAACATATTAAGTAATGAGTTACTAGCATAGCATGTACAATGAAGTTGGAATATAAGTCGATTACATTACTGATGCAATTCATAAAAGGTGTTTTATTTTGCTCACCTAAAGCCAACAATTGGACATTCCTTACAGATGTTGCACTTGGCCTGATGTTTTGCTGTTTCTGAAGCTGCTACTCTGTGTAGAACTGGCAACCATACCATAGATTGTGGCTCCAGACGCATCCAGTCTATGAACTGCTTTACGTCAATTTCTGGCTTATTATTATGCTGATAAATGAGGATGAGATTAAAAAGAATTTAACATTCATATTAAAGCTTCCTGTCCAGTCTATTTTCTAAAAAAAAAATGTATTCCAAGTTTGATCTTCAAGGAAACATTACTCGTCCCAACAATATTCAAAGAAGAAAAGACAATTACTTCCGCTGTAATTGAAGCGCCCCTTGTACAGGTAGTTGACTTACAATCATTCTTTTTAGTGACCGTTTGAAGTTATAACAGTACTAAAAAAAAGTGACTTATGACCAATCTTCGCATTTATGACCACTGCAGCATCCCCATGGTCAGGTGATCAAAATTTGAGCACTTGCAACCGGCTTGTACTTATGCCTGCAGCATCCTTGGGGTCATTTGATCACCACTGGCAACCTTCCCAGCCAGTTTCTGACAAGCAAAGTCAATAAAGCCAGATTTGCTTAACAACTTAAGTGTGATTCACTTAACAACCATGGCAAAAAAGGTCATAAAATCAGGTGTGAATCACTTAACAACGTCCTTACTTAGCTATGGAAATTCTGGTCCCAACTGTGTTCGTAAGTCGAGAACTATCTGTATAAGCCTTTCCAATCAGGTCAGTGCTACAAACTTATGAGACTAAAGCCCATTCCAGGCACTTCAAATGATTAAAGGAAAGGATGGCAGTAATGGGTGCATAAACCTTGTCCCCAATGTCTAGGGTTTCCTGCCTGAGCAGGGGGTTGGACTAGAAGACCTCCAAGGTCCCTTCCAACTCTTAATTTGTTATTCTGGTATGTCCCTCTTCCTCCAGAAGTGAGTTTCAAATCTTCAGAAGGTCTGTAAGAGACTTCCTCTGAACCCAACTAACATCTGAATGTAACTGTATTTAGAGCATCCAGAAATGGAAACAGACACAATTACCTGCTGGAAACAGCTGCGGACACTGGGCTCAATGTTACTGCCTCCAAAAGCGGCTACTTCCCCAAGCTGTCGTGGGATTTGGATAGCATCGTGCAATAACAAGCCAAGCTGCCTCTGGTCACACATTTCGGTAGGTCCGGCCACTTCTCTAAAGAGATCTTCAAGGCAAAAAGGGAGCGGGGGAGGAAAAAAGACACTTGCTTGAGAAGGATTGAGAATGTCTCATTTCTTCCAATTTTACCTGTGAATTATTCTAAGCCATCTCTTCCTTAGTGCACAGCGTAGAAATGCAAAATGGAGCTTTCCTTACAATTCCTGTAAAAGTTGCATTTCAGGCACCGCTTTAATGTCTGCCATTCTCTACTATTTCTTATTTGTTAATAAAGGAAGATCACAGAAAAATCAATCTAAATTGAACAGAATGAGGAAGAGGTATTTTAGGGCTATTTTGGCTTCGTTTTGCCCTTTAACTAATACTGTCTCTGCATTCCACAATGACATGTTGGCTATTAAAGTAGGCGCTATCATATATTTTTGCTGTTTCTTATAAATAGTACATGAAAAAGGAAATAAGGAATAGAGATCAATTATCCACCAAAACGGGGGTAGGGGGATAAGTTTCATAGCAATCATCATCAATATTGTTTGTTATCAGAGAGAAGTTAAAAGTGTAAATAATTGTTTGTATTAAAAAAAAAACCCTTTTTGTATTTCTGTTTTATTTAAGCTGTTAGCTTAACACAGACCTGTACAACCCATGGCCCATGGGCCACATTTGGCCCTGGACAGCTAGTAATGCAGTCCCACAAGATTGTAAACGTTTAACATTATTATGTGATTTATATACCTTAACTGTATTATATACAGGTAGTCCTCAACTTAGACCACAATTGAACCCAAAATTTCTGTTGTTAAGTGAGAGATTTGTTAAGTGAGTTTTGCCCCATTTTATCACATTTCTTGCCACACTTGTTAAGAGTATCACTGCAGTTGATAAGTTAGTAACACGGTTGTTAAGTAAATCTGGCTCCCCCATTGACTTTGCTTGTCAGATCACATGACCCCGGGATGCTGCAACGGTCATAAGTATGAACCAGTTGGCCAAGCATATGAATTTTGATCACATGATCATGGGGATACTGCAAAGATCGTAAGTGTAAAAAATGGTCATAACTCACTTTTTTCAGTGCGTTGTAACTTCGAATGGTTGTAACTTCGAATGGTCACTAAATGAACTGCTGTAAGTCGAGGACTACCTGTATTTTTTATATGAGGCCCAAGACAATTCGTCTTCACTCAATGCAGCCCAGGCAAGCAAAAAGTTGGCTTAATACCCATGGCTTAATAGTTCTTCAACGTATTTAAGAGTTTTTGAAGTACAGCACCAAGCTACATTATACCATTCACCCTGAAAACCTAAGTCTCTTTCTGGGGTCTTAAGCACAGAGTATTTGTTTTTTTAAATCACTCTCCAAATTGAAAGTACGTTTCTCATTTCATTAAAACACATTCTGTTATGGGTTAAAATAAAAGATAATCATATCAAAAAATTACAAAGTTACGATAACATTCAAACAATAAAATATGTAACATGTTTCTCTATCAAGACTTGTATGCTGTTGGTTTAGCAGATCTATTTAAATACTACATGGAAGAGAAAAGAATCTGACAGGCTTTTCCATTTCAGTTATCTTCTTCCTAGTCTAATATTTACTTAATCATTTATACTGCATGCTTAAGACATATTTATGAGCAGATAAACTTGAATCACACTAACTCTGCTTCCAAATCATGAAGTATTCTCATGTCAATCATCTTTTATCAATCCTGAGGTAGAGTTACTTCTGTAAAATCATGTTCCCAATATGTGACATGTAACTTTTCATACGTTTGTCAAAGAATTTATGAACTGAACATTCCTTATTTTATAACATTTTTGGCTCCGAGTTCCACTGATAAGTGACACAATATTTACATATCATATTTGGAGCTAATTAAAGAGTATAGGTTCATTTATAATGTATTCCAAGAATCTTAGCCAGTAACCAACTGCTCTTATTTCATTTATTTGTATTTTGATTCAATATTATTTTTTTCCAATTAAATTGAGCAGGTGGTACTTCTTCTGTCACAGTAAACATTTATTTAAACTTGGGGATTCCAAAATGATGTCTGGAGATTGCAGAGGTCCTGAGGATTGTTCCTTTTTGCCCACTAAGTTCCCCACTCATATGAGATTTTTTTTTAAAAAAAAGTATTTTAATTAAAGGGAAAAAAAGCTTGCATGCTTCCAACCAAACTTTTTTTACTTCTGAGACTGATAAAAAATGGATGGTTCTAGCTGAGCACCAAATGTATTTTGTTTGTTTGGAAGCATGTTCATTTGCCCATAATAAAGATAAGCAGGCTCATTTAGATGACATGCAGAGAAAAATATTGAGAAGATGGCACATACATCAGGTAAAGTGGTGCTTTATCTGGTTATAAGCTATTTTGCAAGAGCACCCACATGTTATACAAATTGCAATGTGAACCAAAAGATCCCTGCTCTAAGCAGTTACCTTCCCAAGAGTGGAAGATATACTAAGAATATAGCAATAGCACTTAGACTTATGTACCGCTTCACAGTGTTTTACAGCCCTCGCTAAGCAGTTTACAGAGTCAGCATATTGCCCCCAACAATCTGGGTCCTCATTTTACCCACCTCGGAAGGATGGAAGGCTGAGTCAACCTTGAGCCAATGAGACTCAAACTAGGATTTAAAAGAATTCGTTTTTTATTAAACAAATATGGCACAAAGGATCATTTGCTAGCAAAGAAACAAAAACAATGTATGTCATTTTATTTTATTCTGCAGATCTGAATTACACAGAATGCCCACTGCATGCCCGACGTTAGCATCTATTATTTACTAATTTTATTACGATAGAAATTTAGCTTAATACAATGTAAAAGGCCAATGCTACTATGAACAGTAAACATCAAATCTACTTTGTAAAACAGAACATATAATCCATTGCAATGAGATGGGTCATTACTAATTCAATCGTTTTATTTGCTTTACTTTATAGGTTTACTAGTTGATTAGGTAAAGAGGAATGGCAGTTTATAAATATTCTAATAAATAGAAATCCCCTTCTGTTTTCTGGTAACTTAATTTCTTTTGATTTTATTGTCCTCAAATGTTTACTTGAAAGGCATTTTTTAAACTTAACAGCTGAATTATACATAAAGCTTCAAACTTTGTCCAAACTATATTTTCTTTAACTCTATAGGAAGAAAAAAGTCGATCTTATCATGTGCTGCAGAACAGCACGCAGTTCTTATTTGTTCTTCTCATATAGCAGTGTATTCCTGGATAATCAACCAGTGAGGAAAGTAATAGAAATAGCTAATAGGAATCTGTGTATGTGCAGAAGGGGGAGTTACAGAATGTTTACACTAGAGCTAGACCTTTTGAGCTGACTCTATATTTAGAATTATGTGAAGGTGTGATGGGGCATTAAAAATGCTTCCCATAGGAGACTTACCTATTTACAAAATGGTTGCCATAGAACAGTGGTTCTCAACCTTTCTAATGGCGCGACCCCCCCGCTGTGACCCCCCTGCCGCCACTCCCTGCCCCCTCCTTGCGCGGGATGAGGTGGCACCAGGGGCGAAATGCTCCCGGATCGGGCTTGCCTGCGGGT
>QLTV01002469.1:1124457-1145227 GCA_003457575.1 Thermophis baileyi
AAGGACCGGTCGTAAGTCCCTTTTTTTTTCTTATTAGTTATTTTCTTACGGTATTATTAGCACCGTCATAACTCAGAACGATCGCTAAACGGATGGTCGTTAAGTGAGGAGTACCTGTGTTTCTTTTCTCAGCTTCCCTCTCTCGATTTGCAATACAGCCACATTTGGGCTCTTTTACCCTCTGCGCATGCGCAAAGCAGAGGGTAGAAGAACCCAAATGGTGGCGTCCAGGCTACCAGCTGTCCGGCAACCCGCAGGCACGGCCGAACCGGGACCTTTTCACCCCTGCAGTGACGGTGGCACCAAGATGGCGGGCAAACGTGCGCGGCGACCCCTGTGAAATGGTCGTTCGACCCCCAAAGGGGTCGTGACCCACAGGTTGAGAACCGCTGCCATAGAAGTTATGTTTTGTTACAAAACATCCATTTATACTGATTGAACCAAATTGCCCCACTGGGTATTCTCTACTATCCCACTGGGTAGTTCTCTACTATACAGAGGCATTGCTGCAAATACATATAATACTAAATGAAACTGCTATTTGGCTATAGGTCAGTTTCCTTTAACATTACCAGAACATCTGGTATTGGGGCACACTGGTTTCTGAGGCAGAATATAGATTACCTGTCTCTTACTGTGCCAATGAAGGAAATTCTGAAGAAAGTAGTGTAAGCCACTTGGAGTTAGCCTGTGGCCAAGTTGGGTGGCCAATAAATTTAATTAATTACTAATGATTCTACATTTTGACAGAACATTTTATCAGAATGTGGAGTTCGTTGAAACTGAAGTTGGAATATTGCCCTACTTCAAATACAGAATCAAAAAGGGATGTAAATTTAACAGTTTAATAATATTCAGTGACAAGTGTGCATGTGTGTGCACACAAGTATGGATAGACAGACAGAAAGGACAGAGAAATGCACTTGTTCCAAACAACTCTACTTCATCTCTTGCCAAACCTTGGCAAAATTATGGATTTTGCAGAATCATATTTAAAACATACTCACATCTGTATTTTTCTTCCAAGAGACCCTTAGAAAGAGATATCAAGCCAATCTTCAGGGATTGCACTCTGATTTTTCCAGTCCGGGCACTGTTATAGAAACAGCATTTAAATAGTTGGCAGGAGGTGGTATAATTTAATTCAAACACTGAAAGAGCTAGCAAAAACACCTGGTGTACTTCAATTTCTAGACATTAGCTACTAATCATATCAATGAGTCTCTTTCACAAATGTTCAGTGCAAACTCTAAATATTTACATTCAGCTTAAACACATTAATTATAACGCATTGTAGTTCAAGCGTACAGCATCACAGCATCTCCTAATAATGTGACACCCTGCATTGCAGGAGCTGATGACAAGTGAATGCAAATTATAGTATCTACAGGTACATTAATATTTTTCAGAGCACGATTTGCCTAGTCTGAGCTTTAAAAACTTTGATGTGTATGTACATTAGAGCAAAAATGTTGGGTGTATATGTCAATTAGAAAATGCATAGTACTGATTTCATCTAGCAGTATGACTTCAATCTTATGCAGTCTGGTATTTATAAAACCATCACCAGCAACAAAACCAGTGAAAGAAGAGCATCCAGGTGTGGCTGGAGATGGGTCAAGCAGTGCTTCTGCAAATGAGAAAGTTAATCAGGAAGACTTGCTGGGCACTGTCTTTTTCTCTGGACAGTTCGCCAGTCTCTTCCCTCCCCCCCACACACTTTTTTTTGCCTTTGAGTCAGCCTTGACTCTTGACAATGACTTGGACAAGTCCCTGGATCTTTCTGAAGTGGTTAAGGCATAAGGTTATAAACCAAAAGACTGTGAGTTCTAGTTTTGCCTTCCTTGGGGCAGCCATTGCCTTTTAGCCTTAGGAAGAAGGCAATAACCAACCACTTCCAAAAATATTGCCCAAACCACTAGATCACTTTAGGAATGCTCAGCCCCCAGGCCCCGGATCACTACCAGACCATGAGCAGTTTGCAACCGGGTCGCAGAAACGGCGGACGAGCACATGCAAGAGAAAACTGAGACAGAGATCTTGCAGAATTATATTTCTTTAAAGACTCCAGTACCTGGACTCAAAGGAGATACTCAACTCAATATTACAATATCTAAGCCCAAGTCTGAATGTCTTTCAGTATTGCCAGCAGCTGTCAGCTAATCCTGAGCTGCTTGTAATTGTTTTTGACTGTGATTGTGTACTTCAGCCTGGTTACTGTGACCTTGGATTGCCTTGGAATTTCTCTGGGCTAATATCTCCAAGTATTGACAGAGATCTACTCACATTTCTGGGTATTGACCAAGCTTCTGTTGTGTATCTTGTCTTTCTCCATTACTGAGCTTCTATATAAGTAGGTTCATAGCAGAGGTGGGTTCCTACCGGTTCTAACTGGTTCTTTAGAACCGTTAGTAGCTCGGCAATGACTTCACGGAGCCGGTTCCGTCGGTGTCTCCGTGGGTGTCGCCATCTTGGATTTTGCTTCTGCACATGCACAGAAGCTAATTTTTGCTTCTGTGCATGCGCAGAAGCTATTTTTTGATTGCTGTGCAAGCACACGCACGCACGGCGTGACCCTGAGCGAACCGGCAGCAAAAGGATCCAGAACCCACCCCTGGTTCATAGCCATTGAGATAACAGGATTCACTATGGAGATACAACCTGAAAGCCTAATCCATTGTTCATGGCAATATTTATTAAGAGCCAGTAGGCAGAGAGAAGAAGAAACTACCTCAGTATTAATGTTCTACTTAAGTATTAATCTTAAGCTCAAGATTAATGCCAGCTAAATTCAGAGAGATGATACACACGTCTTTCTGTGACATCTCAATTGCATGCATTGACTCTTCAGTGTGTTGGACCTCCTACAATCCTTTGTCTAGATCTGATGATGTCTGGCTGACTAAACCTCTAAACTTGCTACTGACACTGGACAAATTCACCTGGATTCCAGACCAAATTCTAATTGCACAATGATCAATGGAAAGTGCCATGTTTTGTGTTTCACCTTGGATTTTCTAACTGTGCTTCTCATATGAACCTTGGAACAGGTCAGACAATTTACAAGCTCACAGTCAATGCCAGAAATAATTTTTAATAAAATAATCTGCTTTTGAAGTTATCTAAATGATTCTTCTTGAAATGTTCTACTGGCACATTTGTAAAATAGGTTGCTAGTCCTCTATCTGATTTTCAGGCATTCTCGGCCCTTCAAAGTAGTCCAGAGAAGAACAACAACCATGATTACTAACACTATCTTTATTGAAAAGTTACAGAAATCGAAATAGAATCTTGCAAGTCTGAAAGTATTTTTCACCTCTGAAAACTAGAGAGGGTCCTTTCTGAAGTGCTTCCTATATCCCTTTTGTGTTCATGGGCAGAGATACCTTTTGTGTGATGGTTGCCTAGTTTGCAGTTCATTTTGTCTCCCAAGGTCATTCATTTATACCAGGGGTGTCAAACTCAAGGCCCGGGGCCCGGATCCAGCTCGCGGGGCCTCTTGGAAACAGCGAAGGACTGGCCCGCTGTGCCTCTGCCAGCGAAAATGGAGCTCAGGAAGGCAGCATGTGGCCCTCCCAAGCTCCGTTTTCACTGGCAGAGGGTTGCAGGAGGCCGTCGCAGCCGAAAACAGAGCTCAGGAGCCCGTTTTTGCTGGCAGAGCACTCGGGCCACCACAGGCACACCCACCCTGGCCACACCCACCCCGGCCCCCAAGGTCAAACACAACCCTGATGCGGCCCTCAAGTTTGACACTCCTGATTTATACCATTTACAGGCAACCAGTTTTTCTTTTCAACTCTCTATGAAACAATTCAACTCATTCAGAAAGTCCTTAATGTCTGGCACTACTGGAAATTCTTCCACAAGAAAATAAGCGGTAAAGATTCTAATTTCTCATGCTATTCTTTAGCTCCAGTACATTACTATGTTTTCAGTGTTACATACTTAAACCATATTTGCAATGCAAATGTTTATAGGCTTATGTTTAAAGCTGGAGCATTTTTACAGAGCAGATGTTAATGGATTCTAAAATATATGAATCTTTGAAAAATAATATTCAGTGATATTAAATTTCACTTTTGTTCTGTCTACTGACTTAATGTGAGGAATAAATAATTCTTAATGTGACAGAAATACAAAAGACAATAGGTGTTGCTGTCAATTGTTTTCACTTAATGTCTTACAAAGGCCATAAACATCAGTGAGCATGTCTTACAGATGCTAATTAAATTCCAGATTAATAGCATGAGAGAAGCAGATGGCACCTGTAGGTGGGTAATTATTTAAAAATGGTATACGCCAATGATATAAACCATGAGCATGTTAAGAAATGAATTAGAAACCAACCAAGCCCATTCGCGAGAATGTTAAGATAAAGTTACGCACAATCATTTTACTGTTGGGGAATTTTACAGGAAAAGAGTAAAATTTGCATTGGCTTGAACACATACTGTACAAAGTGGAAAATAACAGTGAGTTATAAAAAGGCTAGGTAAGGTTCCACATGAAGCAAAATATCGAGGACCTGTTGAATTCTGTAATTGCGTTCAAATCTCAGTGGCTCCTTCTTTCCATAAAACTAGGCACCTAACAATCTCTAGATCTGCTTTCATTTAAGGTATTTAGCCTTCTGAAAATAGTAATCAAGGGTATCTATCAAGCAGAAGTTAGTAAACACATTTGAGTTTCTATTGGCATTAAAAAAAAGCATTAAGAATATGTGGATTTGTTTTATCTTTCCCACATATACCGTATTTTTCGGAGTATAAGACGCACCTTAGTTTTTGGGGAGGAAAATAAGAAAAAAGCTGATTGGCGGGTAGATCATGCTCCCGGAATACCCCCAATCAGCTGTTCTCAGAGGTGAATTTTATCAACAGGTTCGTTGGTTGTGAGCTCTGCGCCTTGCTTTTTTTTCTGCCTCTGAAACCTCCATTTCAGAGGCTTTTTTTCTGAAGTTCCGTTTGAGAGGCTTTTTTTCTGAAGCTCGTTTGAGAGGCTTTTTTTCTGAAGCTCCGTTTCAGAGGCTTTTTTCAGCCTCTGAAACCTCCATTTGAGAGGCTGAGCGGGGCTACATTCGGAGTATAAGACGCACCCAGATTTTCACCCTCTTTTTTGGGGGGGAAAGGTGCGTCTTATACTCCGAAAAATACGGTAACAGTAAAAGGACGTTGCTAAACTTACAAGGTTTTCCTGAACATCTCACACTTACCTATCATAAACGTTGAGCAGCCAGTTCAGACACATATCTACGCAGAGTGGAATGTTCACAAGATCTTCGTGCTTCTCTTCCATTCCACTATAAATCGTAGTGAGGCAGCTGATGATATCCTGAACGCAAAGGAGCTGATCATTCTGAATCAATTTGTGCTGTTTAAAAGCTTCATTCGTTGAGTTTAAGTCCAAGAGGTCCACTGGCAATATATATATACATATATATGTGTGTGTGTCAACTGAAAAACATTTCTTTTATCACAAGTATATGAGTTCTCTAAGCCCTAAAGCAAAGCAATATTACAGCTCGAGAATCATTTTCTCAGTTATTTTCCAACTCATGATGTTAAATAAAAGTGTTTGTATAAGCAGTCTGCATTTAACAGTCCAAAGCCATCTGCTTTATAGATGTAGATGCAGAAATCATTTAGCATTTAATCTTGTTTGAAATTTGGTTTACTGCTATGAGAAATACTTGAGCTAGGATGCTGTGTCATTCATATCCCTATCCAGCACAATTTCAGTCATGTATGTCATCTTCATTTTATCTATTTATTGCTTTTTCAGATACGTTACAATATTCTGTGTGCGTATAACACTAAGGGTGACTAAACATTTGAAGGCACCCTAAATTATAATTCTCAGGAAGCAACACATCAATGTACTTTCGCATAGGATAATATAACATGCATGAACAAGATTTATAAATATATAAATGTTTTAAGAAAAACAGAAAATATTTTTATTTCAAGTGGCACATCTGCTGGGAAATCATCCAAATTAAGCATACAGGTTTGAGAGTGATATTCTTCCAAAAGAAGGTTGATATCTTTGTGGCATCAAAATGTTGATATCTTTTTGGCATGGGATCAAAATGTTTTCATCTTCCAGGCTTTTTAACTACATGAAAGCTCAGCTAAAACCTTTAAAATGAGGATAATGATATCTTAAAAGATAACCTTTGTGACAGGTGAAAAGCGTCGATATTCTGACAAAGTTAAAGACTTAATGTTTCTGACAAGAAGCACCATTTATAACCAAGAATTCTAAACTGGGATGGCAGTGAGGGCTTCTGGGTACAACATGTAAACAAGCATATTAATCATCTTGATTTCAAAGATATCTAAACAGGATTCAGCAATTGCTTTGTATATTGGCATCCAACAGTGCTAAGCAGAGCATGCAAAATTATGTATCATTTAAAATCCCTTAATGATCTTGAAAAAAATGTGAAAATGGGGCTTTGCACATATGAAGTGGTAGTCATCCATTATGGAAGCTCCCATTTTTGTTACAGCTGATGACAACAATATGTATTAATTTCAAAAGGACCTGTAGTTACAATAGTGATTATGGGAAACTAATTATCATCTGTTCAGTGAGATAGGAAACAAAAAAAGTTATTTATGAATTTTTCCCCAAGTAGTCTTAAATTATGGAGACAGGCATTTCATGGGGATAAAAAGGATTTAAGCTGGAAGCCAAATGGTTCCATAATCTTTAGAGACAACTTTTACTAGAAACGATAAAAAAAAATTGCAAACAGTGTGTTATCTTCACATTCTTTTCACCTGATATGTACATTTGGAATGTTAATATTTAGTTTCTTTCAAAGCTTTTTATGTGATCAGTTTGCCAGTTTTAGGATGAGTGATAAATTATTACATATCACTGATATGAAATTACACAGAAAAGCTCTTTATAATAGTAGGGCAGAAAAGCATTGGCAAACATTTGCTACCACTGATGCAGCACTAGCAATAAACAAAATCCCAATGTTAGTATTTCTCTCACACAATTCTCATTCCCTTCTTTTACAGGAGGGCTCAGGAGGCAATTTCATTCCTTTTTCCACAATTCCCAATTATAGGTAGCACTCCAAAAAGTGTTGCAGCTATAGAGAGTTTAAGTTATAAGCAAGGAGGATTATCATTTAGTTGTGCTGAAAATTAGATAACAAAAATATTGCAAATCCTTCTGCTTCTGTTATCATTAACCAGTGAGACAAAAATTAGTCTAGAGTAGCCTTTCCTAACCAAGTACTCATCAAATGAATTGGGACTACACATATTCAAACTATTATAGACCAACACTGTAACTTTTTATTAATTTTTATTAAAACATATTATTGTCAACACAGACTCCAACATTCTTCAGACATCTTTATAATTTCTACCCCAAAGCCTCTGAACTCTGCAATTGGTATGCTAAACAGTCGCCTATAACAATCAAATGATGAGCCTCTGTTAAAGGTGATTCAATCCAACGTTCTCTTTGCTTTAAAGTATTATCACTATACAGGTAGTCTTCAACTTACAACCATTTTGGAGGGATCATTTAAAGTTACAATGACACTGAAAAAAGTGACTTATGACACGTTTTCACACAACCATTGCAGCATCCCCACGGTCATGAGATCAAAATTGGGTGCTTGATAACTGGCATTTATTTATGACAGTTGCACTGTCCAGAGGTCATGCAATCATCATTTATAACCTTCCCAGCTGGCTTCTGACAAACAAAGTCCATGGGGAAAGCCAGATTCACTTATCAACCACATGATTCAATTAACAGATATTCGCTTAGTAACCATGGCAAAAAAAAGTTGTAAAATGGGGCACAACTCACTTAACAACTGTTTTTCTCAGCAATGGAAATTTTGGACTCCCCATGGTTGTAAATTGAGGACTGCCTTTCTGGCACTCTTAAAGATTTAAATTGTAGTAACTATTTCTCATTTCAACAGACTATACATGACAGCTTGGTTTGGGTGACACCTAAAAAATGGAATCATTTCAGAATTGTTCATCCAAATTTACAGGTTAGAGGATTATAGTCCCCAAATTAAGTTTTTCAACTTATTTTTGGTGCCTTCTGATAATAAAATATACAAGACTTGTTTTACTTTACCTATCCCAAATAGAGGTAGGCTACCAAGCTTTAAAAACCATGTCGAGAATAACTGTAAATGTAGTGTTGTTTAAAGATCTATTGTTGAATTCAATACATTTAATAACTAATATAGTGACTGCTTATTTCTGCGCAGAGATTATAAAATGTTTTATTGTCAGAGCTGTTGGAAAGTAAAAAAAAAAAAAAAAGAACACCTGTTAGCATTTCTGCTTCAGAGAGATTAGTTTAAAAGAACAAAATTGGATTTGGATTTGGATTCAGTGAGGCCTGGCAGCCAAACAAGATTTTTGACCTCAGTCATTTATAGTCATTCTGTACAACGTCAGTGCTAAAGAGATTTCCAGTAATTTATCTGTGAACAGGGAAACCTTACATTGTTTTTTTCTGGGAAGACGAAACTAACAATAAAAGTGTAATTAACCTAGTTCTCAATGCCAGAAGTGTTTCACCACTATCTTTCCTTCATTATCTGTCTACAAAACACCTGATGTTTCAACGAGTTCTAGTGCCATTTTATATCTCAAAAGAATGTCTCACTGAACAATCAGAGAGGTTTTGTTTAAAAGACCAGAAGTCCAAGAACACATTGGTTCAAGATTTGATAGTTGCCAGCCAATATCAGACAACAGATTTTCTATGTTTTTCTATTTATTTATTTACTTACTTACTTACTTACTTACTTACTTGCTTACTTACTTACTTACTTACTTACTGCCTCTATTATGTTTACAAATAACTCAAGGTGACAAATATATCCAACACACCTTTCTCCTCCTATTTCCCTCACAACAATAACCCTGTGAGATAAATTGGGCTGAGACAGAGTTGGGTCACCCAGCTGGCTTTCATGGCTAAGGCAGGACTAGAACTCATGGTCTTCTGCTTTCTAGCCTGGTGTTAACCACTAGACCAAGCTAACTAATTGACTGTCTGTCTATCCATCCATCCATATGCTTTTTATATATTTCAAGTTTTACATTTTTGGTGACATTGTTCCATGTGGGATGTTTCTTATTTTGAGAGCTGGCCATACAAATTTTATTTTAATGTGTGCCATTGTGCATACAGGTAAATGACAATAAAATTGTCTTTTGTTTACTTTACTGAACTATATATTATGGGAGGGTTTCTGTAGTGGATTTACATTTAATTATCCCTATGACTGCATTCACACTATGCAATACAGAAATGAATATACTATGGCAGTTTCAGCTATCTGCATAAATACCAAGTTGATAGCTTTTGGAAACCTAATTTGCCTTTGTGAACATAAATTGTCAGTGTAATCCATGATAGAAGAAAAGCAGAAGATTTGACTGCTGCTAAGCAAAATAAAATAAACAGCTGAGAGATTGAAAAAGACAGCTGTGGATTTCTAGGTATATTTGGATGTTTCAATAATGTTAACATTAGTCAAATACCCCTCTTGCTACCCGATTCTGTGTAATCTCTTGAGAGATTATGTTCTGCAGATGCAGGGATTACTTTTTAAAAGGAAACAAAATGTGTTTATTTAAAAGTGTAACCTACTACCATGAATCCAAAATGATTTAGCTCACTAAAAGATGTAACTATATATGTTTTAATTGTTTTTTTCAGCAAACAGCAAAGGAATTTCCCTATTGCATGCTAATATGACGTGGCATCTAAATTTTTTTCCTCCCCCAACATATATTTTGCTCCAAAAGGAATCGGGAACAGCTCTTTCTATACCATCTTGCCCTCTTCTTCTCATTTATCTATTACCTACCTTAATTGCTTGGAACTGTACCACCCATGCATTTCCTGGGCACCATGTTTGTTATTTATTTACTAATTTACAGTTTGTATACCATGAAATTCAAAATGATTTATATCCTTTTTGGATATATGGATGGATTACATTCATAAAAACAAATTAGCCATAGCAACATAAACGATCATAAACTAATATAAAACTCAAATAAATAAAGCTAATATCTCATCCTACCAGCAATGACATGCAAGCACACCATTAAACTCTGGAGACTCACCAAAATAAAATAATTTTAAAAGCCTTCCAGAACGACAGTATAAAAGGAGCTATTTTGGACCTCTGACGAAAGATGCTTTAAGGAATAGGGGCAATTACCAAGACCTGCCTCTAAGTCCAGTTCAACAAATTTCACCCGAGGAAGAGTCCTAAAGCATTTTGCCTCCAGTTAAATGCAGAAGATGGATGGATTCCACAGCAGAGGTTGTTAAGCCACTGCAGCAGCTTACTCCCATCAGCAGCTGGGCTGTTGCATTTGGGAACAACTGCAGTTTCTGAATCTTTGTAAAGCAGTCAGTCCATGACATGTGCCTTCCAGGCATTTAAACTCAAAGAGATAAGAGTATGAATCGCTGTCATTCCAAAACAATGACACAAGTGATGCAAATTAGATGAAGAGTGATTCAGGCTAGGAGTGATTTTACCATTTTGAATATCAAAATCTGCAGCTTGAGAAACTATCTCCAGATTCTTCGGGATAACTTTGATTTCTGAGACAAATAAAGAAATAATGAATTTTGAAAAGCATACTCACAACGCAAAGCTTTTTGTAGTCTCCGGATCTTGATGGCTGTACGGTAAGCAGAAAAGCGCACGTTGTTCAAATCAGCTAAAAAAAGCCAAAGAAGAGAAAGTTAATATATTCTAAGGAAGCATTAACCCAATACAATCAAACATTTGTTGTCGGTTTTAACAAAATGCATCAATAGTGCATCAATCAATTGATTCTTTTCTTAATTAATCAAGAGAAAAAGAGAAAACAGGAATGCAACACAAGAAATCAAATGAGAGGTTTAAAAAATGAACCTATAATGGCAGCTGTTTAACATTTTAGACAGTTTTCTTTGAACATCATAGTAACATTTACATGAATGGATTCAGATGAGGAAAAACTATTTATGTTACAATACAAAACAGGCTAGTTGCTGTAACATGGAGATGTGCAACAAGCCATGGACAGGTATACTAAGGACTGTATTTCAAAAATTGATCAGAACAAATTAATAGATAGACCCAGGGTAAAAGTGAATTGATCTGATTCAATGCAAATTAAGTCACATATAGTGAAGGTGTTTCTTTTTTAATGACAACCCTTGGAGATGCTCCAGTGGCAAATCCTAAGCCTTTCAGAAATGCATGAGACCTTGATCTTTAGTATTAGATTCTGCCCTGCACCAGTCCTCTCCGTGGCATATTTTTGATAAGGTCCTCAGAGGTTCCTAGTAGCAACTTTCACAGTTCCAGGTCTTCAGAGTCAAAACTTTGATAAACACACACTGGAAGCAACTTCCCATTAGAATTGAATTCTATGGAAAAGGGCCACATGATCAATCTCTAACTACATGATTCTTAATTTCAATAGCCAGATAAGAAGTGTTAATAATGCATTTAACAGAAATCCTTGATGGCTATACCTAGAATGTTTATTTCCAGACTTTTGTCCAGAAAATTGAAGAGGCATATATAATGTTCCTTCTTTCACTTTTTCACCTTGTAAAATATGAAAAAGGTTGGGCTAGGAGAAGATGACGGGCCTAAAATTATCCTGTGAACATCCATGACTGAGATTTAGAAGGAATCAAGTATCACCTTTTTATAATAATGATTTTATTAAAAGACATACGATTTTGTGAACTGTAGTTCACTTCCTCAAATACATCGAATGGTTAAACTGATGTAGGATTTCAATTGGGATGATACAGGTTAGGGGGAGGAAAGAGTGTTATGCACATTCATATGAGATAGATTAAAGTATCCAATAAATTAGCAATTGCAATATTTTAAAACTCTTTTTAAAAAAGACTATCTGGGATAGCCTTTAACTTTTAAACACTCTCACTCTATTGTGCTGGCTTTGCTTTTTCAAAATATATACCTCATGGCTGAGGCAGACTTGAAACCAAGTGTCTCTAGTCCTAAACTCAGTACCTTAACCATTCCACAACTCTGGATTCTAAAAGCCATGTACTGCTTTCATAAAAGAGCCATGGTGGCACAGGGGTTAGAATGCAGTATTGCAGGCGAATTCTGCCGACTGCCAGGAGTTCAATTCTGACCAGCTCAAGATTGACTCAGCCTTCCAGCCTTCCAAGGTCGGTAAAATGAGGACCCAGATTGTTGGGGGCAATATGCTAACTCTGTAAACTGCTTAGAGAGTGCTGTAAAGCACTGTGAAGCAGTATATAAGTCTAAGTCCTATTGCTATAATGCGGTTCTTATACCTTGAATTTATTATTAAAGAAGCACTAGCCAAATTATATTCCTTAGAGTATCATCAAGCATGTTTTGAAATATATTATATTCAAATGCATGGGATAGTATGGCATTTTTTTTGAGGAATAAATATAACCATTGTACCAAAATTCTGTTTAAACTGCAACATACCTTTCCTTTAACTAGAAGATGTACAATCAGTAAACTGAACCTGGTAGTTATTAAGGAGGTACAATATCCTTATGGACCACATTTCATATAAGTGAAAAAAGTACAAGAATATAATTTGACTTTAAGAATAATTAACATGAATGGTACTATGACAAAGTATAGGGTAACTTGTATCCTGCTTATGTGGCATCAACTGTACTTTTGCACATAGAATAGAATTTTTTATTGGGAGTTTTAAGGGCTTTAGTTTTAAGGGCACTTACATAATGATTGGAATAGGTCAGTCATTTTAGGATGATCCCAGGATGTTGTTTGAGTGTGATGACTGCAAGAAAGAAACACGAATATTATTTTCAATCACCTGGAAGCAAAAATGCAATAAACAATCTGCAATAACAGCTAGATTGTTAATGTATAATGACCAAATTTCAGTTATGGATCTATACTGAAACAAGTTTCAAACGTATGTATTGTAAATAATTACCCAACATGAAATGATAAGTCACCGTTGAGACATATTTAGCAACTAGTTTTTACTATAATGCAGTGATGGCGAACCTTTTTTTCCTCGGGTGCCGAAAGCGCATGCGTGCCCACACTCATAATTCAATGCCCCCCCGCGTCCCGCCCCCCTGCGCATACACGTGTGACCCCCCACGCTGCCCCATCCCCCACGCATGGGCATACAACCTTTCCCACTCCCCCACTCCCCCGTTTCCCAACTTCTGGTGGGCCCGGTAGGCCCGTTTTTTGCCCTCCCCAAGCTCCAGAGGCTTTCTTGGAGCCTGGGGAGGGTGAAAACGGCCTCCCCCGCCCCCCCTGGAGGCCCTCCAGAGGCCAGAAATGGCCCGTTTCCTAACTTCTGGTGGGCCTGGTAGGCCCATTTTTTGCCCTCCCCAGGCTCCAGAGGCTTCCCTGGAGAGGGCAAAAATGGCCTCTCCTGCCCCCCTAGAGGCTGGAAACAGCCCATTTCCCAACTTCCAGTGGACCCGGTAGGCCCGTTTTTCACCCTCCCAAGGCTTCTCTGGAGCCTGGGGAGGGCAAAAATGGCCTCCCCCACCCCTCCAGAGGCCGAAAACGCCCTCCCAGATCCTGCGCGCGAGCCAAAAATCAGCTGGCCCGCACACATATGCGCACTGCAGCTGAGCTAGGGCAACGGCTCGCGTGTCGGCAGATATGGCTCCGCGTGCCACCTGTGCCACGTGTGCCATAGGTTCGCCATCACGGCTATAATGGCAGAATCTCTTTTCTGAAGAGCATGTATTATATCTTTATGGAATATGATTAGTTCTTTGAATCCTGGCTCTACATTTCTCAGATTTTTACTATTTTTAGTACAGACTGTCCTCACCTTACAACCATTCATTTAGTGACCATTCAAAGTTACAACTGAAGAAAGTAACTTATGACTGTTTTTCACACTTATGACCATTGCAGCATCCCCACGGTCACGTTATCAAAATTCAAATGCTTGGCAACTGACTCATATTTATGATGGTTGAAGTGTCCCGGTTCATGTGATCACCCTTTGCAACCTTCTGACAAGCAAAGTCAATGGGGAAGCCAGATTTAACAACCACATGATTCATTTAACAATTGCAGTAATTCGCTGAACAACCATGGCATAAAAGGCTGTAAAATGGAGCACAACTCACTTAACAACTGTCTTGCTTAGCAACAGACAGGAATAAATACCAATAGGTTATTGGTTGATGACACTATGTTGATGACATTACCCTGATAGCGAAAACTGTAAAGGATCTGCAAGTCCTAGTAATAAAAGTGAAGCACCATAACGGAAAAAAAAGGATTAAAATGAAATGCTAACAAAAACACACTAATGAGTACAGGTAGAAAAGTTAATCTCAGAATTATCAATGAAGCTATTGAAGTGCTGGATAGCTTCTGCCTTTTAGGATCAACACTAAAGGAGCAAGCAGTCAGGAAATAAGCCACAGATTAGCACTTGTTACAACAGCCAGGGAAGCCTTGGAAAAGATATTCAGATGCAGTTATATGTCTACATCTACAAAGATCAGAAACATGCCAGCAATGCTAGTCCCTATGATACTTTATGGAAATGAAAGTTGGACTTTGAAGAAGCAGAATAGGAAGAGTATTGACACTTTTGAATTTTTGTGTTGGAGAAAACTTCTGAAATACCATGGAGAGCAGCAAAGAAAACAAACAAGTGGATCATCAAACTAATCGACCCAGAGCTCTTATTCAAGGCACAAGTGATCAGATTCAAATTATCCTACTTTGATCACATTTTGCAAAGACTGAGCTCTTTGGAGAAGACTCTTATGCTGGGGCTCTTATGCTGGGAAAGGTAGAAGGAACGAAAAGAAGAGGATGACCAGTAGCAAGGTGGATGGACTCAGTTTCAGTGACAATGAATGCACCGACGGAAGACCTGAAAGACCAGGTTAAGAACAAATCAACATGTGGTCAGCAATGACCTGATGATATCTAACCGATCAATTACCTTATTCAAATCATACACCAGTATATTATTTTATTTAAGCATTTCTGGAAAACTAATTTCATTAGATACAGTAGGCCATATTTAAAAAAAGAACCTTTCAAACATCCAGTATGATACAATGTTCATAAATTGAGTATATGTTAACAAATTAAGCATTATTTAATGAAGCAATGCATTATATTCTCCTCTTTAAACCTGCTCCAATAAGTGAGGTACACTCAGTTAAATAATAATGTTGATGGCCAAAATCAATGAGAAAATAAATTTTCACTGCCTACTCAGCCATGGTTAGAAAGAAATTGTGATATACCATATTTTTCAAAGTATAAGACACACTTTTTTTCCTCCTAAAAGAGGCTGAAAATTTGGGTGTGTCTTATACTCCCAATGTAGCCCCGCCCACCCGCCGGCCCCTATCCTTCGTCCTCCGTGCATCCTCTTCCTGGCTGCAGAGATTGCCACCGACAATGGCTTGTGTTTTTGGGCTCTGCGCGTTGCGTTTTCAGCCTCCAAACGCTTGACGCGCGGTGCCCAAAATGGCTACCCGGAACAGCTGCTGCCTTCTCTTACCCCTTCCGTGCTTTGCCTGCTTTAGTCACTGGAGCTTCCTCCGTGCTTTTGAAGCTGTTTTTCAGCCCCAACATGAGCTAAGCAATCTTCCGTGCTTTGCCTGCTTTTCTAATTGCTGCTCCCTCCCTTTAGAAGCACAGCCCCAACCAGTCCCAACCTCAAAACCAGCGAGCGAACTAATGTGCTGAAGCTGACTCCCCTCCAGCCCCAACCTCAAAACCAGCAAGCGAACTAATGTGCTGAAGCTGACCAGGCTAAGGACTAGCCATATGAATACCTGGTAGGCAGAATCCCCCCCCCTTATATTCCTCCCCAAAAACTAAGGTGTGTCTTATACTCCAGTGCGTCTTGTACTCTGAAAAATATGGGTATTTCTTATTGATGTCAAAATGGAGAATTGGGAAATATTTCTAGTTCTCAGAGAATAGAGTTTTACTACTCTCCAGAGGTAGCATATCATCCAGAGGGTTTTTGGCCATTCCTGCTTCCACTTTTAACCGATCATTTACTCCCCAATCTTTACATCCATCTTCATTGCTCACTTCCACCCAAATAAAGTAATATGGTACCAGCTGTATTACTCGGCTGCTAATTCAGTTGATATAGCTGATTTGTTTGTCTAAAGAAAACAAATTGGCTGTGGATTCATTGATTCCCAAGCTGTCTCCTTAATGTCCTATTGCACTAAATTGCTGATGGCTTGAAAAATTGCTCAGAAATTGTTATTTATTTCCTAGGACATAAGCTTTCTTCCCTTCATTTAGTGAAGTTCTATTGCCCTGCCATTCTAATTTCTTCAGCCACTGACCTTGGAGGTTTAGGATTGCTTTCACGCATTACTTATAACATTTAAACTTAACATAATTGTATATTATGATGTACCTATAAAGAGTAGTCCAAGTAATAAGATAATATAATCTCTGTATCAATCAATGCCAAGTCACTCACCCAAGGAAGATTATTTTTTTATATCTATGTGTGACAATTTAGGTTTTGTGCTATTGCTGTACGTTTTTCTGCATGCTTTTTTTTTTTTTACTCTTTGTATGCTGCTAGTATGTCATAATTCCTACAACCCTACATTGATAAGCAGTGCAGAATTTTGCAGAGATACTGTAGGCACCTGCATTTTCTTCCCCATTTTGGGGTTTTCTTGTTGCATACTTTTCTTCCCAGGCGCTATAAACTGTTCTGCAATGGAAGTAGCATCTATTTTTCCAACTCTCCAAACTAGAATACAGAATGTCTTTGTTAATTGTTATTTTAAAACATTTAATCAACGTTTTTGCCTGTAAATAAATAAATAGTTCTGTTTAAAAGAAATTTATTCCATTTCTATCTATCCTACTGCAATTCAAGTAACTCTCAGATAACTTAGCAACACAGTTCCAGTCTAGCTGATCCTGCTAATACTCTTAAGATAATAAGCTATCATCTTATTTCAGATTTATATTTCATTTTTTGAGCAATTTCTGATAAAAATGTAGCTTTAAATCTATTTACTGTGACTTATCAATCAGTGGAGAGATTAATAGGAAAATCTGGATAAACGTAAGGAAGTGGAGAGTTAAATGCCTTTTTTCTAATATGCTATTTTGTTTGCCACTAATGAGGAAAAAAACAAGAAATATGCTCATTTAATGCTGAGTAATATGTTTCATATTTATTCAATTCTTTCACACAAAATATTATTTGCTGATTGCAGGGTTAAATTTTAACAAACAAAAATTATTCAGTGGGTTGATTATCTTTACATGTTCTCTTGACTAGTTCTATGAATATCGGAAGAGAAACTATAATGTAATAAAAGCTGTTTAGCAAACTAAAACTTCTGTGTTAACTGCTATACGGTAGAAAGCAAAATTTTAGATTTATGTTGCCACTAACAGAAATATATTTCTCTTCTGAATTTTAAGGGTAACATCATAAAATTTATCTAAGATATAGATCAAGCATTTCATCAGTCTTGAAAAATTGCAAGGAAAATGCTAGCAGCTTTACATCATCATAAAAACAGGCTTTTAAAAGCAGGCTTCTCGGGTCTCTAAAATTTATTTTCCAAGCTTCTTACTGCAATAACTTTTCATACTGCTGAGGCACCCCTGTCCTTTCTAAAACATCCAACATGAACTTTCATTCTCTTCATTCATTATTTTCATCCCTGTGTGTTATTTTAAAGTGATAACTGAAAGACTCAGGCTTTGCTCAACACCTTACCCACACAATATTTTAAAGGATAAATACTTCAAACCCAAACATACCCAGTTCAAATCTCAGAGTCAAGGACTCTACCAAATATTGGAAATAAGGCTTAAGATGTTTGAAATGCATGGTCATGCAAAAATCATATAATCTCTGCAAGGTCACAGACTCTTGGAATGGACCACTGAGTCCAACCACCCCACTCAGTTCAAAAATCCAAACAAAAGCATCCCTGTCTAGCCTTTGTTTAAACTGAAGGGAAAGTCACAACCTCCATGGCATTGCACTCATGTCAGAAGCACCAAGGCACTTCCAGGTTGAAATGATTAAGCCAGTGACATCATCATTGCCTGGGGGATGCCCAGTTGGGAGCAGGAGCGAAGGACAGGAGCTCACCCCACTCCACAGCAGCACTTGGGTCTCAAACGCCTGGCTAACCTCCAACCCAGCATACTAACCATGCAAGCCACAAGAGTCCATGGGTAATTAATTGGTTTCATTGCTTAACTACTCTTAATGTTAGGAAGTTTTTTCCCAGAATTCATCTGGGATTTGTCTTCCTGAAACATAAATCCATGGTCTTGCCTCCTAAGTATGGGCAATGAATTCTTATTTGTTTGGGGGGGGGGAAATAGAATAGCAACTACAATGTCATTTTTAGACCTCTCCTGAAGAATTCTACTTAGCATGGGTTATGATAGGGCAAAGCATCAAACAGTGCATAACAGATACAGAGTATCTGTCTGTCCTAACTATGACCCTGAACCAGCGGTGGGTTGCTCCCGGTTCGGACCGGTTCTTAGAACCGGTAGCGGCAGTGGCGGAAGGCTCCGCCCACCCGCCCGGGACACTCCGCCCACCCGCCCGGGACGCTCCGCCCACCCACCCGGGATGCTCTGCCCACCCGCCTGGGACGCTTCTGCGCATGCGCAAAAGCATCACGCGCACGAACCGGTAGTAAAGGGTTTTAGAACCCACTACTACCCTGAACTTTGTCAGAAAATTCATCAGGTACGCTGTCTCCCTCATGGCATACCCACCCAAAATGGAAGCTCTTAAGCATCCTTGAGGGTCCATACCTTTACTTCAGTCATCCTTGAGGGTCCATAAAGGAAGACTCCCTATTTGGAGCAGCTATGCCCCTACATCTCTGGACACATAGAAACAACAAAGCATATACTTCTCCAGTGCTGTACCATAAACATTTATAATAGTCTTATTGTATAATTATGTCAAAAATATCCAGGGTGCATGGGACATTCCCTGCAGTTTTTGAATACCAACCTTGCTACAACTTAGGGCACTGCCAGTTCTGTGTACCTTAAAATCTGTGTGGTGAAGATTTGAGGCTCATTTTTGGGACTCAACATTACAAATTAGACTCAATGGTTACTTATATGCCATAATAGGATGTCTCCCCCCCTCTAATATTCCCCTGTACCTTTTTAATAATCCCATGTCTTCTTTGAGATTCTGACTTCTTAATTTTTTATATTTTTTTTATGTTTTAATATACACTTTTAGTTTTTAGTTTATATATTTTACATGGCTTTTACATACTGTATGTGTTTTATGCCTATTATTTATTATACTTCTAAACTTTTATTAATGATTGTACTCCATCCTCTCACGCTGGTCTTTGGCTGTAATAGAGATTGACTGATTTGATAGTTATTCTGCTATTTAGTTTGACATAATAAATTTAAAAATAAAACTATAATAAGTTTTGCTATAATCCAGATATGTTTGCCATAAACATATAACATTCATTTAATATAAAATTGGCTTAGAGAAAATCAGTTTCTTATTCTGATAAGCATTTATCTAAACTGATCACGTCTGTTACAAATAGCAGTAAATCAGTGAATTTTTTTATTTCTGCTTATTATGCTGGACCCCATGGGTCTATTTTTCATTAACTCATTTTCGACTTTCCTTAAAAGCATCCAAATTTGACAGTTGAAAAACTAGCCTCTGTCTCCTTGATCTCCTTGATGTGTGGTCAATAAATGGAGCACATAAATGACAGAAGCATAAAAACGATTATCACTGAACACGAGAAAGAGATTAAAAATGGGGGGGGGGGAAGCAACAACTCTGAACTGAATCAAATAAAGGCACATGATTACATATGCTTTCAAAAGGACAGTTCCTTTTCGGAAGTATTTTGGCAGAAGCTGAACTCCATGTCCTGGTTCTGTGCACAAAATTGAAAAGGTGGCCAGAAAAATCCATGTTATGGACCCAGAATAAATTATAAAAATTTAGATAGCCTCCAAGATTCAGATAAGATGTTCAAGAGATGGAACCTCATCAAAAGACAGTCAACTCTACATCATTGCTGGTATTTAAACAGAGGCTGCTTGGCCATCTGTTGTGGATGCTGTAGTAGAAGATTCTTTCACTGGGCAGAGGGTTGGACTAGACCAGGGGTCTGCAACCTGCGGCTCCGGAGCTGCATGCGGCTCTTTGGGCCCTCTGCTGCGGCTCCCTGTCACCCTGTCACGGCAGAGGGATGAAAGAACCATCATCCTGTCACGGCAGTGGCATGGCCGGAGCCTTAGTGCGATAGCAAAGCGCCCCTCTACTTGCCTTTGCGTGGCAACAGCATTCCGCCTTCATTGTGGTACATTTGCTGTTGCCACCAGCAAAGAGGGCTGGGAGAGAATGGCAGGGGCAGATCTTGCGGGGTGGGGACCATCCCCCAAGCCTGGCCTTCCTCCTCCCTTGTCGGCGGGGCCAAGAGAAAGAAGGGGGCAGCGTGGGGAAGCGCTCCCCTCCCCCGCTGAGCACCAAGCACAACAGCCTAGTGGGGGGGGGAGATGGCCCGGCAGAAGCGGCCCCATTGGCGAGTTGGACGGCAGAGAGGCCTGGCCCGGCTCTCGTAGCAGAACGCTGTTCGCCACCTTTGAAATGCGCCACTTTCTGTTTCCTGTTCCTTTCCTGGGCAGCGATGGCTGGGACCATGGGGGGGGGAGCAGAGGCAT
>QLTV01002469.1:1150814-1163202 GCA_003457575.1 Thermophis baileyi
TATTATTTTTTTGACGAATGCTTGTAAATTATGATACATGTCCCACTTAATCCATAGCTAGCTTTAACAATACTATTTCTTACACTTTCAAAAATGTACAGAGTTAAAAATTGCAGAGCATCTATTTTATTCTTTTTTGAAAGCATCTTAGTCTGTTACAACCGGAAAAATGAAACAGCTAAATCCACGATCTTAGTTAATCTGCCATTTAGGAATTCTTCAATTTAATCGATGGCATTCTATGGACTCTACCAATCCATTCAAGAGAGTAAGCCCAGGGTCATAATTAAGGATGCCTTAGTTAAGAGTAAATCCTGTTAAATCTTGAAATGGAGAAGCTTCTCTTGATTTAGAGGCCTTGGGAGTTTATATGGGGCTTTAATTGATAAGCTAAGGAGAAAATGAATCTTGCGCTTTGATAGAATGCCTGCCTTTTTTCTTTTTCTTTTTCCCAGTTCAAATACAATTCTGTCTGCACTATATTGTGCTTCTGGGATAAATTGTCTGACATTTATTGGTTTGGCCAGTATGATGGCTTGGGATGTTTGGTTGTGTGCTGAACAAGGTTGTTTGTAGTCCAGCTTCTGGGATGTCAGGAAAATTCAATCTATTGACAGGAATTAAAATCTTATCCAATGGATGGTTGACTATTTTTGAACAAGTAAGGCAATAAAACTAAGCAAGGGAGAAAGCAACACCAAGGTGTCTTTAGACCTGAATCTCTTCCCACACTCTCTTAAAATAGGCTGCCAAAACTTAGTTCCAAATCACTTTCTGACAAGAAAATACAAACACAACTCACATTGTGTTCACATTCTCTTTAACCTAGAAATTTAACTTCAGTTATCATTTCCAGAAGTTTCTTAAACAGCTTTTTAATTTAATGTAAAAGCAGTATCATTAACTTAATAGAATTTCTGATACCATCAGACAGGATATAGACCGCTGCAGAACTGTTGTTCTTTTCACTGAAACTACCAGCGTTGATTAGAAAATAAAGCTTAACAAAGCAGGTAGACAAATTCAATTACTGAGACTAATTATGGCAATATTTCTACTTTTAAAAAATCTTTAGCCACAATTATAGTCCCCCATGATAGCACACAGCATTATATAGTAATCGCTTACTACATCTTTGCTGGCTGGAGTACTCATTTGAGTAGAGAAACAGAATAAAAAATCAAGCCAACCAGCAAGCAAGGAAACAAAAACAATTCAATATCAAATATTCATTAAATCACATTAAATATGAAAAATTTCAATCAGCCAGTTAACAATGAAATACAGTTTTATGATGCCTACCATCCGCAAGTATCATTAAAGCCGTCAGTTCAAAGCCATTGTAAACGGTTTGTTTAAACTGATATGCTGTCCCAATCCAAATGGACTCTGACCTATTTATATTCTCCTCTTACACTAATAAGGTTAAAAAAATCAAAATGAACAGCATGACCAAATGCAAAAACATTGGCACCCAGGAACAATCAAGCATCCAAAAAGAAGCTCTCAAAGGACCTCATTAGTCACAGCCATTCCATTCCCAAACCAAAGCTCTCTTCAAAATTATGCTTTAACAGTTATCCTAAGGCCTAACAAGGCAGGACATAATCTGTTTTTTAGAAGATAAAGGGAAGACTGAGAAGGTTGATCTCTGGCCTCCAAAGACGACAATCCCTAATGGAAGAGACTTAAGAGTCCTCCGCCCTCAAATTGGTCCAAGAGAAATCCAAGTCTAATGCGTTAGCTTCTACCAGCTGGAGCCACAATGATCTGAAAAATGTCCAGAGTTGACATGGTGGCTATGAATTACAGCATACACTCCATATATGGCATATAGAAACATCTAATGTCTGGGAAGCTTCAATACCATCCTCATGATGAGAGAGGGATGCTATCATGCAACAAAGGCAACACCCACTTGTACCAAACTTCAAGAATATTGCCTCACATCTGGTTATCTACCTTATCTACCTCTGGTCTCTTGTAGAGCCTTGCAAATGAGAACTGTCATTCTGCCTCCCTGGCCTTGAACTCACAGCTAGAATCTTACCCAAAACTCAGATGGGCACATTGTAGAAAGGGGACACTCCCCTATTTCTCAACCGAGTTTGCTAATGTGCCCTCTAATCACAATTAGGTTATGGATGAAGAGAGATACATAATGGGCAGACCTGGCATTATGCAGCTGCAGCTGCTGTAAAAGGCCTCTAAGAATTGGATAACCTGGCTCTTGAGCTGAGGAAAGCAGACAGAGGCGGGAACTGGGAAAGCAGGCATAGGTGAAATAAAACCTACATCTCTTGAGAGCAATTCCATAAGTGTTCTACCTGGTATTTGATAAGATTCTATTAAACATGATGACAGCAACAACCTACATCATCACTGTCATCATCACATGTCCAGAACAAACATTGCTAACTAGTACAAAGTATGCAAAGATACTATTAGCTTGTTGTACAGACATAACAAAGACTCAAGAGGCTACATTTCATGTAAACTAAAGTTTTCAGGAGTAACATCAACAACAGCACTTGTATAATGGACCAGGCTGGTTATAACTTTCCCTAAATGGGAACCTCAGAACTTTCCAAGCCAAAGATAACAAAAGGTGTTCTTGGCTACTGCTTGCAACCTTTGTTTCCACAGACAGCAAGGAGTCCAGATAGATATTTTTTTGAGGAGTGCAACCCTACTCCATTTCTTTTATTTAGATGGATAGATACCTCCACCCAAAGCATTCCTGTCTTGTCTAATTACATGACCTCCCAATATAAGGAAGGACATCTGAAACTTAATGGTGCTTTTAAAAATTCCATGCATTTTATTCTAATATAATTACTATAAGAACAGATACCAACTTACTTAATGTAGTATGGAACACTGTTATGAGACACCGATCTCTGCCAGGGTAGTTGTACAGAGGCTATTAAAAAAATGGAAGTAAATAAATCAAGAAATCGATATGTATTATTATTTACAAATAGGCGTACTTGTATAAAGATGCTGAATGTAGGAAATGAGAAGAAATATTCCAAACTCTGGGAACAAACTGTGCTGAACATTTTTTTTAAGCATTTATCCTCAAAATCAACAGTACTCATTTCAAATGATTAGTTTAAAACAATTATTGATGAAGAACCACTTCTTTGGAAGATAAGTGATCCAATCCAGTCCACTTAATGAACAGACCCAGTATACCAGGTGATCACTTTACCCTTTGATTTGAGCTTTTCCTTTCCTTTTTTGATTCTTTGCTTGCAAATTTGTGAGTGCATACATTGATTCAACTTTAAAAATATATCTTTCTAGATATTTTTCAGTTAGTTTTTATTTCTTGAATCCTCCAGTTCCCATAATTGTTTTGAGGACAAAACCATTAACATTTTGTAAAACTGTTAAAAAGTCACCCTAGGACAATAAGATGAACTCCTTCTTTCATTGTGGTTTTTAATCAAGATTTAGTATTATGTCCAAAGTCATATATTAACTCTATATCATCTTTTGTTTCCTATCGAGTGCTTGCAAACCTGCTCCTGACATTGGCTAAGTACAATTTAATTGTAATTCTAAATTGTCATTCTCTGAGAATTTTTTTTTTATATATTGTTGTGAGCCGCCCAGAGTCCCTTAGGAGTTGGGCGGCATACAAATTTAATAAATAAGAATAATAATAATAAATTGTTTGTCAATCATTTCAAAGCCTTGAATAATAATAATAGTAATAGTAATAGTAATAGTAATAGTAATAATAATAATAATAATAATACTAATAATAATAATAATAATAATAATAATTGTCTTTCTGAAGATTTCTCTGAAAGGATCTTCCATACGTGACAATCATTTTGTTCTATACTTTCCTCAATGCCAGCTATTAAAACATAAGCATATTTGGGATGAAAAGAAAATTAAGAACCTTTGAAGTACTTCATTGGTCTACTATTAGAGTCCTCATTAAACCATTTCATTAACACTTACTGGAAAGAAAATCTTGAGATTCAGGTCCATAATCATGGTGTATTTCTTGCAGTAGTTTAATACGATCATCTACCGATATCTGCATGTAAAAATACAAACAGGGAAAAGCAAGTAGTAAGCTTTCAACTGATCATATCAAGCCAACTGCATATAGCCAACAAGCCAAATGATGATTTACAATTCTTTTGTGCAAATAGATTTCAAGAGAAAATATTTTCTCCTCTTAAATCTGCTTCCCTGTTTATAATGTTTAAATAGAAGCTAGTAATGATTCTTCTGTAAGAAATGCAAATCAATATCAAATAAAGGCCTTCTTAGTGTCTAATACTGTCTACTGAAATGTTCACTTCTTCCCTTGTCTAAATGTCTGCAGTCGACATGCCTTATTTTGATTTTATTGATCTTTACAAGAAACCATACTGGAACATGCTGTTTACCTTATGGGTCAACATTCTCCTGGTTTGCTAATTAAGCTGGATGAACATATACAAAACTACTCAGTCAAATCTTTGTAAGGCATAACAAGTGTTTCTAGTGCTTCAAATTAGATTGAAATGGAAGAAAAAATGTTTTAGAAACGCCTCAGAACAGGGGCTTAATCATAATTCTTTGTAAACAGCTCTATCAGTTTTTTTCTAACTAAAGAGTTCCTGTGAGCTCTAATGAAACCCAAAATATTTTACATGGCACCTAACAGTCTCCCGAGATGGCTTTAAAGGCTATTTTAATGAAGTATTAGCATAATAGTAACACAATATTTCAGAAACAGTATGGGGTAGTGCTTAAGATGCTGGACTGACACTAGGAGCTCAGGTTCAAGTTCATCCTTAGTCACAGAAGCTTACTGGGTCACTTTGGGTCATTGAATTTCTCTCAGCCCAACCACATGACAGGGTGGTTGTTGTGGGGAAAAATGGAGATGGAAATGCCTCGAGATGAAGGAAAGGTAGGATCTAAATTTAACAAGAGTCCCTTGGGAGTTGGGCGGCATACAAATTTAATAAATAATAATAATAACAAATAAGCAATGCAAAACAAAAGACAAGCCTCAAGCATTATCTGTATTTTGAATAATGCCTCTGGGTCCTACATTGTTTAGCTACATTATTTATACCTAAAAGGTTGGGGACTCCCATATTAAAGAATGTGTCGGTACCACCAGGTAGATCAGACTCTGAAATCAATTCCAAAGGAGGCAAAAACTACTTTTATTGAGATAGGCTATAATAGCAGATTAGAAAAGTCTGATTTTGGTGTATCTCCTCCTCATCCTCCTTTTTTAAAGTTCAGTGAATGAAGGAAATCTCTGTCTAAGCTTCTTCTAAACATTGTCTGGACATTCTGGACTTATCATTTAGTCCTTATGGCCTTGACAACAGAATCTGTGTATTTCCATCAAGCTAATATTCCTTACTGTCTACCCAAATAATATGTTGAATCATTTTGATATTCAATGAAGATTCAATTTAGCAGATATAATCTGTGAAAATTATGTTGTATTTACATCATTTTATGACATTTGTGTAATGATATGATTACGGTAAGGCTGTAATTTCTGGTCATTTATTAATATTGCCAGAGGATTTTCTCCCTGATGTCAGGGATAATGTGACAGATTCATGGTTCTCCCTAACTCTTAACCAATGAGAGCTACCTGTAGAAGTTTCCACCGCATGTTCAGATCATCCAGCTGTCGTGAGACTTTCAAGGATGGATGAAGATCAAGTGGAGAGAGCTGACTGGATAAGTCATTGATGCAATTGATTTTCAAGCTGATTGGTGAAATTTCTTCTCTAAAGGCCTAGAAGAGGGAATACACAACTGCTTTTAGTAAAAATCTTGAAGAGCAAAGCTACAATCTCTAAATGATATATGTAAGTGTCCTTCATTTTCATTCTTTCATTATCTCTCCTGACTTTCCTTAAATACATGTTACTACTGTGAGTATAAAAAAAGCAGTGAATTTGCTAGTAATGTATTATATTGCCAAGGTTTACCAGGAAACAAAAAGCCACTAAATAAATAGTAGAAATGAGAAAGAAAAGCAAAGATACTTAATAAACACATTTTCAAATTCAATATCAAGTGTTAGAACTTCTTAATTTGGGTTTCATTACCTTTATATTGCATTAATAAAACATAAAAATGAAATCTGCTGAAAGCCAGATAATTCTACAAAATTGATAACAATTTCCCAACTTCATAGTTTCCCCCAAGAATTACTAATACATCATTTTCAATATCAATGTTGATGTTGTTAATAGATGAAATAATCCTCAACAGACGATACTATTTGAACAAATAGTAAACATAATAAGTTTCCCTTTACTGTTCTTTATGCAAATACCATTAGGATGTGAACAAATACCTCTTGCTGGAAAAAAGAAAAAAAGAAATATTCCCACTAGTATGCAAAAGCATTCTTTTATGTTTTTATTCAAATGAAAAAAAAGGAAAGATGGATATTTTATGCTTAAATCAACGTATTTAAATCTGCTTTGATTTACTTCTAAGGCAACAGAAATTGTGTTTCATCGAATTTAGCTTAATCTTCATTTGAAAGCAAGAACAAACCTCAGGCAGAGTGTTGTGTACTTATGTATAATGTTCCATTACTCATATAGTCTAATTTGTCATTTTCTAGACAATCCATGGACATACAGGCAAAAGGCTTCTAAGTGCAATGCTAAAATGCTCATTGATTTCAGAATAACATAAATTCTTAGGTGTTCTACTATTAGTTGTTATAATCTGGAATTCCTAGACTTGTAGCAGAATAGCTTATGGTAGAAAGTCCTGAGAATTCAAAGGCATTTAAGGGGGATAGATTCATTTTGTTTCATAGGCAGATAATTGTGTGAATATTCCGGCTTATAACGTTACTTACAGTCAACCTTTCTCCTCAAAAAACAGAATGGAAATTTGAGAGGAATTTCAGCCATCCAATTAAAACAATGCATTCTTAGAACAGGGCTAAATAATTAAAATATCACCTCACTGCATAATTAAAATATCCCTTCACAAATAACACATCTGTAGCATCCCCATCTGTATGGTTGACAGGTGGAGGTGACAGGGAACTGATCTCTGCAGTCCAGCTTGACAATAGCATTTAATTAATTAACCCTTATGGTTAGGGTGCCTAATATTCAGGGGACACAGAGAGAGTTTCTGATTTCCTTGGATTTTCTCTATCTCCCTCTAGCTATGTTGCTCTCATTATATACATTACTACAAACTTATGCCTCCTGTTGTCATTTTACTGCTGTCGAAATAATTTTAATAAAATGTTACACATTCCCAATGGGAAAGTATGAAGCAGGAATAATACAGCTATTTCACTGATAAGGGTTTTCTATTCTGGATCCAGCTGAGCACTGGATTATGGCTACCTGAGTACCACTGTATAGTTTTCATAGCCAAAATCTAAACATCAGCTGGCAATGCATTTAAACGACTACTGGGATCTTACAGTTGTCTTATCAACTTCATCCTGCAATGAGGCCATCAGCCTGTCTCCAACAGGTTTCCAACAATTTCGCACATTCTCTGCCTCTCTCAAGTCTGCATCCAGGTCATCCATGGAACACTGCAGGTCCTTCAGTTTCTCCAGGGCTTGGTCTATCTGTTTCTGCCAACCACTGGCACAGGTATTCAGGCTTTCCCACTTCTCCTTCACTTCCGCAGACTGTTTGCGCATAGCTTTAGCAATCTTCTGTGCTTTTTCTTCAGGGGTCAACTCTGAAAATGGGGAAAATGATCAATGGAATGAACAGGGATTCATAGCGTGTGGACAAGAAATATTGCTGCTTTCAAAATACACTTGCTGCCAAGGATGACTAACTATGGACTTCCATGCCCATCTCTCTGCTTGCAGTAAGTGGTGTGTTTTGAGGTGATCCTCAAAGCAAGGCCAAATTAATAGGGAAAGAGGCTGAAACAAATGATCTTCAAATGGAGGCAAATGCTGAATTTTATTCCTAACAATGTGCCAACAAAAGCTGGGTTGTAAAAAAAGGAAAAGACTAACTTTGGAGAATTTGATAAATAATTGCAACATTATTGTAATGTTATTGTAATGCTGACAACAAGTGACACCCGATTAATAAAATAGTATTTTTATACCATCAATGTGAAAATAGCTTCCTGGGCAAGAATATAATTAACTTACAAGATCTATTGAATAAGATATAAATACTACATGGGATATTAACTTTTAAGAGCCTTTGATAAAAAAAACAATTTAAAAAGGTTGATCTGTGGATGATTAATACTATGAATAGGGGGAAAAGCATCCTTGAATATAGCAATTGTAGAGATGTTTTCTGGGATCAAGTTTAGAAACAACATTGCAGACCTCTTAATATTGGCCATAAAAAGACAAGCAAACAGTAGAAAAGCATAATTTGTTTTAGACTTTGGCTTCAAATCAGACTTAGATCAGATTCTCTGGGGGTTTTTTTTCTGCTTTGAGGAGTTGTCCCTGGGAAAATCCATTAAATTCAGGGTGAGATTTTAGCCCCAATAGCACCATAATCAACAGCCTGTGGATTTCCAAGTGCTTTCAAACTACAAATCCCAGCAGCCTCATTAATTAGGGCCAAAGGTAAAAGAATCTGGGAACTATAGTTTATTACTATTTGGAAGGCCAGTTTCCCCACCTTTACCGTGTTTTCTTCTCAAAGTATGCTTGTGACAATACTAGATATTTGGGGACACAAGCAATTACCATATTTTTCGGAGTATAAGACGCACCTTAGTTTTGGGGGAGGAAAACAAGGGGGAAAAAATCTGCCTCTGCCTCCCAGCAAACAGTACAGATGATATACACCTTTGCTGTGTATTTCTGTGCATGTGTGCCTGACCCATAGAAATAGCAAAGAATTGGAGAAATGTACATTATGGCAGTATATTAATGCCAGAAAGATTTCTTAAATGTAGTCACATTAACTCCTCCCAATTATTTAAATAGATCTACTCCAAACATGACTAAGTCAGGGTTTAACTCAGCTGCCTTACTAGAACAATAATAAAGCAGTCTTTAAAAAATAAGTCTAATAATTTGAACATTCTATAGGCAATTATAGTTATTGACTTACATCCTTGCATCCAGTTTCAGCAGTGATTAGCAGAAGAAAATAAAATTCTGCCTCTGCCTCCCAGCAATTTGCCTCCTTGCAGTTCTAGTTTCACTTTCATTATAGCACCTGGGCCTGCCTGCAGTCTCTCAGCTGATGGTTGGGAGGCCGATAATCAGTTGCTTGTGCTAAATCAGGCTCTGCACTGTTTGCTGCAAGGAGGTAAATTGCTGGGAGGCAGAGGCCAAAGGGTGGGGGTGGCTGGGTGGGGCTACATTCGGTGTATAAGACGTACCCAGGTTTTCACCCTCTTTTTGGGAGTAAAAAGGTGCGTCTTATACTCCGAAAAATACGTAGGTTATGAAATAAATTACAAAATTATTTTCATTAAAAAGTTCAGGCTATATACGATTCTAACCTATGCAAATTGAACGAAGCAAGTTTTTCCATTTCAAATCAGTACCATTTTTAAAATTTTAAAACACAGTAATAACTCATAGTATATATATTCAACAGGCATAAACAACTTTACCTGGAAATTACAAATACCTGCTTTGAAAACAATTAAAAGCCCACATAGCTATAATAGCTTTTTCATTTGCTGGAGAAGAAAATTATGAGGAGGTTCACATCATCAGGAAAATAGAATACAATATGGTGTTATTATTAATGTTTTTTTGTCATACTGCAAAATAATTGTAATTATAATTTACCTCCATCACCATCATCATCATTAATCATCTGTGCAGGTTGAAGAGATTACTTGTATTTTAAGCTCTAAAACTGTTCTGAACTGATTTTCAGGGGTTGAGTAAATGGGAAATCAATTTTCTCCTGTCTATAGCAAATAATGCCAATAACACTTCTAACACTAAAGGAAGGAGAAGGAAGGACCTTGCTGAAAGGAAAAAAATTCCAAGCCTATTTCTCCAAAGATCGTAAGTGGGTAAATTGTGACTTTATTGTTCCTGTAGTGACCCATAACAATAGATGTGCTCTCCTGACAATTTCTAGGCCAGCGTCCCCCAACCTTTCTGGCTTTGCGGACTGACAAGAGGGGGGGAGAGGGGATGGTTCTGTGCAAGTGGCAGGTAAACACACACATGCACAGATCCATTGGTGCAAGCAGCAGCCACATGTACCCCCGCTTGCCCAAATGGAGCTTTGCGTGCACGCAAAGTCACCCACTGCTCATGCAAATAGGATGTGTGCGCTCACCTGCTGCTTCCGCAGCCCAGTTCCAAACGGCTCATGCCCCGGTAGTGGGACAAGGCCCAGGGGTTGGGGACCTGTGATCTAGGCTATTAGAAGTAATCTGTTGAGTTTTTCAACTTTTCAAATTCCATTTTTTTGATTATATATTTATTTCAGTTTTAGAAGTGCATGATAGTCAGGATTTTATATCTCACTCCTAGGGTACCCAATGCTTAGTGACTGCCTACATCTGTTTTGGTTCCCACCAGGTCCTTACTCGGTGGATTTGTTTATTTCTAATGTTCTAAACAATGAGAATCTAGAATGTTGCAAAGCAAAGTACCTAAAATAACCTGCAGTGGGTAGACAGATATAAAATGTTTGTGTCTATATTAGATGTATATGCTGGGTTTCCTCTAGCAGCTCAAGGTAGTGTACATTAGCTTCCCTACTCTTTTTTTTTTACCTGCAACAACAACCATATGAGGTTGAGTGGCATGAAAAAGAGCAACTAGCCCTAAATTATCCAGTGAGCTTCCATGGCTGCAGGTGGACCTGCCTAGGGAAGGTCCCATGCTGATTCCTAGAAGCGTTTTCTAGAAAACAAAACAATGGCTGCAGTCTGATGCTTGGAAGCATATGCACCTACATAGAAGGTGCACATAGAAAGCATTTTGGGAAGACTGAGATGATAGAGAATAATCTTACTAGTTTTCTCCTAGTAAATAATTTTTAAATTGACTACAATATATCCATCATAATAACTATTTTCGCAGCATGCCCATTATGTGCTATGAAAATTCCAGAGCCTTTTCTTTATGTGATAGGTAGACAGGGAGATTTTTGGAAGACTACTGTATACTATTTCTGAATTCTACTTATTAAAGAGAAACAAAAAGAAAAATGTTATTGCTGTTATGTCCTGCCTCTACTCTTCCCAGAGGCATTGGTTGAGATCAGACAATACAATGCATGCCACATTTGAGAAAATTAAGATAGAAGCCAGGAGGGAACTGATAATCAAAGTGACTCCTACTCAATACAGCAGAGCACAGAAACATTCTTCAATACTCAACCTGAACCCTACCATAGGTTGGCATGATTCCCATTCATGAGGATCCCCATTCTTTGCTAATTAATTTTTTATTGGGGATGCCATTACCTTAAGATGATTTATTAAGAGGATTAGATATCCATGGACCCACAAAATCTGGCACTGGTCCTGAGCAAGACACTTCTTTAGATGTCTCTTAGGTATCATGAACATAATGCTTGTGCATTATCGTGTATTATTATAATATTTAAATATCTACAAGCTGAACAATTATTAATATAACTTGCCTTTTAATGCTGCCTTATGTGTAAATTGGAAATATGAAGCTGGGCTTGGGTTGTAAGGAGTTGAGCGAAGATGGCAATAGGCACTATAATTTTTTCTTCATTGTAAATTTTCACAGTATATTGATTAAAATCAGGAATATTCAGATTGCTGGAAGTTGATTCAAAGCACAATTCAGTATTGCTGCATGGATAAGCACCCTGATTTTTGTTCCAGGGTTGAGTTGTAGATTTGCTTTTATATTTGATATAAAAATGTCATTTAGAACAGGATTGAAGGCAAGCATATGTGCTATTATGAGTAATGAAGAAACTATTCACTTATGAGAAGGCATTTCTTGGCCATAAATATACCAGCCACTCTGATGTTCCAGCGCATTAACGAAAAATATACTACTTACAAAAAAAAAACTGAGGTCATACAGTAACTGCAGAGGGAAACCGTGGCTGCAGAGACAAAGTGCTATTAAATAAGAAATTTATGAGAGTAGTTTTGATTTCCTTTGGAATAATTTTGTTGGGTAGAATCCAGTGAACCTCTTCTGTCAGCAGAAGTGGGCAATTTCACCTTTCTCTGAAGCCCTTCCAATTCTCCTTGGAAGAATCAAGGAATATTTCTGCACAGATGTGCATATGGGGGGGGACTTATGAGGTGGTGCATCTAATGGAAATTAGTGCATTATCTCTATTTTCATAGAGTTCCACTTCATAAAATGACCACCTTAGAACAAAGGAAATACAAATGTGTTCTCTCTCTCTCTCTCTCTCTCTCTCTCTCTCTCTCTCTCTCTCTCTCTCTC
>QLTV01002469.1:1163429-1180250 GCA_003457575.1 Thermophis baileyi
AGAAAGTTCCTCCTTATTTCCAGGTTGAATCTCTCCTTGATCAGTTTCCATCCATTATTCCTTGTCTGGCCTTCAGGTGCTTTGGCAAATAGCTTGATCCCCTCCTCTCTGTGGCAGCCCTTCAAATATTGGAACACTGCTATCATGTCTCCCCTGGTCCTTCTCTTCACTATTATGATCATCCCTCTCTCTGGTCCTCTCTCTGGTCCCTCTCTCTCCACTATTATGATCATCACATAATAAAATATTATAGACCTTTGTCATACTCCCTCACAACATTTCGTTTTAAAGCTTCTGATGATGACTTGAAGACATTGTGAGTCATAACAAATGCAGCCTCTTCACAGCAGCTGCAGTCAGTCTCCCTTAAACCTGCCCTATACAGCTACTCCAGATGGTACCTAACATAAATGAGGTGCACGCATGTAAATCACTTGTAGCCAGTATTTCTTTTATGGCTCAAGTATGATTTATTGCACCTTTTGCGTTTGTAATTAAGGGGCAGAACAGATGGCGAATGCTTAATTTAAAATGCTTTACTTATGAAAATAATCTTTGCCTCTGCATAATTATTGATGTTACCTGGGGATTTCCTCAATAGTTTCCTCCTTGATTCTAAAATCTTTCATTCTGTCTTTCTATGTTCTCTTTTACACTCTCAATTGTTCTTAATGTCCCTGTAGACTGCTCGAAGCCCTTGCCAAATAAAACCTTGGACAACTGATATGATCTGCTACTGTTGGCTGAAGCAATAACATGACAAGCACGACTTTTAAAAGCTACCTTTATTATTTATTAACTATATTCTGCCTTTTCTCAGGCACGCCAAGCAATGCATAGCGCACTCCAAACTCATGCTTTTCCCTAGAAACTCCCCCCTCCCAATTTTTTTTTTTAAAGTAAGTTGGACTGAGACCTGGAGATTGCCTTCACATCAAATAATGGGCTTCTATTACTGAAGGCGAAGGTAAACCTAAATTAGCTATATTGCAAAAGAGCTCCACAGACTACACATCCCAAATCAAATCTTGAAAACATGCCCTACGTTACATCTCTTAGTTTAAGGAAACTATACATAAGGTTTTCCTTGTGAATCTTGGGATTCAAAGAACATCATTATGGAAGGACAAAGGTTTGGAAATGGGTTCAATGCAATCCAGGATCCCCAAAATATTAATTTCAAAGCAAAAAGGTATGAATGGTTAATTTGGGGGACACACACACACACACACACTATATTTCAGTAAAATCACATTCTAAGACCCAACATCTGCTACCCCATTTTCAAGCTTTCCTTAAAAAGCAGTGCTTCCTATAGAAACAATTAGAAAGGGTTCAAACTTATCCTGATTCCCAACTTGCTTTTTTTCTAACAAGTAGGGTTAGTTCTACTAGAATACTGTATGTACTACCCTTTGAGGCTAGAAAAAATCATGAATATGATAGAAACTCTTTAAATTCAGCTATTTAGTCCCACTCCTGTACTCCCCATACATGAAGCTCTTCTATATTGTATTGCAAGTATATGATTTTCATGTACTGGCCATGAGAGGGGGGCGGGAAACTTCTGATAAATTAGATATTTTTTTTAATCAGCTTTGAGCATTTTATTTTGCCTCCTTACTTGTTCTGACTCAATCATCAGCAATGGACACATGCAATTAAGTCAATCTTCTGAAATTTGGTGCTTTCAGATATGCTGGGGCTATACAAGTCTTGGGATTTGCAACCAATATAAATATAAACCAATATAAATCTGGGAGTGCATTTTCATCATAATTGGCAGTATGAAGGGGAAGAGTATCATAAGCTATCAAACTCTTGCATATACTGTATGCTAGAACAAACTCTACAAAGTGTATATTTTGTAATTCAGTAGTCTCTTGCTGATGCTCCAATATTATCAATATACTACTACTGCTGCTGCTGTTGCTGCTACTACAGATAATAATTCCCAGGGCACATATAGGGTAGTCAAAAAGATGTTTGCTTTTTTTAATTTGTTAAATGGCATGCCAACATATTTATTAACTAATAATAATAATTAATTTAAAAAATGGGCTTGTTAATAACTTTGAGGCAGAAAAGAAGGAATACTGTCAGGAGCAAAGAACCAGGACCATTCATTGCGTTTAAACACAGAGGATTTATGATTGCCGCCTATACACAAGAATCTAGTCAACTACTCAGCTCAGCATTGTATTGGTGTTAGATAAGGGTCAGTGGAATTCAGGGGGGGGGCTGGATTTGGGTCTCTTGTGAGAACACAGGGACTCTAAACTAATGATGCATTTAACTCTGCCTTCTAGTTCTGATTGCTCTTCTCCTACAAATACAAGACTGAAACACTGGAAAGTCCTGAACTGATTATATTGTAGAATACAAATCTGTTCAAAATAAAGCCCTGTGCTCGTTATGATTCTTGCACTAAAAGATTAGCTCTTAGGAGTCTTAATTGATGAAAAACCTTAATTAATGAAAAACCTTTCAGTTGTCTATGTGATTCTCCAAACAGTTGTCAAACACACAAAAATCCTAACATTGAAAGCAAACTACACCCAAGTGTTCATCCTGGCAGCAAAATCTGCCAGGGTTTTTTGACGTTTTTCCCCCCTGAAAGCATTAAATTCTTTTGGGTCCTATCAGGAGCAAAGACTCTTTCTTCTTAGTACAAGATTTTTATGCAAAAAAAGAAAGAACTAAAATCAGCACCTGTTTCTGCTTGTGAGGTAATGCACAAAATACCTGTTTGTGATGCTAAAATGTGTATTGAGACAATGTTCTGCACATTATCTCTTGCACAGTGTCCCATTTTCTTTTGTCTAATTCTGGCTGTCACAATGCTGAATACAGCTCATTTTTCTATAGTCTTTCCCCTTGTCTTATATTATGCTGGCCTGCAAAGCTTCCATTCTTCCTGGAAAACTTTAACAAGCTCTGGGCTGTGACAGAAGACTATGCTTTGCTGGCATTTGCTCAGTCTTCATAAATGGTGATGAAGAATGATTGCATTTCCACCTGAGTAGTGACATTTTATGTTATACTGATAGGAAAGATTCAAATTACTGTGGCTCCCACCAAAATATATAACAAGGGATCTTAAGTTCCATCTAAATTGAGTTACAGATATTTATATTATTCCATCTACACTCATGGATTTTGAGTACATAATTTTTCTAGCTTCTCACAGTTGGTCAGCCAACCAAGTAGGCATATTGCATACAGCAAATGCCTTATTATAATGTTAGAACATGGGTTTGCCCTTAAAATTTTTGTTTTCATCTCCTAAATAACAGGATGGATAATCAAGATTAAAACTGGGGATCATGATGAAATGTTGGTGTTAACTTTTTCCTGTCCTCTATGAAAATCACACACTGAATATTAGCACCACTGGCAACAATTAGAAGTTCTTTTCTTAGAGTTACTACCAAATTTATCTAAAAGGAAAACTGTTCACCGTCTCCCTCTGAATGTTAGAAACCTGTCCACCTCATTTATCATTTTCTCACTGAATCTCATTTGACCTTAATTAAAAATAAATTATTTGTAAAAAAGAAAAGAAAAGAAAGAACCCTAGTATTTATTTAAAGTAAATAAAGCTGTAGTTTGCAAAGGAGAGGAGATACAAGATACAAGACTGCAGTGGAATGGAGATTTAAATTTAAGCAATTACATCATTTGAACACTGAATGTTTACAAATTGGTATTTGTATAATTTTTTGTAAGTTTGATTAAGTTGGAGGACGCAAGATGTTAATTAGCTACACAAAATGCAGTTAGATTTTTAAATGAAGCAATTTACCATATCATCACTCACAAACCTGATAGGCTCAAATACTGAATAAATGTTATTGATCACTGTTTCCTCTTAGCACAAGGGCTTTGACAAATTTCACTAAGTCTGCATTACTATTACTATTAATCTTCTCATCGTTCCTATCACCCATCTCCTCTCGCTTATGACTGTATGATTGTAACTTGTTGCTTGTATCCTTACGATTTATATTGATTGTTTCCCAGTATGATTTGATTGCTTATTTGTACCCTATGACTATCATTAAGTGTTGTACCTTATGATTCTTGACGAATGTATCTTTTCTTTTTATGTACACTGAGAGCATATGCACCAAAGACACATTCCTTGTGTGTCCAATCACACTTGGCCAATAAAGAATTCTATTTTATTCTATTCTATTATGCGTGTAACTTCTCATCAAAGCTTATTAATGTACGCTTATTAATTTACTTAACTGTTCCAAATAGCTAGGGATAAGAATATCCAACAAAAGAATTAACCTGGAGAAAAGGTTTATTTGCTTTAATCACTAAATATTCACAATGTAAAGGACTATAAAAAGAAGAAAGAAAAACTAAAAGTCCATAAAAATTAGGATGGTGGATAAATTATAAAACCAAATAAAACCAACTTGTTCATTTATTTCAGAGGACCAATGCAAAGATATGAATGGATATGAATCCCTTTTCTGTGTTTAATAGGTAATACGCTATTATTGTACAAGACAAGAAGAAAATAATAAAATACTCTTTTGGGGGCAAGGTGATATGAAGGAAGATATTGATTTAATTACAGGCATTATTGTATGATATTTATTAGCTAAATCCTTTTCAATCTGTATTGAAAAAAATTATATGTCTTCATAGATGATCTCACCAGAGGAGAAAAAGAATCGATACTACTCCTATTTATTTTATTATTTGTATTTAATTTCTCAATTGGTTTTGAGGCTACTGACCATAATATCCTAGACTGGTTCTGGTTCTGAACATTCTATCAAGTGTTTCCATTAACTATGTGATTTCTCAAGATACTATTTTAAATTTACATAAAGCTGCCTTAAATAGACATTAAAAGATTTACTTCAAGATATTACCATGTTGAAAACTAGTATTTAATATGGGAGAAATCACATTTGACTTAAAACAGTACCTGAAGAAAATATTGTTTTTCATGAGGTTTAGTTAATGCAACTTGTATTTGACAATTCACTGGGTAAATTGTTCCCTAAACTAGATACTCAACAACTAGCTATACTGGGGATTGTGTTATACTCCTGAAAAAACAGTTCTGCAGTTTGGGAGTGCTAGTACTCATCATGTTGCTAGAGGTCAAAGGGATCCTCACAGCTAGAAATATTTACCATTAGGTTTGTCAGGTATGTCAGCTACATACATTTTCTGGACAGCAACAGCTTGCCTACTGTGATTCATGCACCAGTATACTTCTAACTGCTTCACTGCTTCATATGAGGCTGCCCTTAAATGACTGTATTGTAATCCATGTAAATATGACCTTGGAATGTGTTCAGAAATTCCAATTATTACAAAATGTAATAGCTTCATTACTGATGGGGGTATGTACATGTTATAATTATGCTAAACAATCTGTAGTGCCCATTGAGCAAGGTTGAGGACACTGATATTAGTATAAAAATCCTAAACAACCAGAGACACGGTTAAGATTAAGGCTAAGGTTAAGATTCCATCTTAATAATGAGACTTTATTTAAAAACAACTATTTTCTCTTTTCTGGAACACAACAGATATATCCAGATTTTGGGGGGGGGGGGGTTGTGCATGTGAAACAAATGTATGTATGTGTGTGTATATATATGTGTGTGTGTGTGTGTGTGTGTGTGTGTGTGTGTGTGTGTGTGTATTTATAATTAAGTTTTGGTATATATATATAACCAAATTCTTCCAGTTCATATTGAAAATGAGGTATTAAATGATTGGCATGAACAAATAATGAACTTGTATGACCCAAGGATTAAAATTCAAGACTCTACAAAATTTGAAAGAGTGAGGTGAATTAGCAGCTACAAAGTTTGAAATGTATCACCAGGTTAGATATTCAACATGGATTTCAGAGTGGATTGTATCTTAATTAGATCTAAGAAAATGGCAGGACTTTCAGATGGTTTGCATAAATATATCTGGCTTGAACAAACAACCATTAAGAGATTGTGCAACAGTAAGTGATACACTGAATATTTGTAATAAATACAGGAAAAGAATCCCTTCTAATATAATTATTAAATATTTATTTTTACGGCAAGGCAAATTTTAATGGAGGGATAACAATTCATTCCAATTGCAAAATTTGCCATGCTTCCTCATAGAAAGCCAATAGTTTTAGGTTTCAAAATATATCTTAAAAATTGGGTTCTGCTTATTCATGGATGGGCTTACCCACAAGTATACATGGCAATTATCAATACAATGAAATTTAAATTCTTTGAAACTCATGACCTTCTTTCACTGTAAGAACAAAACATTAAATTTACTCTGAATTTTATATTCAAAGAAAATTGGGAAAGATGTAGTATTGTTGGTACACTAGCTTGATTTCGATTGCTAAAATGGACATGTCATTGTAAAAAATATGCTGGAAATATTATAAGCAGGTAGGATCAGGTATGTTGTTTGTGTGTGTGTGCATGTGTGTATGTTTGGTGGCAATGCTGTAAAGCTCAACAATTCTAAAAAATGATTCATACTACTATTAAACTAATCTTAAAAGTTGAATTCCATTTCAACCTATGATATTTCTATTACACTTCACTAGTCCACATATCTCTCAAAAGATACTGAATTATTTGTGTGTATAATATCAACAATAATGATATATGTCTTCTTCTGGTAAGATTGTCTGATTCCCTTCTATTAAAAAATAGCTAACCAAGTTGTGGGAACATGCTGCAATGTCCAGAATAACTCCCCACCTTAAAAACAAATCTGACATAGATTTCAACTCACATTGGAAACTACTCTTAGACTAACCTAAAACATGGATTGGTATTATATCAAAAAATTAGGTATAGCTATGCGTAGAATCTATGTTTTAATGATATGAAATACCTGAGAACAGGGTTTTTTTTAGAAAGATGGAATGACCTTACTACACTGTACAATTCCATACGGTAATGTATATGCTGACCAGTTTGTGATTAGGCTGGCCCATCATGGCAGCCATTTAATGAAGGTACTTATAATATGCTCTCATTATCCAAATGTGCTGTTTTCCTTAAATTTGCTAGGGGTCCCAAAGTAAACCAATATGTTAACAGAGCATAGAAGAAATTCATAGTCCAAGTAATTGATAATTCCAGGTACTTGTTTGCATCCTTAAATTCCTTCTCATTTTTCACATTTCTCCAACAATGTTACACCACAGTTCATATTAACTATTAAGGGTGATAAGGTTTTATATCCTTTAATTAAACTTATCTTTACTGAGATGTCTAGACTGCTAGAAACAAATGTTAGATAGCGACTCTCAATGTATCAAATTTGGCAGCTTCTAACAAAAACAAGAATCAGAGTCACATTTCAAATTGTCCAGTCCCTTGGATAAGTATAATTTCAACTGTGCTCTCAAACTACTGAGTTCTGCTTCCTGCAGCTTAAATTTTATTTGAACAGTGCTTGCACACAAATTCTCAATAATATGTCCATGCTCATTTACTATATCAATGCATATAATATTCATTAAACATTCTTTGAAGAAGAAAGATTATGCTCACATGTTCAATAAAATAATTATTTTAAACTATTATTTAGACTCTACTGTATTTTCAAATTCAGCAATCAAAAAAAACTGACCTGACTTTGAGTGTAAGTTTTTTCTTGGCTCTTCCGGGCCTTCAATTGGTTGGTCGGCAAGGAACATCCGTGCTTGGTCTACAGCACTTAAAATCACTTGCTCTTTTTCCTTCAGTTCACGTCTGAGTGCCTTTCCAAAAAACAAAACAAGAATAATTTGTAAATTCACACTGCAGGCAATCTGCAGAACAGCAGTCCACTCTTTTCATTCACTTGATCAAACTTATAATACAAAAATAACCACTTTACCAAACACAGAGATGGAATAAATAAATATAGCGTGAAAGAACATGCAAAACTGACTTGAAATCTGGAGGCAAGGCAGGCATTTTAAGAGACTAAATTTAAAAATATAACAGCAAGAAAAAAATCCTATGTGGAATCAAAATATTATGCTCACGCAATTTCAGAAATAACCCATGAGGATTAAGTTTAAAGCAGGGGTCTCCAACCTTGGCAACTTTAAGCCTGGCGGACTTCAACTCCCAGGGAGTTGAAGTCCACCAGGCTTAAAGTTGCCAAGGTTGGAGACCCCTGCTTTAAAGGATAACACCATTAATGACAATACAGACAGTCCTTGATTTACAACCATTTAGTGATTGTTTGAAATTATGATGGTGCTGAAAATACTGACTAGCACTTATAACCAGTGCCGCGTCCCTGCAGTCACATGATCAAAATTTGGACCCTTGACAACTGGCATCAATTTATGACAGTTGAAGCGTCCTGGGGTCAGCTAATGGCCATTTCTGACCTTTCCAGCCAGCCTACTACAAGCAAAATCAATGGGGGGAGCTGGGTTTGCTTAAAGACCAAGGATTCACTTAATGACCACAGTGATTCACTTAAGAGCCATGGTGAAAAGATTGTAAAATCAGGCCTGATTCGCTTAATATGCAAATAATGCTTCTACATTATGAATTGCCCAGAGAGTGCTGTAAAGTGCTATGAGGCGGTATATAAGCCTAAATACTATTGCTATTATTAAATGCTATTAACAACTGTCTTACTTAGCAATGGACATTCTGATCCCAATTGTGGTTGTAAGTCAAGGACTACCTGTATACCATTATACTATCTAGTCTTGTGTTCTCCTCTGCAGTCTGGACGTGATAAGCGATGAAATTATTAAGTGTTGTGGAATCATGGCTACGTCTTGTCAACAGAATATAGAACACTTAGGAAGAAGCTACAGAACACCATATCGCCTTAAAAGACCATTGCAACTTTTCAAGTCAAATGTTTTCAAGCAAGTGATATTAATGTTAGTCCCATTCCAGCACACCTTACCTCAGCCAGCATAGAGAGACCGAAAAAGAAAATCCCAAGATAGCAAATAAATGAATATGTGTGATTTATTCTAAAATAAGGAAGTGGAGAAGCTTCCTTGTCTATGGAGACTCTCAGTCCTCCAGGTCAGGGTTGTCCCAAAGGTGCTTTTTCCAAAAATGCAACTGGACTTTTTCTTTTTTCTTTGAAATATTTCCTTTGATAATGTTTCGCTTTTCATACAAGAAGCTTCTTCAGTTCAGTTCAGAAGAAGTCTTGGATGAAAAGCAAAATGTTTTCAAAGGAAAAAACCAAAAAAGTCCAGTTGCCTTCTCCTCCTATTTTCCACACAACAACCACTCTGTGAGGTGAGTTGTGCTGATAAGAGTGACTGGCCCAAGGTCACCCAGCTGGATTTCATGGTTAAAGCAGAACTTGAACTCACAACCTCCCACTTTCTAGCCTTGTGCCTTAACCACTAGATCGAATTGGTTCTCTATCTCTAACACAGCAACTCATCACCTTAGGGATATCTAGCTTCCTTGGCTGGTGCAGGAAACGGTTGCTTTTATCCTTCTATACTCATGTCTATCCTTCTGTCCATAGCACAAATGTCATTAATTTAAAAATATGGATCTAGTCCGATATTTTGGATTAAGGGCACAAACCTATTGATTTCTCTTGAAATGAAGAGATTTATATTCAACTGACCTTTGTAACTTTAATTAAACATAATGGAGAATATGTTATGTTTTAATTTTATAAATGAACTTGCTTAGCAGTATCCCCTGCCCTTATATCATTTGTGAGTTAATTCTGTTAAAGCTTGCAAGGAGCTTTACACAAATGTAAAAGGAAAATATTCTTCCACTCAGGTAAGAGAAATGAAATTTTCCCTGTAGTTAGAAGAAGATGCTCCTTACTAAGAATGCTGTATTTTACTTGCTAGACAAGCAATGCATTAGCAAACTTCACATCACTGCTTACGATGAATAAATGCGGAAACCTAGTATACTATAGACCCTAGAGAACAAAAGCACAGTTTTTATATAGTTAATGGTCAGAGGACTAGGTGTCCATTAGAATCCAAAATATTCTATACAGTACACTAAGATACTTGTGTTTCTATTTATTTATTTATATCCCACCTTTATTGTTTTTACAAATAACTCAAGGCAGTGAACATATCCAACACACCTTCCTTCTCCTCCTATTTTCCACACAACCACCACTCTGTCAGATGAGTTGTGCTGATAAGAGTGACTGGCCCAAGGTCACCCAGCTGGATTTCATGGCTAAGGCAGAACTTGAACTCACAACCTCCCACTTTCTAGCCTTGTGCCTTAACCACTAGATTAAATTGGTTCTCTATCTCTAACACAGCAACTCACATTGACAAAGACTTTACTGCTATTGAAATTATGGTCTCAGTATCCTTTTTTTTTTTAACAAATGGCTAAAGTTTAAAGCTTAATAACAGCAGAGAGGGTGCTGTTCCCACACACAGGTTGCCATCTTGAGAAAACTATGAAGAAAATGTTTAAAGTAGCTTGCAACATAGTAGAACTATTTCTTTGGATGATAATATGTTTCTCAAATGCAATGTCTAGATCTCTGCTACATAGTCCAAACTATGATTAAGTAGTCAAAATGTTTTCTAACAGCTTTTGTTTCAATAGGTTATATTTATCAATATTTACCATATTAAAAATTAAAATAGATGCATTTGCTGCCACTACTACTGTTCGATGGGATTTTCATATTATAATATCTTTGTCAGCATAGACTGGCAAACAATTGAACCCCCCCCCCCAAGAGACTCTAGGACCATAGTTTAGGAAATAATGATTTCGAGTTTTGGTAGTAAGAAAAAAACCAGAAATGTACTGCTATCGTGCCATACAATACCTATATTATCACCTATTAATTAGTGGAAGATGTTTACATAATTTACAGACTAAAATATCAGATATCACTGCCACTCTTGACATTTTAAAGAACATTCTTATAATACAAAATGTTGATGTTATTGTGGATTTTCTTTGCACCACAGCAAATAAAGCAACCAAAAACAACTTTATTTCACATAGAGGGAGCAACTTTCTGTTACAAATTTCAGCAGTAAAGTTCAAGTGAGTCTACTAAGCCCCCGAAGCCTTACAGATATTTGCATCATTCATAGTATTATTCCTAAGCATGCATAATATTATAAAACAAATAAACTATTATAATCCTTCACAGATTATATGTCACATATATTTTTGAAAGGCCTTAAATATGAGTAGTAGTTATGGTTATTCCCATCAAAAGTGTCTGGAACCAACATGAGCCACTCTTATGCTTGGACAAAGGTGTCAGGCAGGGGTGAAATTCAAACTTTTTCCCTACCGATTCTGTGGCCATGGCTTGGTGGGCGTGGCAGGGGAAGGATACCGCAAAATCTCCATTCCCACCCCACTCCTGGGGGGAGGATATTGCAAAATCTCCATTCCCACCCCACTCTGGGACCAGCCAGAGGTGGTATTTGCCGATTCTCCAAACTACTCAAAATTTCCGCTACTGGTTCTCCAGAACCTGCTGAATTTCACCCCTGGTGTCAGGTCAATGATAGTTGACCTCTAAGTAGGTTACTTAATACAGCTTTACTGGCTTCACTCTGGCTCAGCTCTTTAAAGGGCAATTGTATGAGGAGGAAACTTAATACTATTGTCAATGTTCTAAGTTTATCCTCCACAATGAACTTTGGCTGCTACTAAAAATCAAAATTTAACTTGTTCTTCCACACTAAAATTTCATTCTGCAGCATGTCTGAAATCCAAAATGAAAGGGACACTGGGTTTCTGTTACTTTAAAAACATTGATCGCTGGTTAATTTTTTTAAAATAAAAATGCTTATTATTGTTTCAAATTGTTTTATTTATATATATGCATGAAAAAATAGACTTAGAGTAACCCACTCTATTGATTACTGGGATAAATTTAAGCCAGACTGATTTTATTGAGTTCAGGCTAAGCATAGCTAACAGTAAAATTCAAGATTCTATGTCCAATGGCTGAATTTCTTTATTCAGCAGAACTCAGGAATTGATTCTTCTTCCTGTCCTGGAACTCTTTTAGAAAGCCACTTATAGAAATTCAGGAAATTTCCGTAGCAAGTTTGATGAGGACTCAGGGAGACAACTTTAGGAAAGAATAAAAAGTTCCATTATGTGATTGACTTCTATTCAAATAATATTGACTGTCCTCAGAATTTCTAAATCATAAACATGCAGGCTATTCAAAATAATTACCATATTTTTCAGAGTATAAGACGCACTCCCCCCCCAAAAAAAGTGGGTGAAAATGTCTGTGCGTCTTATACAGCGAATGTTGCCGAAGCCCCGCCCACCTGCCGGTCCCCACCCTTCGGCCTCTGCCTCCCAGCAATTTGCTTCCTTGCAGCAAACAGCAAACAGCAAACAGCATGGTCAGCTTCAGCACAGACTGATTTAGCACGAGCAGCTGATTGGCAGTTGCATTGGCCTCCTGAAATACCTCCTATCAGCTGTTCCAGGCTGCGGGGATCACCGGCGCCACCTATCGCCGCCTCCATGTGCCCCATTTTCAGCCTCTGCGCATCCAGTTTTCAGCCTCCACGTGCCCCATTTTTGGCCTCCGCGCATCCCATTTTCAGCCCATTCCACACAGTGGGGATAGGCAGTGGTGGCGATCCCTGCTGCCTGGAACAGGCTGAAAACGGGATACACAGAGGCCAAAAATGGGGCCCGTGGAGGTGGCAATAGGTGGCGATGGGTGGCGATGGCACCGATGGGTGGCGGTGATCCCCGCAGCCTGGAACAGCTGATAGGAGGTATTCCGGGAGGCCGATCCAACTGCCAATCAACTGCTTGTGCTAAATCAGGCTGTGCTGAAGCTGACCAGGCTGTTTGCTGTTTGCTGCAACGAGGCAAATTGCTGGGAGGCAGAGGCAGATTTTTTTTTCTTGTTTTCTTCCCCAAAAGCTAGGTGCATCTTATACTTCAGAGCATCTTATAGTCTGAAAAATACGGTACTTCATCAACCAATCCACTAAAATATGCACAATTGATCAAATTAGTTTCAAATCCAGAGGTAAACCTGACTGAATATAATGGGTCTTAGTTTTTCATAATGCACATATAATTATCCTAAAATATTTCTTTAAACATTTAAGCTCTTCTTTCTATGGCAGGAGAATATATTAATGTTTAATCCACAGCAAATGAATGCATAATTTGCAACTCAGTAAACATTTATTCAATTAATGTTAGCATGCTTATTTTAATATATTCAATGCAAAGTTCATGAACATGCTAAAAGTATCGTGATTCAGAAAAGGATATGAATTCAAAGAGAATGTTAACCTTAAGCCTGGTGTACATAGAAGTGCTTAAAAGTTTGTGAATTCTTAATAATAGTTCATAATAAGGAAATATTTTGTTCACTTTTATTTTTAATGTGCAGCTCCCAATTCACCATTAATTGGTGTACACTCAATCCTAAAAAAAAGTCAAAACTCATTTTCCTATAAGCCAATAAATGTATCAGAATCGGAATAAATATAGGAAAGACATCCTTCTATTCCTTATTCTTGAAGGAATAGTATAGAACTAGAAAGACTACCAAAAAAAAAAAAAAACCCCCACAGCAAAATGTGCCTAATCCATTCTTCTGTTCTGGTCAGACATGTTTCAGAAGATTATAATCTACAAGAGAATTATTTAAGTAATGAAAAAATTACACAATCAAGGAAAATCAATTTCAAACCAAAAGAATACAGAAATAACTGTTCAGTCTTTCCTTCGGAAAAAAATAGTAATTTACATATCACACAGAACACCTTAAATCTGAATGTGATGGAAACAACTTGAATTATTAAAAGATAACTTGAGTGAAATTATGTTGCTCATAAATCCCTGTAATAATTTAATTTCACTGTAAATTTTGAGTAAAAACAACCTAATAGAAACGAATAGTAAAATCATGTTTCCATTAGTTTTAATCATGTACCTAACAGTCACATACAATTAGATTTTATACAGGCTTCACCAGAAGAAGGAACAATCACTGGGCTGAAATCTTTGTTCTAAATTACTTTGCTATGCCTTTTTATTCAGAGTTACTCAAAACACATTGATTAAATTTCCAAAATAGAAGCTACCACATCTGGAGCTCGGGTGACAAAAGTGATGAAGGAAAAAAAGACTCAGCCTTGGTTGGTAGCTGCCATTTTATAATTTGGTTGTTGTTCTGCAACATATTAAGGAAAGATTTGAAGAGCTCAGTAATTCACATTAACTACTAGACAGGCCTCAAATGCTTTCTTTGAAAATAAGAGGCAGGTAACTATAATCCAATATTTGCATGGAGCTTTTAAGAAAAGGGACAAAAAAGCCAGGGACCATCTTGGGTAGATAATAGAACAAATTATGATGATGAGTGTCTCTTTTTCATAGTAATTCTGTAAGGATGTTCACCAACGCACACTCAAAATTCTAGATTGTCTTCTAGTCCCAAAATTTTGGGAACCCATAAGAACATTATATATATATATATATATATATAAATAGTTTTACAGCACAGATTTTGTTTTCCTCCTTTCCATTTTTGTGTATACCAAAAAAGATGACTTTATACAATCAGCAATATAATACCTCCTATAGATGTCTATACTTACAAAGATCAGAACTGTGCAAGCGATGATATTCCTTGTGACACTCTATGGAAGCCAAAGTTGGACTTTAAAGAAGCAGGATTAAAAGAGTTTTGAAACCTTTAAACCCGTGATGGCGAACCTATGGCACGCGTGCCACAGGTGGCACACAGAGCCATATCTGCGGGCATGCGAGCCGTTGCACTAGCTCAGCTCCAGCGCGCATGCGTGCGCAGGCCAGCTGATTTTCAGCTGGCCCTGCCCACGCCAACCCTCCCCTCCCAGAAGTCTCCACGCGGCCCGTTTTGGATGCCAGGTAAGTACAGGGCTCGTGTGTAGGCTCTGGAAGGGCGTTTTTGGCCTCTGGAGGGCCTCTGGGAGAGCGGGGGAGGCCGTTTTAGCCCTCCCCAGGCTCCAAGAAAGCCTCTGGAGCCTGGGGAGGGCAAAAAACAGGCCTACCGGGCCCACCGGAAGTTGGGAAACAGACCGTTGCCGGCCTCCGGAGGGCCTCCGGGGGTGGAGGAGACCGTCTGTGCCCTCCCCAGGCTCCAAGAAAGGCTCTGGAGCCTGGGGAGGGCAAAAAACAGGCCTACCGGAAGTCTGGAAACAGGCCATTTCCGCGGGGCAGCACGGGTGGTCATGCACATATGCACAGGGGGGCGGGGGGCATTGAATTATGGGTGTGTGCACACACATGCGCGCTATCGAGGAAAAAAGGTTCGCCATCACTGCTTTAAACTTTAGTGTTAGAGAAGATTCCTGCAAATACTATGGACAGCTAAGAAACCAAACTGATGGATCATCAAACAAATCAGCTCAAGGCTCAAATTATCCAACTTTGGCCACATTGTGTGAAGACCTGGCTCTCTGGAGAAGGCTTTTATGCTGGGAAAGGTGGAAGGAAAAAGAAGTGGGTGACCAGCAGCAAGGTGGATGGATTCAGTTACAATTAGGAGATTTGAAAGTATAGGTTAGGGATTAAATGTCATGAAGACCTATCTATGTAATCACTAGGAGTCAAAAACTATTTGATGGCAGATATAGCAATCAATCAATCGATCAATCAATAGATTTTATAGCTAAAATTGGTTAATGTAATGCTTATGGAAACATTTTTATCAATACATCCTTTGGGAAAAAAATATTGATTCAGAAATGTTTCTGCATCACAATTCTTTCCAGAAATTTAACAGGATGTCTTATTTTGTTTTTGCCTTAAAAGGTATCATTGTACAGGAAATAACAAAAAAGAAAAGAAAAAAAGAATGACTATATGTCAGATTATTCATGAACTGGGAGAGCAGTGGTAACAAGATCAGCCAATGAATAGGCATAGCAACTAAATCAGCCAATGGGAGCTAAACACATCTGAGTCTGTGCAGAGAATCGAAACTGAAGCTATAAGGCTGGGCGTGGCTCAGCCCACTCTGTGTTTGTCCACTCTGAACTCTGAAATGAAACTAACTGTTCTGTCCTGCCTGTGTGTTTGCTTGTAACTGCTTGAAGAAGAATCTACATTGGTATTGTGTATATACAGTTGCAAGAAAAAGTATGTGAACCCTTTAGGATTACGTGGATTTTTGCATGAATTGGTCATAAAATGTGCTATGAACTTAATCTAAGTCACAACAATAGACTCAGCCCACTCTGTGTTTGTCCACTCTGAACTCTGAAATGAAACTAACTGTTCTGTCCTGCCTGTGTGTTTGCTTGTAACTGCTTGAAGAAGAATCTACATTGGTATTGTGTATATACAGTTGCAAGAAAAAGTATGTGAACCCTTTAGGATTACGTGGATTTTTGCATGAATTGGTCATAAAATGTGCTCTGAACTTCATCTAAGTCACAACAATAGAAGAACACAGTCTGCTTAAAATAATACTACACAAACATTAGATGTTGCCATGGTTTAATTGAACATAACATGTAAACATTCACAGAAAAAAGAGGAAAAAGTATGTGAACCCTTTAGGATTACGTGGATTTTTGCATGAATTGGTCATAAAATGTGCTCTGAACTTCATCTAAGTCACAACAATAGAAGAACACAGTCTGCTTAAAATAATACTACACAAACATTAGATGTTGCCATGGTTTAATTGAACATAACATGTAAACATTCACAGTGCAGGGAGGAAAAAGTATGTGAACCCCTAGCCCAATGACTTCTCCAAGAGCTAATTGGAGCCAGGAGTGAGCCAACCTTGACTCCAATCAGTGTGATGATATTGGATGTGTTGCTGACAGCTGTCCTG